>OX101808.2:38872984-39400484 GCA_944452925.2 Chrysolina oricalcia | reverse complement strand
TTTATTTATTTATTTATTTATTTATTTATTTATTTATTTATTTATTTATTTATTTATTTATTTATTTATTTATTTATTTATTTATTTATTTATTTATTTATTTATTTATTTATTTATTTATTTATTTATTTATTCATTCATTCATTCATTCATTCATTCATTCATTCATTCATTCATTCATTCATTCATTTATTTATTTATTTATTTATTTATTTATTTATTTATTTATTTATTTATTTATTTATTTATTTATTTATTTATTTATTTATTTATTTATTTATTTATTTATTTATTTATTTATTTATTTATTTATTTATTTATTTATTTATTTATTTATTTATTTATTTATTTATTTATTTATTTATTTATTTATTTATTTATTTATTTATTTATTTATTTATTTATTTATTTATTTATTTATTTATTTATTTATTTATTTATTTATTTATTTATTTATTTATTTATTTATTTATTTATTTATTTATTTATTTATTTATTTATTTATTTATTTATTTATTTATTTATTTATTTATTTATTTATTTATTTATTTATTTATTTATTTATTTATTTATTTATTTATTTATTTATTTATTTATTTATTTATTTATTTATTTATTTATTTATTTATTTATTTATTTATTTATTTATTTATTTATTTATTTATTTATTTATTTATTTATTTATTTATTTATTTATTTATTTATTTATTTATTTATTTATTTATTTATTTATTTATTTATTTATTTATTTATTTATTTATTTATTTATTTATTTATTTATTTATTTATTTATTTATTTATTTATTTATTTATTTATTTATTTATTTATTTATTTATTTATTTATTTATTTATTTATTTATTTATTTATTTATTTATTTATTTATTTATTTATTTATTTATTTATTTATTTATTTATTTATTTATTTATTTATTTATTTATTTATTTATTTATTTATTTATTTATTTATTTATTTATTTATTTATTTATTTATTTATTTATTTATTTATTTATTTATTTATTTATTTATTTATTTATTTATTTATTTATTTATTTATTTATTTATTTATTTATTTATTTATTTATTTATTTATTTATTTATTTATTTATTTATTTATTTATTTATTTATTTATTTATTTATTTATTTATTTATTTATTTATTTATTTATTTATTTATTTATTTATTTATTTATTTATTTATTTATTTATTTATTTATTTATTTATTTATTTATTTATTTATTTATTTATTTATTTATTTATTTATTTATTTATTTATTTATTTATTTATTTATTTATTTATTTATTTATTTATTTATTTATTTATTTATTTATTTATTTATTTATTTATTTATTTATTTATTTATTTATTTATTTATTTATTTATTTATTTATTTATTTATTTATTTATTTATTTATTTATTTATTTATATATTCATTTATTTATTTATACATTGTTCTACAGGTTACACCCAACTACAGAACAGGGATACAGGTAAAATTAAAATATAATACAATTTCCATAAAATGACAATATCAAAATTACAATAAATAACGAGAAAACAATACATACGGAATCAACAGAGTTAAAATAAATCACAGACATATTATAATAAAAAGTGATATAAAAAAGCAAGGAAACAACTTGCTGAATTGGATTTTTCGACAACTTCGACACTAAGTTAAAAAATATCAATACCTACATACAGATTTATCGGAAGTAAAAAGATTTAATCGCAGAGACAGAACAATGAAAGATGTCAAGCTCACAGCTAGCCGAATTGCATTTGACACACATGTTATGCAACGGTGAGTATTTCAAGATATTTGTACGAGGCGTTGGCAGATAAAACGGATTGTCTACTCTCGACGTTGGTCTAGGTACGTTGAAATTGAGTTTTTGCAAAATATGTGGGTCAAAGATCAGATTATTGACTAGTTTGAATACAAAAATTGTGGAGTGACAATCACGACGGAGACTCAAGTTCTTCATAGCATGCCAAGCTAATAATACATCGTGAGGAAAACCAATTGGCGGGTACATGTTGTCCGATCTATAGGAAAGAAGTTTCAGGAAACGCCGTTGTACTGATTCAATTTTCTCTATATACAGCTGATGAGATGGATTCCAGATTATTGATGCGTATTCTAATTTAGATCTGACGAATGCATAGTATAATGTTTTCGATGTAGATGGGTCGGAGAAATCTTTCGAGATTCGAGCTATGAATCCATACATCCTATTTGCGGCAGTCACAGTAGACTCAATGTGAGGCGCAAACGAGAGTTTGGTGTCAAAGGTAACACCAAGATCGGTGAATGTGGCAGGCCTTTCAAGTGGAATATCGTCTATTGCATAATGATATAAAAATGGCTGATTTCTTAGTGTGAATGTCATAACATTACATTTACTAGCATTTAACGGAAGATTGTTATGTAAACACCATTGCTCAATGCGTTTCAGATTATGGGAGAGTTGAAGACAGTCCTCAGTGCAGTTAATCTCACAATATAATTTCAAGTCGTCCGCATATATCAAACAGTTGACGTCAATCACTTGAACTATGTCATTAATGAAAGCGTTGAAGAGCAGTGGGTCGAGATTGCTACCTTGAGGGACGTCTGAGGTAGCTGCATATTCTACAGATTTGAAGCCATTGAAAGTGACATACTGACGCCTATTAGTGAAGTATGATACAAAGAGGTGAATGAGGGTCTGAGAAAGGCCATACCTGTACAAAAGCTTCAAGGAAGGTCCAGTCAATGTTGGCGATAAGTTCGTACATGCGAGGAAAATCAGCTTTTCTGAAGTTGTATTCATTATTATAAGAAGTGGCAAAGTTTCTCTTTAAATTATGAGCAGCATTCGATTTACAGTGTATAATCAGAGAGGGGTGATGATTGTATTCGCGTACCAGTGGATCCAGTGATCTTTCGACTTGACACTCACTACTTCTAGAGAACAGTACGAGGTCGAGTATTCTGCCGTACTCGTTATGGATAGAATTATACTGTGGTAAGTTGGACAGTTCCAAAAAGTTTTTCAAGAGGGAATTTATCGTATTTAGTTGATCACCCTGCACAAACGAAGCATAAGAAGGGATATTGAAGTCACCCGTGATCAGAATGCCATCGTTAAAGGTTACTTGTATGTCAGTAAGTGTTTCGAAGAGGATAATGTACTTATCATTAGACAAAGATGGGGAAAAATAAATATTGATCACAAATAAGGACGTTGCATCGGATATTATTTTAACCATGACAATATCTACAGAGATCAATTCTTTGGGAATTAGTGGTGTTAGATCAACCGGTGAGGAGACCAATGAATCCACAACTGCAATAAGAGCCCCTCCCCCTCTTGAGCAATTGCATTCACCGAAGTTTCTATCAGAACGGTATACCTGGTAAGAGTTTGGGAATAGCTCTTCATTTCTGACAGAACCATTCAGCCACGTTTCTGTCAGGGCTATAATCGGATATTCATTCACCGAAATTGAATTGAAACATAGATTTGTTTTAGATCGCAAACCTCGAGTGTTTTGATAAAACATTTGTATGTAGTTCACATTTCGTGAAGTAGTAGGATCGTCATGAAAGGACGGGAGGTTATTCAATGTGTCGGGAGATGGGGGTGATTGCTATGAACAGCCAAGTACGTCATTTCTCAATTTTCCTATCGCATTTTGGTAAGCAGTGCATTTCTCCTTATCCCACACAGCATGGTCAATTGAGACATTATCTTTAGTCAGTTTAACACAGTTGGTACACTTACGAGTTTGGGATTTACATGCCTTAACATCGTGATTGTCACCACACAGTGGACAGGAAATTGGTTTGTTACATCTTTTTGATGAATGATGGAATTCGTTACATGTGAAACATCGAGAAATATGAATTGCATCAAAAACGATACAACTATCATAGCCTACGAACAGATTGCCAGCCTTCATTATTCTGTCATAACAATGCTTCTTAGTTTGAATCACAGCTTGGAAAATACGGTCATTTTTTTTAGTTGGCGCAACTTTAACTATTTTACAATCGGATGATTCAGAGAATATATCGGGATTACATTTCACTATCAAATTAAGCAAGATAGAGTCAGAGTACTGTTCTGACATTCCTACCACGCGAAGTCTTGGGCTAATACCAACAAACTCCCGTACATCATAGGATTCAGCCATTTTTTCTTCAACCAGCTTTTTCACTTTGTCGTTATCCTCTTTAGATTTGCATCCAATGAGTATCCCGCCATCTTTCATATGTTTGACTTTAGCCAGTTGGAAATCATTTTCGGATGAATTGATATTGCTCATGAGCTCGGACTTAGTTTTTGAGATAGGCTGATTCACATTTTTAGGATGAATAATAACTGCAGGCTGCATGTTATTTTTGACAACATCAGCGTATGGTGCTGGAGTATTATCGATTATCGGTTCCCTGATTATTTTTGTTACATCAGATCTTATGGACGCTAATTGAACGTTGATTTTGGATAATGCATCATCTACTTTGGAATCTAACAACTGATTGATTTCCCTTTGATTGATCGAAACACAATCCTTAATACAGTTCTGACATCTCCAAAAGAGACCGGGTACCGTATTTATTGCGGCTAGTATATCAACAGCCTTAGAAAGGCAAGAAGAATGAACGGAGTTTTTACAAGACTCACAAAAAATTGCCGGCTTGGATCTGTTTATCGCCGTTGAACATTCGGTGCAATTAACCATTGTTAATCATAGTAAAATCAAGACTTACAGAGATAGAATCATTTGTGGAAATTGCTCCAGAATGTAGTTCACACTATTATGCACAATTGGTAAACTTTTTAAAATTACTGGCACTTTATAACTCAATGAAAAATTCACTAACAACGGAGCGATGTGAATTCGACTCATTCGATACATTAATGTAATGTACAGTTGTATTCACTGAAAATGGGTACAAGTCTTATGACTAGATTTTGCCATATTTGCGTAAATCAGGCTTTTCTTATCGACGGCGATAGACAAAACAAAAACATATAAAATGTGATAAATGATTTTAATGTATTAGAATATTTCTACAACGCATTGACCGTACTAATGAAACAATTGAAAATCTTTAAATTGCTTCGGATACGTCTTCACAAGCCTCACTGATTTCCCAAACCATTTTTCTCCAACTCAAATAAAAAGTGGAAAAAAGATTGAAAAAATCGAAAAAAAATTTAAAAACCTCAAAAAGTCAAAAACGAAACAAGGTATGAGAATACTTTGTGTGAACAGTTTTATTGTCCTTGGATAGATATGCAAAAAGTGTCTGAAAAGTTTTTCATATTTTGGAGAATGGTATTTATTTTTAAACTCGAAGATGGCGACTGGGAGGGTTACGCATTTGAATGAATGAGGGTTGAAAAAATAGAAGCTAGTGACAGAAAAATGTAGTTTATGAAGAATGATGTATGAAAAAACTGATCACACGTAAAAAACGGTATTGGCAATGATAGCAGTAGCACTTGTCTATATATTCTACGTCGATGATATCTCTTTGTCTTTCTCGACGTATTGGCTCGATCTGGCTATGGGTTTTTTTGAGTTGGAAATGTTGAGAATGATATGGTACAGGGTAAACTAAGAAAAGTGGGGTAGATAATGATGAAGAAAAGAAAGATTGATTCTAAATAAAAATGTATTCAGTCTGATCATAAATAAATAATGATGAGTGAAAAAAAAACAATAAAAACAACACAAAAGCGGGACGTTACAGCGACAGATGTTTTAACTTCACAAGAAACCTTTTTTGACCGACTTCTCAAAATCTACAAAAAATGTATTAACAAAAAATTTAGATAAATTTTTTTTTAATATCAATAGTCCGGAAATAATCAACAAATACGAAAAAGTTTGCCCCTTTTTTCTAAAATCAACAAAAACTCAAAAACTAAACAAGATATAAAAAAATGGAAATGAACAGTTTGATTGTCATCAAACATGTCTACAAAAAAAACTCCTCTGAAGTTTTGCCATATCTTGGAAAATCAACAGAATAATGAATTATTTTTTATAAAACCACAAAAACTTAAACATGGCGACATATTTTCAAATTTCACTGAAAATCATTTTTTGTTTCCTATAAATCTACAAAAACATGAAATATCAGTGGCCCGGAAAATATTAAATAAAAACGAAAAATCATGTGGAAAACACCAAAATCTCGAAAAGTAAACGAGAAATGTTCAAGACATTTTTTTTGCGTTTCAACTTTTTATCCAATTGGTGAAATACGAAGTTCATACACGGGCTGAATGCGTATTTTCATTAGAAATCCAATATCCCAAAACCCCATCCTTCTAGCTCTTCTCGTTCTCGAGAGAGACATTTTTTGATCCTTCGGGCCCAATTTGGGTCCTACGAGCCGGGTTTTCTAAAAAAAACTGAAACCCATCCGTAAAAACCCCTATCCAATAGCTCTTACTGATATCGAGATAAAAAATTTCGGGAAGGGGTGAAGGGAGGAAAGAGGGGCGGAGAGGGAAACGGAGACAGTGGTTGGAATGTTAAAAACCCCATCCTTCTTACTCCTACCGTTCTCGAGAAAGCAATTTTTTGTCCACATTTTGGTCCAACGAGCCGGATGAAAAAAATAAAACCTATCTGTGAAAACCCCATTTCTCTTATCGTTCTTGAGATATAATTTGTGGAGGTAGGGATGTAGGAGACGAATTCTTATTATAGTCGTGTATTGATATTGTTGGTGTCCAATCATTGTTTTGAACGCATTGAAGAAGTAGTATTCAAAACATTTCTACATCTTCTAGGCCCTTCAACTTCCGAGCTTTTCGCAAAGTGTTAACGCTACGCACGAATCGTAGCACTACGCGCGAATTGGAGCAGCGCTACGCGCGAATTGGAGCAGCGCTACGCGCGAATCAGAGCGCTACGCGCGAGAGTCCTCCAGTTAAGTCTTAGTATTCAGATCCACACAACTTCTAGACCCTTCAACTTCCGAGCACCTCAACTTCCGAGCACCTCAACTTCCGAGCCCTTCAACTTCCGAGCCTTTAACTTCCGAGCACTTGTAATTTTTATAGTTATTGATTCTTCAGGTGCCCACAGGTATTGCAACATATGATTTTCATTTTTGATCATTTCTTTGTTTCCGTGATTCGACATTAACTTAGTATATCCAGCATCCAGTAGGTAACTTGGTAGACTATAACTTGAAAAAGGGTATTAAAACCCCCTTAACCGTACTAAAATTATATCCTGACTCCGAATCATCTCCCGGCGGCTTAACAGTACAAAACAAAGTTACATTTCGTCGGGGCACAAATTAAATTTTAACAGAAACGTAATTGAACGCCGAATGGCGCTTTATAACCTCCTCTCTCTCGCTCCGTCTCTACATCCCTCTTATTTTCATCCTAATACGCAAACCGCAAATGGATAGGCCCGTCATTTTCCGCTGGCAACAAATTCAGGCTGCTTTATCCCGGACGGTTGAACCTGGAATATGCACATTCACATTGTTGGTCAACTAACCTTAACTTACGACTACCTTGATGCAGAGGCACGAAAGGCTTATTGTGAATTCGAGACATTTTTCATAGCACCCAGACGACTCCGCTCAATAATGTTTTAAGCGGACCTAGTAAACAGACTATTTTCAGTGGTTCAATACTGGACACAAATTTGATCCTTTGTGGTATAAATAAATGGGCTTTATTCATCGGGATAAAAAAAAAATTGATGACCAGCTACCTCAAGGGTAGAAACCAAATTGTAAAATTCCATGATGGACAATCAGACTGGTTTCTGGCCAAATCTGAAATTCCGCAGGGTTCAAATCTTGGCCCTTTTCTGTTATTATTATCTGTAAATGACCTTCTCGTTTCACTAGCATCAAGGTGTCTAATGTTTGCTGATGACTTAGTAGGGTAAATAATTCTTATGACTATAACCAGTTGCAATCAGATCTAGAAGTGCTTCAAAATTGGACCGTTGAGAATAAATTACCTCTGAATTTGCGCAAATCATCTGTGATGAGTTTTGGTATATCCAGGAATATGAAGAATTGTGATTACCTCATAGTTAATGAGAACATACCCAGAATATCAGAGATTAGGGACCTTGGAGCAATCTTTCGATGCAATTTCAGGAATATAAAAACCATACAATTGTTATATAATTCTATGGTGCGCTCTCGTTTGGAATACGCATCCATAGTTTGGGACCCGTCTACTTTGAACTTCGGAAAATCATCAGAAATCATCAAAATAAATACATAGCTTATCTTTATTTCAAATAATACCGTATTGGTCTAGATCACTCATCATATGAACCACAAAGAAAATAATTTTCGGTAGTGAAGTTAGAAAATAGAAGGTTCATTTTCAAGTTGTTGAGTGAGAATATATCTGATTCATATTTACATTCTGAATTGAAAATATTTTTAGCATCACATACGTTGCGCACCAGAAATACCCTTTTCCTCATTCCCAGGTCTCCAAATAAGCTTGATAGTATATGTTCGACTGTAAATAAATATGCTGGTAAAATCTAAGTAAATATATTCATACTACTTAAAATGAATTTAAATCGCACATAAAAAGAATAGATTTTCGTTATTTCTTGCTTTCACTTTTTAGTACACCTTCAGTTTCATCTCGCTCTACTATTGCGTTTCATCGATTTATTCAGGTGAAGTTTGGCAATTTAGTTATAGGTATTAATAAGATGAGGTGCAAAATTACATTACATTTAATTTTTTTTGTTATAGTTACTTAGGATACACATTATTAGAATTCATGTCACTAGGTTCTTAGGCACCTGTTTGTATTTCTATCGATAAATCAATTAACAAACAAATGAATATATTGGAAAAATAATAATAGTGATGAACATGTCGGGCGTGGCGCAGTGGTTAGAGCGTCCGACTCTGAGCCAAAGGTTCGGAGTTCGAACCCTGGATGAGCTGAGATTTTTTAATTTAATTTAACCGATTAAATTATTAAAATCTCGTGGCTTGACTAGGGTGAGTCCTGCACGATTCACTGTTTCGTTCCAATTAACAGTGCTGCTCCTAGCGTGGCGTATGGAGTTAGGAACAAGGCCTATCCAGAACACATGGCTAATGACCATTGCAGTCGATGCCAAAACACAAAAAAAAATAGTTATGAACAGGCGAAGTTCAGCTTACGTTGTTTCACAACCAAACCTTTGGTGTAGTATTTACATGCAAATGAATAAAAAAAAATTACAATACTTAAAAACAGCAAAAAGAACAGTGTATCATAATGCAATAATAACAAAGTGAACAAAAACCAGGTAGGTATAACTTTTCATTATCAATTTGAACTAACCAGCAGATCTCAGATAATGTTTCAACTTTTTCTTAAAGTTGAAAATGGTGTAGAGCACTGTATTACTGTTTTTTTATAAATACGCATGCGGAAATTGGACTAACCGTATAAAAATGTTGTTCTCTGGAGCTTAACTGAACTCCAACTCAACGTGAACCAAAAGCTTAAGCTTTGGTTCAGATGAACTTCAGTTTGGTTAAACTTCGGCTGAACTCCCGTTTGTACAATCGGCCCTTACTGTTTCTGGCATTCATATTTACGAACTTCGCATCTACGTATATGAGAATAGAGAAGAAAACTGTAGTTCACAAACAATGAGCTTATGACTTGAGGCATGAGATGTCCGGAGGACTGCTCATTGTTAATATCCTATACAATAGAAAAAATCATTAGAAAACAACTACTTTCCTGGCTAATGCCACGACGAACATTGAATTACCGTGCAGAGTTCCAACAAGGTTATCTCTGCAATTGCTTGTTGCATGGAAATGTTCATCGAAACATTCGGACCACTTATATATAGATTTCGGGGTGTTGCCCCTCATCAGTATAGGGTAGGTCTAGCAGTCAATAACTAATGACTGCAACGAATGAATCGATAACCAAATTCATTTCAAAACCGAAACTGAGATCGCGCCCGCACAGTGGATAACTCCAAACTGCGAGCGCCATCCCAGCGCCGGCCACCCAACTAAGCAATAGCCATGAACCACGAACGTCAAGACCGTATAAAACGGAGAAGAAAACTGTAGTTCACAAACAATAAGCTTATGACTTGAGGCAAAAGATGTCTGGAGGACTGCTCATTGCTAATATCCTATACAATAGGAAATAAACAGAACTCTGCAACAAAACCCAATACTAACCGAACTACTTTATACAAGAAAAGCCATCTTTATCTTGAGCCCAAACTTTTTGATCAGCTGAACGATTATATTAAAAATGCACCGAATATGGATGTTTTTAAATAGAGAGTAAAAACTGCCCTCGTCGAAAAAAATGTTTACACCCTCGATGAATTTTTATTTTCGATTTTAAATAACAAACTGTTTCTTTACAAATTTTATCCATTTTTTGTTGTTTGGTATTTATTTTCATTAAATATGTATGTTAGTTTCTGTCTTTTCACAGATTTTATATTTATTCTTGTTGATTCGTATTTTTCGGTGATATATGTTTTTTTATTGCGATATTTTATATGTACATAATTCATAGCAAGTATTTCGTGACGCTGTATTCATAGAAATTCTTTCTTCTTTATACATTTAAACAAGAGAAACAAAACTATTATTATTATTGATATGTCTTTGGCTCTGAGGGTTGCTCGTAGGAGCGTAGCCTGTAGATGGAAAAAATTCCGAACAAAAAGTATTCCAGGTCAGGTCGTATCTGTGCCTTTCAAATCACAATCATTTGAAGTGAAGTGAAATAGCTCTTGGCACAAAACAGAAAACCAAGTTGTTAGAGGCAGTTTTGACAATAGAGACATACTGTTTGAGTCGAAACGAAAGTAATCTCCCAAAAAAAAGTTTTGGGTGCACCACTGGCTCGAATTCTTTCTTTTATCGTGACGTAATGGGCACAATAACAAATCACCAAGAATTTCAAAAACAATTTTTCATAAGTCCTCTAAATAGTCGCCTACTTCGTACGCAGGCATTCCAATAGTCTCCCATGTCGCCTAGGAAAGACTGAGCGCCCCACGTGGACGCTACCGACGCCGACGACGTCGACCGTCAGTCTGTCTGTCCTATTGATTACAGTGTGCATGCTAATGCCGCGAGTTGGTAGTGTTCTGGTGGCGTTACAAGTGAATCACACGAAAGACCGCATCCAAATGGACCGAAATATCGGAGCGACATCTCATGACGTCAAGTAAGTACCGAGCTTGTTTTATCCCGAGCACCGAGGGCCGATGACTGTATGGAATATGATATCGGTCTCACGTGGTATCGATCGGTGAACTTCTGGACAACGGCGTAGAGCGGGGAGGGGTAAAGGGGTCAGTAGCGGCTGTGATGAAAAGGACAATAGAATCCAAGGTCGGATCTAGGCAACTTTTCAAATCAAATCAAATGGATTCATTAAAAAGACCATTGGTATAAAGACACGTCAAAAATTTAAATACATAACACAAAACAGCACATGATATAAATGGTTTATAACATCACTACATAATCAGTATACAATCATAAAATTCCACACTAAATTTGTTTGCTACATGTCAAAATATTCTTCCAAAGTATAGAATAATCCGCCCCTTAGAAGTTTTGATAGAGATTTTTTATTTCGAAATGGCTCTTTTGATCTTTTATGTCCAGAGGAACTCTATTATACAGTGCGGCTTTTTTAGTCCCCCCCGCCGTTAACTTTTGAACGGTTCGACGTACAAACATGAAAAAAAAACTGTTTGGGGGGTTTCATTAATACTACTTTTTGAAACAAAAAATATGGTGATTGCTCCATAGAAAAGAGAATTCAATTCTCTTTACAACCATCTGAATATTTTTGAATTTAGTTGAAGAATTTTTTCCCAATTTCGATTTTTATGCCTATCGAAATTTTTTAGTTGATGTGTCCCCAGCGCCATCTGTAGTGTAATTGCAATATTTCTTCCCTCAAAAAGTAGTATAGGTAATACCCTTCGCAATGTTTTTGGTTTCATTATTCCACAACAAACCGTTTAAATTTAGCATGTTTTCAGTTCCGCATTTATATTTGATATTTCGAATTTGAATTGCAAAAAAAAAAAAAATTAACGAAATTAAAAAAAAAATAAAATGGTTGTAAAGAGAATTGAATTATCTCCTCAACGATGTGACACTCGAATTGATGTGCCCTCCTGCGCCCCCTGTCGAGCAATCACCATGTTTTTTGTTTCAAAAAGTAGTATCGATGAAACCCTCCAAACGGTTTTTTATTCATGTTTGTATGTCGAACCGTTCAAAAGCCGCACTGTATATTCGGATTCCAATGCTGAGGGGACAGTTCTGGGTTAATTTCAATCTATTTTGTGGGGTATTTGAAAGATTTTGATTTCGTGTGAAATAGTTATGAATGTCTTTGCGACAAAGCGTGTTGTTTTTTATTTTATAGTTGTAACAGGCAACTTGTAAACAGGCAATATGTAAAGACTGCCCCCAAAGTATTTAATCATAAGTCAGTCTTGATTCAATTTCTGCATATTAAAAGTTTTTCAGTACTTGCATTGTCAGTTCTCTATACATGCACCGTAATTGATATATTTTGGTTACTACCTTGATTATATTATTTATGGGACTCTCACAGTTTGAGTTATTTATGCTTGTCATGCCTAGAAATTTAATGCTGTTATTCTGATTGATGTTAATGTTATTAATATTCATAGTCATACTCTGAACTTTCCTTTGTTTTGTATGTACATTTTTTGAACACCAATAGACAATTTTTAATTTGAAAAGTCATCAGCATATACATTTTTTTTAAATCAGCCAAATGATAAACCATATACCTGCCACATAAAGAGGGAATAATGTTTGAGCTACCACACTTCCCTGAAGTAATTTTTTTTTGTTTTTACGAAACTCCCAGGTTTTCGGAGAAAACCTCCCAAAAGCAGAGCTTGTGCGAGCAAGGGAGATCCGGGACCTACAGTTTAAATAAAAGTGGAATCCGAACCACTTCAGCTCCGTGATAGGCGTCCAGGGATCGAACCCGGACCCCTATTTTCACAGGTGAAGTGCTTGAGTTGTGTGAACTGATCATTCCTCCATCATTATGAAATATAAGTGAATATTGTTTTCGGTTCGAACCCTTTCACTGCTCAGCATAAAGTAAGCACTTCGCCCATACCCTAAACGAATATTAGTTTTCAATCAACTAAAGATATGTATACCGGGTGGCTACGGAAGTATTGCCTACGGAATATCTCAGTTATTGTATGAAGTAGGTTTGTGAAATTTGGAGCGTCGATATAATGACATAAGAGCTAGAATTTGAGCATATTGACATGTAGAAGTTAACTTCCGGTCTGACCGGAAGTAACATCAACTTTCTTATTTTAAATGGAAACCCTATTTTTTTTCTTTTCGCTTTATTCAGCATTCAATTCCCTTTCTAATGACATATCACAAGTTGGTATCTAACCAGAAACTAGATCAGAAAAAAATTATTATTGAAATTCACCGAGTAGGCCGTGGAAGCAAAATGAAAGCCAAAAATTGAAAAGTTGGCTATGGAAACCATACGTCACTTGATAACAGTTGCTACTACTGTGATATTTTATTTTCATTCGTCGGCGTTATAAAAAGCCGCCAAAAAAAATATTGGAAAAATTGGGAAAAAAACAATACTCTGTAGGTCCATAACTTAAATAGGAACGACAACTTTTTCTTGCCTGTATTATTCAGCATAACCATTCCTTTCTAATGATATAATAGAAAATAATTTTTTGGACTGAGATACCGAAAAATCCAATTATTATTCTTCAAATAACATAACAGATTATCGCCATACGCAAAAATAAAATTAAAAATAATGTGGAATGATAAATTATATCCTGTAGGTTCTAGGTTAAATAGGAACATAAACGTACTTGGTCTGTGCCATCGTCCATAGATATTCTAATATCTACCTATGGACGATGATTGTGCAATGCAGAATAATCATTCCATTGCAATCATCATTCGAACCAAAATATTAACAAGTAGGCTGATTAAGATGTATTTTGGAATGAAACAAAAAAGAAATGAGAGCTGTCACGAACGCTGTTATCCATATTATTTTGACGTTCGAAGTAGTGTTTTTGATTCTGCCATTTTAAAAGGGTTTGGAAATCGAAATCAGTTAGTGGAATATTCAAAAAATGCCCCGTTATTCACGAACCGAACAAATTGACATGCTTCTCATTTATGGTGAATGTTTAAAAAATTCTTATGCCGCTGAACGACTGTATTTAGAGCGATATCCAGGGAGGCAGCAACCGTCAAGAAGGTATTTCCAGTGGCTTGAAGAAAAATTAAGAACTGAGCCTGATATTCACGAAGACCAAGAAGCATTCGTTATTAATGAGGAAACTGAAATTAATGTATTAGCTTTAGTACAATATGATAGCACAATTTCCTCAAGGCAGATTGGCGCCGAATTAGCTATAAGTAAGGACTCTGCTAGGAAAATTTTTAAAAAACATCTATTGAAATCCTTCAAGTATCAGTTGCATCAACATTTGTATGAAAATGACGGTGAAAGGCGCCTGGAATATTGTAATTGGTTTCTTCAACAAAATGCTGAGAATCACCTATTTAACTATTATATCTTGTTTACGGACGAGTCAAGATTTACCAACAATGGATTATTTAACAGGAATAATACAAGGTAGGTACTGTACTTTATTTGGATTATTGTCGATAGTCGAAGTGTAAAGTGCTAAAAGTGTGAACGGTCTTTTGTTCCAGGTACTGGGCGATAGCAAACGAGCACCGGTTTCGACAAGGCGGCTTCCAGGAGAGATTTGGTGTGAATGTTTGGGCAGGAATAGTTGGAACTCATATTGTTGGCCCGATTCTTTTTCAAGGCCAACTAACCGGAGAGAGATACTTTAATTTTTTAACGAATGAAATTTCGGAATTCATTAACAACCTACCAGCGGAAATAACTGAGAGAATGTACTTCCAGCAAGATGGCGCCCCTCCGCATAATTCAAGAATAGCGAGAAATTATCTTCAAAATCGCTTTCAAGAGAGACAACCCATGGTCCAGTCAGGTGGCCACCAAGGTCACCTGATCTTACTCCGTGCGACTTTTATCTATGGGGGCATCTTAAAAATAGGGGGTATTCCACACAGCCTACAACTCTACATGAGCTAGAAGTAAAAATTCGTAGAGCTTTCCAAGATATCATGCCCCAAATGTTGAGAAACGTTTTACATGAAAATTTCACCAGAGTCAATAAATGTATTGACACTGAGGGAATGCATTTCGAACATTTGTTTTTAATTTATTTTATCTTTAATCCTATCAATTTGAATTTTTTTTTTCGATAAATCTGTTTTTTCGTTATTTGAAGAATAATAATTGGATTTTTTGGTATTTCATTTCAAAAAATTACTTTCTATTATATCATTAGAAAGAAATGGTTATGCTGAATAGTACAGGCAAGAAAAAGTTGTATGTTCCTATTTAAGTTATGGACCTACAGAGTATTTTTTTTGGCGGCTTTTTATAACGCCGACGAATGAAAATAAAATATCACAGTAGTAGCAACTGTTATCAAGTGACGTATGGTTTCCATAGCCAACTTTTCAATTTTTGGCTTTCATTTTGCTGCCACGGCGGTGAATTTCAATAATAATTTTTTTCCGATCTAGTTTCTGATTAGATACCAACTTGTGATATGTCATTAGAAAGGGAATTGAATGTTGAATAAAGCGAGAAGAAAAAAAAGTAGGGTTTCCATTCAAAATAAGAAAGTTGATGTTACTTCCGGTCAGACCGGAAGTTAACTTCGACATGTCAATATGCTCAAATTCTAGCTCTTATGTCATTATATCGACGCTCCAAATTTCACAAACCTACTTCCTACAATAACTGAGATATTCCGTAGGCAATACTTCCGTAGCCACCCGGTAGATTGCTGTTGGAGTTTAATTTTTTTATTTCCAATTATTTTTTTATTAGAAATGTAGAAACGTGTAAACATGTCTTAAGCACCCCATTTTTTGGCTTGGTGCTCAGAATCGCGTTCACACGTCTCGTGGTCTTTGTGGAATTATGCAGAAGCCGTGTATACACGTCCGTCGCACTGGGCATGACATGCGCAAAGGCGTGTAAACACGTCCTGAGCAGTGAACGGGTTAAAAAGGATTTGGACCGGGCATGTGATTTGCCTCTGATACCAAGTGACCAAAGTTTGTCCAATAGTCGATCGTGTGGTACACAATCGAAGACTTTGCTCAATTCACACTTCACAGTATATTCCGATGGGATATTTCTTTTCATCAAGTTCATTAAATATACATGTAATGGATTCTGTGCTAGTAGTATTTGTTGATCTTGATTTCTTAAACCCATATTGTTCAATTTTTCAATAAAGGAATTGAGCCTTACCAGCATACTGTATTCAAAGACTTTAGAAAACATTGGAGTCAAAGATACTGGTATGTAGTTGTCCAACTCCGTTCCGGCTTTTTTATTTATTGGAATAACTTTTGATATTTTCAGTTGATTTGGAAAAATGCCTAGGTGGGTGAAACAAATCCAGGTGGTGCGCCCCAACTTTTGAAGAAAAATTGAAGAACTTTGTTTTAAACTATTCATTGTAAAACACGAAACATAAAAACGATTTATTAAATTTTCAATTATCGTTTTTTAACACTAATTAATACATTTTGTTGCAGAAACGTGATATAATCTGAATCGCCCTATAGTGTATCAGATATATTTGGGTAGATTCTGTTTCTCAGTAGCAAATTTTTCATCATAGCAAGACAACTTTGACAGCAAATATATTTTGTATAAGGAGAGGACAATTGGCAGGAGATGATGCTGCAGCAACATCCCCTGCCGATAGATAGCACGCCTTCTACAAAATTGAGATATATTTTGCTGTTAAAGATTTCTTGCTTTGATAAAAAACTTGCTACTGAGAAACAGAATTGACCCGATTATATATGATATCTCGACACCTTGCTCAATTCTCATTTGTAAGTTGGAGATGGTTGATTAAAGAAAGAGCCTCATTTTTGAAACTTGCTACTGAGAAACAGAATTGACCCGATTATATATGATACTTCGACACCTTGCTCAATTCTCATTTGTAAGTTGGAGATGGCTGATTTAAGAAAGATCCTCATTTTTGACATTTGATTTCAAATAAAATAAGCTCTGACATCACTAAAACTAGAATTTTCTAATATCAGAGCAGCAAATAATTCAAAATATGTTTTCAATTTAAGATTTGTCCATCAAAAGGCATTAAAGGACCTCGCAAACTCCTTATGGAATTTGGGTCCCGGTGGATTCTTTAAAATTTTTGGTATGATGTAGTCCATGTAATTCTCAACCAATGTTACCACTGCGCCAACCCAAAAAAATTAACAGTTTTGCTGCTAGGTGGTGTTGAAATCACCCCTTGCGCAGATTAGACTATTCATATTTGAACCCGTTAACAATATTTTCACTTGTTTCATTGTTGCTAATGTTGCACAATATTGTGCTGTTTTATAAAAAAAAATCTTACCCCCTCCCCTTTTCCCCCAACTCCTATTACGAAACGCAATTTTTGAATTTTTGATATGATGCAGTTCAAGTTATTTTGAATAGAAATAAATCAGGTGACAACCCCCAAAAATGAACAGTTTTGATGGTGGGGGGCGTCCAAATCATACCTTGCTCAGAATAGTTTTCATTATTATAGGCGGACACAATATCTCAACGTATTTTTTATTTTATTTTTTGCCGAACAATTTTGTAAATTTTTATAAATTAAAAATCTAAAACCTCCCCCTTACCCATAACCCCTATTTCAAAACACAAAAAAAAATTATTCAGGCACCACCTCAAATTCAAATTGTGGATGTCTAATTTTTATTTATTTTCAAGATTTTCGCCAAATTAATTGATATTCAAAAAACATGAACTACGCCCTACTAAGGAGTCAGCGAACTCCACCAATATTTTTCTGAAGGGAGGGAAAAGTGAAATTAAAGACCTGTACGATTTCCTCAATTTAAGCTGATTAAAACATTTATTTTGATAAAGCATTCACAAGTAGTCGGGAATTAATTTTTTTCGTGTTTTAAAATAGGGGTAGGGGGTAAGGGGGAGGTTTTAGATTTCCAATTCATGAAAAATTATACCTATATATATTTCCGCCTATAATGATGAATATTCTAAGCAAAGTATGATTTCAACGCCCCCTAGCATCAAAACTATTCATTTTTAGAGTTTGTCACCCAATTCATTTCTATTCAAAATAACTTGAACTGCATCATATCAAAAATTCAGAAAAATCCACCGAAATTTTTTCGTTTTGTGTCATTTGGGGGGGTGGCGGGATAATCATAAAAAATTGCTATTTCTCTTATATTTAGGCATATCTAAACATTGGAAGATTCATTTCAAGGCACTCGAGAAATATTTTTTTTGCGTTTCGTAATAGGAGTTGGGGGAAAAGAGGAGGGGGTAAGATCTTTTTTTATAAAACAGCACTATATTGTGAAACATTAGCAACAATGAAACAAGTGAAAATATTGTTAACGGGTTCAAATATGAATAGTCTAATCTGCGCAAGGGATGATTTCAACGCCCCCAGCAGCAAAACTGTTAATTTTTTTGGGTTGGCGCAATCGTAACATTGGTTGAGAATTACATGGACTACATCATACCAAAAATTGAAAAAATCCACAGGGACCCAAATTCCATACGGTGTTTGCGGGGTCCTTTATTTCAGGCAATTTGACAAAACCTAGATTTGATTATGATATACATTTGGTGTCAGTCTGACGCGGAACATGAGTTGTTGTCAATTTCTTTATTTTATGCTAAATTATGGTCAAAGTTGAATAATTCTTATTCTCTATATCCTAACATCTTCAGAGGCCTCTACAACAACCAAGTCTTCGAGTTCATCCTGAGCATTACTATATTTCTGAAAGGCATTTCTCAATGCTTCTTCCCTAGTTTGAAATTCTTCCACATCCGTTTCAGTGTCTTTGTTATTATCAATCCAATTTTTTATTGTGTCATCAGAGATTTAGCATTTTTCCTATCCATTTACAGTCTCCGTACATCCATTTCATTGAAAATAGCCAACAAATTGTAAGACTACACTTAGTCATAATAGTAATAGTAATAGAAAAGAGTCAGTAAATTGAAATATATAGTAATGTTTCTATGAGAAAGTCTCTTGGTACTACTGATTGAAACTTACTTGAAAGTTGAAATGTTTCTTATTTCACATCCGGCTCGATTGGACAAATGTGAGGATAGTCTTCAGGGTTTCGATCAATCTGGTAATACTAATCCCTATACACTAAGAAGTTCTGATTCCAAATCCACTGGTTCGATTTTGAAGTTTTATTTTGAAACATAACAATAGCGAAGGACCATTCATTACAATTCATATAAGTACTGTTCTATTTCAGACATCAATACTGAGATCTGCGCTTTCGAGAGTTTTACGAAACAGATGCATTTCCCGTGAATAATTTGTTAACTTATTCAAAATATTTTTCATTCCGCTGTCGCTTACTCTGTGAATGTATCCTTTCCATGACAACCTTAAACAAATAAGAATCGAGCAAGGTGTCGAAATTTCACATAATGTGTCAGAGTGTCAGAGCGATTTAGATTATAGCACGTTTCTGCGACATACGAGTATATGCCACTATTCTGCTCAAAGGCTTTTTTCAGGTAATAGTCTAGTCACAAAGTTTTGATTCATCGACATCAAATTCTCTCAAGCGCGCAGATGTGCAACTTCTTGGCTACAGTAGTTAAATTGAAGATATTTTTTATACCCCTATTGATAACACTGGTTACATTTTCATACCTACCTTTCAACGTCTTCATAGCTATATCAAAGTTCCCATTTCGTACTCCAACCTCAAGAGTTAAATATTTATTATCAAAATTTGGGCAATTAATTCTCTTACCCCTAAAGATGAAATGGCTGGGAACATTTTTAATTCAACGACCATATTACTAGGTGGTAGATATCAAGTAGAGATGCCCATGAGGAGCCCTAAAGGATACCTCAAACTCTGGGTGATTCCTCAAAGTACAAAAAAGGTTTGTCACTCTGGAAGGAAGATTTTTTACCAATTGTGGAAAGTTTTTCAAATTAAAAAAAAAATTCATGTTATGAAGAATTTAGCAAGTGGCGATTTATCTCAACGATGAAATAAAGTTTCTCATCATTCACAAAATACAGTGCGTTCTAATTATGGAATTAAGTAATTTTCCATTTTTCCTAAAGTGACCACCTTATTTTGCGATTTCATTTTTATATAGGTACAGTTTCTCCATATTCAGATGGTGTCGTTAGAAAATCTATTACTTCAGTAAAGCTCACAAAAAGACATGCCAAGAAACGGATATCCTCCCCAAACTCAAACTTAATATTTTTCATTATTTGAACCATGTTTCTCTTGACGCTTTAATATTTCTATTCATCAAACAAGACTCGCTGTAACCCTTACCACCCAGTGTATGATTTTTCAATAACAGGGTGATTTAATAATTGATGCTTATAGAGTACAACCCAATAATAAGTCAAAAAACTACATAAAAACGTGAAAGCGGCTTCTGCATAGTACTTTTGAAGTAACAGAATAAGTAGAAACGTCCAGCAATGAGTTTAGTACTTCTAAGGTTCTTTATTTAGGCATTCTCCGCATACAAAGTGAATGTGAGCTCTTTCATTATGAATGAAAACACGTCAAAAACCACAGAGCAGCTCAATTAGAATTTCAAGCTTTCAACAAACACCTCATAAATTCTACATCTGCGCCATTTGTCAGTCCAGAAATAACGAATATGTTTTGTGTTTCTCCATCCACCATCCACTCATTAACTTTTATAGGCCTTTTTTCGAAAATACATTCTCCAAAGCTTTCGTTATTCCAAAACTACAACAACTCGGCTCCCAGCCCGTACATCACTGTCATAAAGTCTACTCATGTCTCTGAGATCTTCATAAATTATCCGGAAAAAATATGTAAACAAAAAACAGCTGCGCGCCGTCGTCCCGGAATAGCGCGAAGGTCAAACACCCTCCGAGGCGTCGCGACGCCATACCGAAATCGAGTTATGATTTCGGGGCGTCGATCTACCAATCATAACTGCGACTTATGAAATATCATATGCGATCCGGGATTGGAGGGAAGGCATGCGAGCCACCAATAGAGATGAAATATGAAATAATATACCGACGGGGTTGGACGACGTCGGGACGCTAGGCGTCGGCGCGATTTTCAGTGGTGGAGCAAGGCCAAGGCGTGTATGAAACATATCGCGACTGATATGTTGAACATTTCTCATCATACGATGGTAAATGGGAAGGGGGTAGTAAAAGTTAATTTGTCTAGAACTGTCAAGTAATGACTGTGAGTTAACACTTTTTTCAATGTCATAATGATGTTCATTACTGAACTAGTGCTTTTTCTATTATAGAACTGTATGGTATGGTATAGCTCCTTACTATCTATTAAAGCTAAAGCTATAGGTGATGATCTGATTGGAATAGACTTGCTTCTTCTATGGTGCCCCTGTTTATTCCCCATATCACTCTCATTTTCAATCTTTCGTTAGAAAGTGGAACATTTCCTGACAAATCGAAGATTGCCATTGTAATACCTTTGGCAAGAACAAAACACCCAAAAGAAATCAAAGATTTAAGACCAAGCATTTGAAAAAATATTACATATTCAAATCAAAAAGCACTTTGGTATATTTAACTTAATCAATCTGGCTTCAGATCCTCACATAGCTATTCTACAGCACTATTAGCAGTAACCGATGATATATTGTCTGCTACTGATGTAACTATGAGTCTTGCTAGATTACTCGAAAGCGTTTGACAGGATCGTCATCGCTTACTGCTAGCATCGCATCGTAACATTGGCTTCAGTGAGAAATCTCTTAAACTCATGGAAAGTTATGCTGTAGGCAGCAGTCAGTATGTTAGCTACAAACTTAGCAGGTTACCATTACTACAAATTCCAAATGGTGTCCCACAAGGATCTATACTGGGTCTCCTCTTGTTTTCCATATATATATTTCGTCCTTAGTATCTTGCATACGTCATAGTGTCATTTTTATACGGACGATACCCAAGTATATATTTCTTATGAAGAATCAGAAGTATAACTGGCTAATTTTATGCTGAGTGCTTATCTGGATAATCTTTCTACACTCTTAGAAAAATACTGCTCATCACTCAACCCCGCCAAATCTCAGATAATGTTATTCAGAAGCAAGCCAGTTAGATTGAGGACTGAAGCTTTTGTGGATATTAATATTAATGGCATTTTATTGGTTCTTGTAAATACAGCTAAAAATCTGGGTGTATATTTTAAGTCACACAGGAGATTTCATAAGCAGGTGGATCACATGATAAAAATGCGTTCTACAAACTTAAGCTCCTTTTTAATAATCGTTGCTGTTTATTAAAAATACAAAAAATACTCTCTGCGAAACTCTGGTACTATTCCAATTTAACTATGCAGATACCTTATATGGGCCATGCCTGACCGATGAAAATCGCAGAAGATTACAAACAGTTCAGAATTAGATGCGTCCGTTTCATATATAGGGTGACCCACGGTTAAACCGCCAAATGCTCAGGATCATTTGTTCAGGTATAAAGGAAACTTTTTTTCCTATAACAATGTGTCCTAACTTGCTTTGTTTTCGAAATTCGTTTTCACAAAAAATAGTTTTATATCAATTATTTAAAAACTTTTTAGCTGATTTTAATAAAACCTATCATGCTTGTATGTGGTAATAAGGGGTTTCATTTAATGTATTTATGGCAACATTATCAATTCCAGTGGCGTCCCAAGGAATAATTTAATTATTATTAGGGTGAATCATTGTACTCCACTGTTTTTTGCATGTTCTGCTGTTTTCTGGATTGAGCCAGTAAAAATACAATTTTTTTGTATATTCCAGTATCTTCCTTCATTTTTGAGAAACAATTTAAAAACCGATTTCTTGCAACAAAAAAAAAAAACTTCCTAAAAAATTGATATTAGGACAAATGTTTTCATTGTATTTTATTAGTAAACAGAAAAACAAAAATTCACAAAAGTGACCTCCATTTTTTCCAATGCAAAGTTCGCACCTACGAACGATGGATTCTGCAGTCGCAGGGCACCTTGCTGGTGTGATCTCTAGAGCTGCTTGAACAAGCCTTAGGAGGTAGGAAAATATCTTCGTCGTTGACAGGCTCAGCATACACTTTGGTTTTCATTGTACCCTATACAAAAATCCATAGGGGTTGAATCAGGAGATCGGACAGGCTAAGGAACTTTGACACCCTGTATTTTTTCTATTAATAGACTCACATGAAATTGGACTTTGCCTCTGGTTTTTGCTTCTAATTAGACCGAAAATAACATAAATATAATAATATCACTATTATCAATAATTGTCACTCGTTTTCTGTCAAATTTTTTTCAATAAAAAGTAATTTTTTGACCGAATTTCGATAAAACTTACTTGAAAACTTGTTTCTTTTGCAATTGTATGACCAAATTTCATCAACCTAGGGCAAAATTTTTTAAAATAATTTTTGATAAATAATACATACATTTATTTGCAAACAAAACTTGATATAATCGATTCAGATTTACTTGTTATTCAGTTTTTATGTAATTATTTATCATTTGGAACTTCATTTGGCAAGATATTTTAATAACAATCTAAAAACTTAAGTACAAAAGTGTTGACAAGTCTAAATATTTTTGAGGTTTTTTGAAAAAATAACAAAAGCTTGATTTTTTGGAAATTTGGTTCGTGATTAAATATCACAAAATATGCAGTTTTGAACAATTCACTAGCCCTACTTTTTGGTATGTCGTTCTTCGCGCTCAATACAAACGATGGTTCTTCTGCATACGTCTTTAATGGACTTCTTATAGGTTGAGATTTCATATTTGCGCAGAACTCACGAACTCTCCAAATATCTCCAAAATATCGTTAAAAAATATACTTTCCATGAATTTCAAATAACTATAATAATAAGTCCGACGGTGTTAAATCGAGCAATAATCTCAATCTAGTCCTTTAACTTTGCCTCTTAACATTTGATTGATGCTCTGCTTTACTGCAACAGTTTAGTGTATTGGTGCCTCATCAAGCATACCATTACATATGTCTGGTACTAAGGTCTGTATTATGCAAAACCTCAGCATTCTTATAAGCTAAACATTTTTGGGACTATCACCGCCAATTTTGGGTTGCTTCATCTGTCCACAAAATTTTACACGAAAATCCAAACTCTTCTTCCCTTTCTCATTGAAACCAGAAAAAAACGCCTATTGATATCGAAATCACGTAATAACAAAGTGTTTATAAATTTGTCTATAAATTTGTAAGCCCGAAATATTATTTTTTATTTATTTTATTACATTACACATTTAAACTTTCCCTCTTATAACCGTTTTTTTATTGAAAGTATGTGAAAAAAATGTACCTACTCTAAATATACTACTGGTTATTGTATTTGAATTGTTTTGAGTTTTTCAGTTGCATTCATTCATTGAATGCAAAGATGAAAATACAATAAAGAAATATTTTTTTAGCAAGAAAAAGAATTAACCCTTTTAGAATGCAGGTCAAATGTTATTTATGAAATCCCTTGTCATGAGTTCGAACAGCGTTACGTAGGTCAATCTATGAGATATTTGAAAACACGCATCAAAGAACATGGAAGAGGCATGAAAGATAAATTATAAATAAACCCCACTTCTTTGGTTGAGCATTGTATCAAAACGGACCATCACTTTGAACTGAACAACACAAAAATATTGGGTTATGAATCTTCTCTGTTCGAAAGAAATTTCTCAAAAATGATTATTATAATGAAATACAATACAGTCAACTTCATGAAAGACACGGAGAACTTAAATACCAAACACTGATACTTTCTTTATACAGAGTTAGACAAATGTATGGACTCGCCCCTTTTTCTCAGTTAAAATGAGGGTTATCGAAAAATATTCGGATAAAAGTATTTCACTCTGCACCTTTCTCTGAATTCAAATATTTTTTAGATTTTTCATTGATGAAGAAGTGACGTCATCGGCATTTTTTTGAAAGGGAACCATATGTCATGTTCAGTATCGTTAGAAAGCTTGTTTTTTCTCATTTCAGTTATACTAAAAATATTTCAACTCTCTCGATAAGTACAGTGTGTTTCGTATTTTTGTGCCATCTCTGTAATTCACTTACAAATTGCTTAATTTGTGCAAAATTTTTCTCTTTCATGGAATGTAGCCAGTTAAATATTTTAAGTGATAGGGCATTTTGATTCAGACAGTGGCGTACGTAAGTTATTATAAAAAATATATTTTTTATGTGCTACATGGACAGTTGTTTCATTAAAAAAATTTACTTGCGATATATTCTCGAATATTCGCCTCATAAAATGAGTAATGGTTATATCATATTTTCAAAATTTAAGCCATTCGAGACATCACAATTTTCATCCCAGATCACGGGTTCAAATAAAAAATAAAGGACTTATGAATGAGTAAATGAAATAGCCGCTCTGCATATGTTGTCGGCAAACTTCTTTTCATTTAAAAATAGTAATATTTCGATCTATTGAAACAAATGACTATTTCAATTTTTTTCTCTTACCTTATATTTAGGGAAAAATCAGCATTAGGGCATTTCAATTATTTTGGAACAAAATTTGCAACAGAAAAATATCTAGAATTTTTCTTCGAAAAATAATCATCTGAGAAACTCACACATACATGACCAAACATAACATATGGTTCTATTTCAAAAAAATACCGATGACGTCACTTCTCGACCAATGGCACGCTTCTAAAAAATATTTGAATTTCTGAACAGGTGCAGAGTAATACCCTTCAACTTTCATCAGAACTTTTTTTTTGGTAACCCTCATATGAACTGAGAAAAATGGGCGGGTCCATACATTTGACTAACTTACTCTATGTAAATAATACGCATTGTGTTTCGTGTTTTCTTTTTATTTATTTCAATTTCTCTGCCCCTTTTTTCTGTTCCACTTTGGCAAGCACCCAAATAAATCATTATTTCATTCGAATTTTGACGTGTCTTGTGTTGTGTATTGTTTGTTTTCAACCCAAAATCAAGTTCTGATTTTACAGCGAACCATTCCGTCTGATGCACGTGATTCAGACCTAAAAATAATATGGTCTTAGGATATACATACAGGGTGTCAATTTGAAAACTTCCCACCCTTAATATCTTCCTTCCAGTAAACAATATGAGTAATCGAAAAAACAGGTCAATTTTATTGTCAAGGGGGACACTTTCAAGGACTATTTGTAGCCCTCGTGGTTCAACCCCCTAGGAGGGGTAGATGTTACCCTTAGAATTTTAAATGGGAAGGGGGGTCAAGTGGCACATCATTTTGATGGGCGTTCAATTCTTGTTCCAATGGTACCATGACTTATTATTTTTTGATGAGCATTTTCCGAAAAATTCCGTTCTAAACTAACAGAAGTAATTATTAGAACGCCTAAACTGAGATGCATGGTTTGGCCAGAACTGGTTAGAATATTAGGTGGTACCGTTCCAACCCTTTATTAGGGGTAACATTAGCCATTAGCTCCAAACACTTTACATAAAAAAGTAGTCTAATAGTAAAACGTAGATGGTAGTAAAATTGTGTTTATTAAATGCTGAATTTTTAAGTGTCATCGCAGAAATTGTACAGATAGCCTTCCTTTTTTGCTACTTCTGCTGTAAAAAGTTTCTGTTTTCCGGCAAAAAATTGGTTAGCAAATTTGAACTATGTGGTAGTATTGTGAATACCGTTGTACCTGTTGGGCTGTTTAGGAATTACTTTAATAAGTGTATAAAAGTGTAAAAATGGTTTACATTCTTCAAGACAAAATTGAAATGATTGTAATTTATGGCGAAGTTCGAAAGTGCGCACGAAGGGCGGCATGTCTTTTTAACGAAAGACATCCAAATTGTAATGTAAGTCACCGGTATGTGCTTGATTTGGTGAATAAGTTTTACGAAACTGGTTCAGTGACAAATAAAAAAAGAAATAACCCCAGAGTACTAAATGAAGCAGCTCAAATTGAAGTTTTGGGAACATTTGCTGCAGAGCCCACGAGCTCCTTACGATCAGTATCAGAACAGACGGGAATGTCACGCGAGACTATAAGAAAAGCATTGAAAATGAATAAATTTCATCCATATAAAATGCAGATTCTTCAAGAGCTCCACGAGGATGATTATGATAGAAGAATAGAGTTTTGTGAAATTATGTCTCATCGAGTCAATACCATCCCTAATCTTCTGTTAAACATCTGTTTCAGCGATGAGTGTTCATTTTTTCTGAATGGCAATGTTAATAGACAAAATTTTCGCTATTGGAGTGACGAAAACCCACATATTTTTCGGGAAGGGCATACACAACACCCACAAAAAGTTAATGTTTGGGCTGGTATTCTTGGAAATGCCATTCTTGGTCCATTATTTCTGGAAGAAAACTTGAATGGCAATCTGTACCTTGATATGCTTGAAGAGACTATCGATCCTCTTATAACTCACGAGCTAGAAACTCAAATTGATGCAGAAGGTAATGAACTTTTGCAGGAGGATCTGTTACATTACCAGCAGGACGGTGCTCCACCTCATTATTTTCTTCCCGTCCGACAGTGGTTAAACGAGAGATTTCCGGGTAGATGGATTGGCAGAAGGGGAGCAGTTGAATGGCCTCCGAGATCACCGGATTTAACACCCTTAGATTTCTGTCTTTGGGGGCATCTTAAATCCGTTGTTTATAAAACACAACCTTCTGATATTGACGAACTTAAAAGACGAATTACAGCAGCATGCCGGTCAATTCCTAGTGAAGTTTTCCGTAATGTTAGAGGGGAGTTCGAAAACAGACTGTATTACTGTTTAGAGCAAAATGGACAACATTTCGAACAGCTAATAAGATAAGCGTAAGTAGATTTTATGTTGGAAATGTCTTTCTCGCAAATTAAATTTTATTGTGTAGAAGGAAAATAACCACCAAATAAAAAATCCCATGCGTAATACATTTATTCCTGTCATTCAAGGGTTGGAGCGGTGCCACCTACTCTTCTAACCATTTTTATTAAAGGGAGTCAATACAATAATGCATCTCAGTATAGGCGTTCTAATAATTACTTCTGTTAGTTTAGAACGCAATTTTTCGGAAAATGCTCATCAAAAAATAATAAGTCAGGGTACCATTGGAACAAGAATTGAACGCCCATCAAAATGATGTGCCACTTGACCCCCCTTCCCATTTAAAATTCTAAGGGTAACATCTACCCCTCCTAGGGGGTTGAACCACGAGGGCTACAAATAGTCCGTGAAAGTGACCCCTTTTCGATTACTGATATTGTTTACTGGAAGGACGATATTAAGGGTGGGAAGTTTACAAATTGACACCCTGTATATACATATTACACGGAAAACTCATCCTTTTGTAGCTGGAAATACTAAAGTTTTATTTGTTACCTAAACATAGTTCAGTGATTGTTTCTGAAAAAGTAATAGTAGCAAATTGATTAGTTTAATATTTTTTTTTACTGTTTTAAGAATAAAAAGTACCCTCTCTTTGTATCTTAAGTGCCTGAAGATATCAAAATATATCGAAGAAACTTTGGCCTCGAAGAAATAAAAATTTCTTTAATTTAATCCTTGAATACCAAAAAAACAAAATTAGTCATAATTATGAATACTTTGGTTTTTTTGGTAAAAGAGTCGATAACTCTAAAACGGTTCGTCGTATCGATTTCAAACAAAGAAAGGATTCTAGAGGATGTTCGGTTCTGTCCCTAAGTCTGCGGAACCAACTCACGATACTTTTCACAGATAATCGAGTTAGCTGCAATGTTATTTCACTTAAAATTTGAAGCTATCTTTATCCAATAGAAATGCGTTTGGTATCAAAAGAAAGGTAAAACGTTGATCTATGTACGTGCTGTGATGTTTTTCTGAAATCATTTGTTCATCTACCTAAAAAATTGCATCAAAGTAACTGCATTTTTGGTACATTTTTGAGATTTTCTTTTGTGAAAAATGGATTGAAATTTCCATTACAGCACGTACCTAGAATCAAAAGTCCTCTAAAATTCTGTCCTTGTTTGAAATCGATGCGACTAACCATTTTTGAGTTATCAATTGACTCTTTTACCCTAAAAAGCGCCCCAAATATGATCGCGCTCATGGCCTCTTGAATATGTCAGGAAGTTTGGAAATTGATAAATGGAAGAATGAATAACCAAACAGAACATAATAATTGCCATTTGCTGGATTTGTAATGCATAAACTAGATAAATGTTACTACGTTAACAATCGAAAATTAAATTGTCAACTGAATGCCATAATGGTTGATTCACAATCCATTAAAGATCAGGGTATATAAGTGGATTATTTGAAACCTCTGAAAATTGAATTAACTCGTCATTATCAGGTGATATCCCCAATATTATAATGTGATCAAAAACTATCCAGCCATATTTTCCACAAAAACCTAGTCATCCTGAAATAGTTTTTCCTGCCTCGGCCAGATTTTCCCCGGCTAACCGCCGGCGTATTAAACCCGAGAAAATCGTAATGAAATAAAGTGAAGTTGTCGAAAGCACTTACCATCTCAGTCGAACGCCACCTCTCTGTTGCCCCTCGGGAGTTGACAAAGCTCGAGAAAAATGGACCGCTTTAGATGCGATGTCCAGTCAAAGGAATTGTCCAAGATGGACTCGGAGATAAGATGTTGATATTGCATTTCTCATTCTTTATAATGCAACAGGAGAATTCGTCTTCCGAATGGGTTTCGAGGACCGGATCCGGGAATTTCCAGTGGTTTTCACTTTTGGCTTGATTGTTATGGTCAATAACTTGTAGTGAAATCATCATGATTATTTCATTCACACATTGCTGCACCAATGAAATTTCATGATTGAAGTCTCATGATGTATAATATGAGCAACCATTTAGGTAAACAAGCGGATATTTAGATAAACACGGCTATTCATGTAAACAAAGCTTTTTTTAAAATTGTGAAATGCTTTCGCGGCCATCGTCATTTACATGGTGGTTCTTCGAGTTGCAAGGCCGACGTATGTTTGGAGAAGATCTTCTCCAAACATACGTCGGCCTTACAACGCGAAGAACCACCATGTAAAAGCTTTTTTTTGTTTGTATAAGTGTCAGAGTTTGACATAACTCAAAATTTAAATGTCTCGTTTTGGGTTATCTTCTATGAAAGAAATTAATACAGTGCGGCTTTTTTTTAGTCCCCCCCCTGTTAACTTTTGAACGGTTCGACGTACAGATTTGAAAAAAAACTGTTTGGATGGTTTCACCGATACTACTTTTCGATATAAAAAATATGGTGATTGCTCGACAGGGGGCGCGGAGGGGCATATCAACTCAAAATTTGTAAATGGCATGGGGGTCAAGTGTCACATCGTTGAAAAGAGAATTCAATTCTCTTCACAACCATCTAATTTTTTTTGAAATTTGTTAATATTTTTTTTGAAATTAAAATTCGAAATATCAAATATAAAAGCGGATCTGAAAACTACACATACCTTGATAAATTTGAACGGTTTGTTGTGGAATGATGAAACCAAAAACATTTTGAAGGGTATTATCGATACTACTTTTTGAAAGAAGAAACATTGCAATTACTCGACAGATGGCGCTGGGGGCACATCAATTCGAAAATTTCGAAAGTCATAAAAATCGAAATTGGAAAAAAATTTCTCAACAAACTTAAAAAATATTCGGATGGTTGTGAAGATAATTGAATTCTCTTTTCAACGATGTGACACTTGACCCCCCATGCCATTTAAAAATTTTGAGTTGATGTACCCCCCGCGCCCCCTGTAGAGCAATCACCATATTTTTTTGTTTCAAAAAGTAGTATCAGTGAAATCCTCCAAACGGTTTTTATTTTCATGTTTGTATGTTGAACCGTTCAAAAGTTAACAGGAGGGGGGACTAAAAAAGGCCGCACTGTATATAAGCGAATCCATTCCAGAAAATACCGTGAATAGTAAAGAGTCTGTCTGGAGACAATTGATGTCTTTTTGTCAGCAGAAGAAATATTAATTTTGTACGACCACCCCAACTCTCGCCTCAAAGATTGGGGATGGAATATGCGGAAAGGAAATGGCGAGGAGTATAAAGAGTACACGGTTAAAGTGATGTGGAATTCAACTGCGAAAACTCTCCAGGAATTTTACTTCAATAATCATAAACTTAAGATAAATCCATTTGAAGATATCGAAATCTAAAGTGCTAGGAATGCGCGTAATGCAAAAAGACGAAACCTGCAATCTTGTCCTCAAAAAAGGAAGGAAAGTTAAATGTTGAAACGTATATGATCGACTATATAAAAGATTTGATGCTGTTCATGGAATAATCTTCCTAAATATCACTCGACCATGACAAATAGAGACTATTTTCTTTAATTCATCTCGAGTAACTTGTATATTGAGACAATTCAATTCGACCATATATGAACATTAATAATCAAAGAATAACTCTCTCGAGCTAAAGCTCTCGGGAGTTATTCAGATTATCAATGTTCATATGGTCTCATTAAATTGTCAAAATACAAGGTACTCACGATAGAATTATGGAGAAAATAATAGTCGGCTATTTGTCATGGTCTTGGGATATTACCTACGATAATTTCATTCACACATTGCTGTACCAATGAAATTTCATGATTGAAGTCACAAGATGTATGATATGAGCGGCTATTCAGGTAAACAAGCGGATATCTAGGTAAACACGGCTATTCATGTAAACAAAGCTCTTTTTTGTTTGTATAAGTGTCAGAGTTTGACATAACTAAGTCACTCAAAATCTTCTATGACAGAAATTAATGCATATATAAGCGAATCCATTCCAGAAAATACCATGAAGAGTAAAGAGTATGTCTGGAGACAATTTAAGTCTTTTTTGTCAGCAGAAGAAATTTGAATTTTTTGCGACTTCCCCAACTCTTATGATCGCTGAAATCCTCAAAGATTGGGCATGGAATATGCGTAAAAAAATGGCGAGGAATGTAAAGAGTACAAGGTTAAAGTGATGTAGAATTCAAATGCGAAAACTCTCCAGGATTTGTCCTTCAATAAACATAAACGTAAGATAAATCCATATGAAGATATCGAATTCCAAAGTGCTAGGAATGCGAGTAATGCAAAAAGATGAGACCTGCAGTCTTGTCCTCAAAAAGGAGGGAAAGTTCAGAAGCACTAGCTTTAGATGAATTGAATGCTATTGTGGATAGCTATCATGAAAATACACCAGACGGCTTTCGCAGAAGAAATTTTTGCGAGTAGTAGGTATCTGTAGAGTTGGCTTGGCGAGGAGGAGAAGGTATCCATTGTAAAATCGATTATTTCAAAAGAGAAATAAAACACGCTGGAACCTATTCTGGCAGGATCGAATATAATCCTACATTTACAAAAACTTGTCAGGGGGAAATCGAAAATGCGCAGACAGCAAATGGCTCACAGCTAACAGTGAAAATATGAGTCGTTGTCCTGTACGTATTTTCTCTAAACTCTTCAACAAACGAGGAAGAAACATAACCAGCGACCATTTTTTCTTAACTCCAAACCCGAACTGGGAAAACATGGATCTGCATAGTATACAAATTGCCCGATCGGAAAAAAATAATATTCGAAATGGATGAAAGTAGGTGCAGAACATGTTGGTTTGGATGTGAAGGAAAGAAAAATCACGAATCGTTCCAGTCGCTCAAACCATACCTCCAGCTCGATGGGGAGCACCACAACAAAATTTTGAGTAGAATGCGAGAGTTAGAAGGACGAAGCTGCAAAAAAGCTAATCGCCGGAAGCTACAAATTGATCCAACGAAGAGAAAGAAAAGTTCATCTGCAATATCAGCAGACGAGCTGAGAAAAATTATTGAGCTTTGGGATGAAAACACTCCGAAAGGACTGCAGAAACAGTTTTTCCATGTTGCTGGTCAAGAATTGGCCTGGAGAGGAAATGAAGGAGCGGCAGCACAACTCGAATATTTTGTAGAGGAAATTGACAATAGATGGGATCCAACAGGCCGCATTGAGTATAATCCGTTTTTTTCCAAGACCACCCAAGGCTGTTCAAAGAAAATGGCTTACAGTAAGTGGCTAGTACCGAATACACTCAACGAAGAAATATGACCAGAGAGACTGTTAAAAAAACTAACAAGCAAGCGAGGACCCATCAAAATGAAGCGTTTATTTTTGACGCCAAATCCAAACTGGAAGAATCCCAGTTCCAAAGGCTGGTACAAGAACAGTCCAGTTGGACAGAATACAATATCTTCCTGGATCAAATCCGCTGCATCCTTGATTGGAATTGATGTCAAAAAGATCAAAGTAACAAATCATTCTGCAAGGGCCACTGCTGTTTCAACTTTAGCCAAAACGGGAATTGGAGAACAGCAATTGATTAAAAAAACCGGTCATGGTAGCTGCCACTCAATAAAACCATATCTGCAAATAGACTCGGGCCATCATCAGGAAATAATTGACGCAATGAGGTCTGCTTCAACTTCAACAAAGACGATTCGAGAATCTCTGAATCAAGAACAAGCATTTTCTTCCTATCAACCTGCCATAGTTTATAATAATTGCGTTTTCCGTATAAACAATAATTACAATTGTCAAAATAATATGAATAATTAGATTTATTATCACTTGTTACCATTCATATAAAATAAAAAACTAAAAACTAAAACTAAAATCAATTTTTTTGTGTTATTTTTCAACTGCTGTAAACCTAGCTAGGCAAATATAACAAATTTACATTGCGTCGAAGTTTCGATACCATCTTCTGGGTATCGGTTACAAGCCTGCGATAATTCTGAAATTTTTACTCATTGTAGTTGCATGAGAATGGCAACCTAAAGCGTAACATAATATATTCTTCTATTTTATATCAATTTTGGATTACTACAAGTAGTAGAAAGTTATAATTTCATCAAATGTATTGTGCTTTGCAGTTTCGGTAATGGCCATGTAATGGCTTCTCAGCCTGCCCTTTAAGATATTGTTTTCTACTCATTGTAGTTACACGGTAATGCAGTTTTGTAATGAAATACATTACATTCTTTGATTTTTTTATTTACTTCGGGGTACTACAAGTGGTAGAAAATGAAAAAAATATTAGTTTTATAGATACATACCTACAGGAACAGATTACATAATAATATTCAGTTTGTCTTCACACCAATGGAATTTTAGCCTATAAACTGTTGATAGCTACTGATTGTAGTAGCTCAAAAGTGCCATTTAGGGACAAACAATATAATATTCTTTCATATTATAGTTACTTGAGCTTACTACAAGTGGTAGAAAATTATAATTTCAGAGGTTTTTCGGAAAGCTGCATGAACAGATTCATAGCGCGTCATAGATTTGTCAGCAATTATTTAGGCCTTCAAATTGGTAATTTCTACTTATTGTAGTTGCATGAGAATACCATTTCAAGATAGAAAATAGCATATTCTTCAATTTTACATAAGTTTTGAGTAACTACAAGTGGTAGAAAATAGTTTTTTTTTTGCGTTTCTATTAACGTGCGTTATGCGCGCTTTAATGGTATGGAATTCATAACCAGCGTCAGCAAGCATCATAGGAGGCTGTGATCATTGTATTTTGACATCAGAACATCAAAAAAACTCTCATTTTGTTGCAATAAAGAATATTGCACAGCCAGTAAAACCAATAAAATTCTTTGTAAAAAATGAATCGATTTGAAAATCATACTATATGCAAAATATGCATGAAATTGTCTGATGTAATGATCAATCATCGTACCATGACTTATTTATTCGCATTAATAGAGGATTGTGGCTCCAACTTGAAGAAAGAAAATTTGTTCCGAATTGTCCACGAATATTTGCATCTAAACTACGCAAAATTGAAAGTACTGAATGGGAAAAAGGTAAATAAATTAGTGTCTGATTATTATATATATTTTATTAGACATAGGCACTTAATTGAAAACATGCAAAGTCTTGCATTTTCGCCATTAAGAAGAGAGGAGGTGTCCGAAGAGTATAGAAAACATCTTAGCTTTGTAATTAAAATATATCAAAATATTATGTGAACAAATAAAAACCAGTCTGTCAAAAATGGTCTGTTATTGTAAACGTCAAAAAATTTCCAGTATAATTCGCTGTTGGGTATCCCACGAGAAAAAAAATTCCTCTAAAATACCTCCGTTGCCATGGTGATCTGTCAAAATAACGAATTTTGATTGGTTCAAAATTACAGGTGTGGAATTTTCATTTAAACTAAATAATTTTTACGCGATAAAAAAATTAAATAACGAAAAATCGGGTTTGTGCCGTTTTGACGGTTAATTTGAAGTTGTGTCATGTTTGAGCAAATCGCAAAAAAACATATTATGGTGAATCGGGGTAGTTCAGTTTCCTTCACCCACTCTGTATTTCTCCGCCGAACTCACCGTTGAAATTCCAGCAGAATGCACCGAAGTCACTTTCCATTGTCTTGTTCCGCGTCTTCGCTCGAGGCTCTTCTTCGGATTCGGACATCGAGCTGTAGTCGGCAGAAAGTTTCGAGTCCGGTCCGGGGCGCATGGGGATGCTGACCCTTCCCTCCTTCCCCGCTCCCTCCGAACATCCATCCGTACCCCTGGGAAAGCGATGCGTGTGTGCACTGCCAAGTGTTTGCTCAAAGATGTTATTGATTTTCAAGTTGTGCGGCCGAGCGCACGCTGTCCTGTCCGTTTCTGGTGGCAGCGGCGGGGAGGATGAGGGATTTTCCGAAAATTTTAAGAAAATTAATACAACCTGAATGATCAATCAGTTCTGACTGGATGAATCGGGTGCAGAAATTTCCTCAAACGAATATACAGTAGAACCAAGTTAGAATCTTTAGGGAAACATGGAAAAGTATAGTTGATGACCAGTAATGATTATTAGTGGAAAAACTTCTAATAAAACATTTCAGTTGAACTTCAATGGGGTGGCCCCCTCGATCGCCCGACCTTAATCCACTAGACTTTTTCTTTGGGGTCACATAAAAACTTTGGGCTAGGTTACCGAAGTTAACACCCATCAAGATTTGCAAAATCGCATACATGCTGGGGCAATTTGACTACAACCTGGATTGCTCTACGCGTGTGGGAAATCATGTATTTGGCGAACTGTGGATATAACTTAGAACAATTATTGAAATACATCACACGCATTGTCAATTTTATGGATTTGAGGTTCCTCTAAAATCAACCATGGTCATTGTCACGAATACGACCTGAATGACTAGTCACTTTTAGACTGGCTGAATCGGGTGCAAAGATTTCCTAACATGAATGAATCTGTGGGTGAGTTCAAGAAGGGCCTATGTCATTTTGTTACTTTTGAATAATGTTTATGAACAGTTGCAGAATCTTTTTTAATTGATTATCATGTTATACTGCACTTACTCAATAAATCTGAATGGAGTCTATTAAACAGTAAAGAACTTACATTAACTTTAATTGTAGCCAAAAGTAAAATATATACCATAATCTAATTTTTTTTGATGACATTCTTATGAGTAATTCTTCAACAACAATGAGGTGACATTAGCCATTTAGGGACTAATAAAATTAATAATATTAGATTAATCAAAAACAAATCAATAAAATATATCAGATATCGGCCTTCTTAGATTCTCTAAAGTCACAATATTTAGATGACAGGAAAGACCAATGTAGACATCAGTCAAATTCACAAATAATCGCATTGATTTCTTATGACTGACATATGACTATTAGGTCATTTAATCAATGCTATAAACTTAACTGACATTGGCCATTTCTTCACATGTGAAAGAGAATAAAAAGTATACAATTCGGCCTTTTTAGCTCCAAACACTCAAAATTTGAACTCACCCACAGATATAATAGAACCCAGTTAGAGGATGTAGGGTAATACTCAACTTATAATGACAAATAATGATTATTAGTGGAAAAAACATGTATTGAAACATTCTTTGTTGAATTTATTTCCAATTGGGTGACCCCCTCGATCGCCCGACCTCAATCCACTTGACTTTTTTTTTGGGTCACATAAAATCTATGGTGCATGTTCCCGAAGCTAACACGTAACAAGAATTGCGAAATCGCATAAGTACTAACTGTGGCAATTCGACTCCAACCTGGATTGCTCTGCGCGTGTGGGAACTCATGGATTCGGCAGACTGTGGAAATAACTTTAAACAGTTATTTCACATCACATGCATTTTCAATTTTATGGAGTTCAGATTCCTTTATTGGAAATAAATTGATATCTCCGCAGCTACAAATGTTTCACTAATTTTGCCCCTAATATTCAGTATTTGTCGTCAGCTTTCCCAAGTTTCCAAGTGCACGGTGTCCTGTTCGTTTCTGGTGGCACTGGCGGGGAGGAAAAGCGGATTTTCCCAAAAATATGAGGAAAATCAACCATGGCCATTGTCACGAATATGACCTGAATGACTAATCCCTTCTGGACTGGTTGGATCAGGTGCAGAGATTTCCTCACACGAATATACAACAGAACCAAGTTAGATGATGTAGGGAGATTCTTAACTCATACAGAAACTTGGAAATTCATAGTTTATGTTGATTACCTTTTTAATTGATAACAATTCAATTCCAATTGGGTGGTCCCCTCGATCGCCCGACCTTGAGTTAAATGACTTATTTTTGAGGCACATGGAAACTTGGGTGTATGTTACCGAAGTTAACACGCAACAAGAGTTGCGAAATCGCATATATGCTGCGGCAATACGACTACAACCTGGATTGCGCCAAGTGTGTGGGAGCTCATTGATTCGGCGAACTGTGGAAATAACTTCAAAGAAATACTAAAATACACCTCACACATTTTCAATTTAATGGAATTCAGGTTCCTTTATTTGAAATAAATTGGTATCTCCGCAGATACCTACAAATGTTTCACTATTATTTGCACCTATTAATCATTATTTATCGTCAGCTTTGTCAAGTTCCTGAGCGCACGGTTTCCTGTCCGTTTCTGGTGGCACCGGCGGGAAAAAAGAGCGGATTTTCCGAAAATATGAGGAAAATCAACCACAGCCATTGTCACGAATACGATCTGAATGACTAATCCCTTCTGGACTGGTTGGATCAGGTGATATCCTCACACGAATATACAATAGAACCAAGTTAGATGATGTAAGGTGATTCTTAACTCATACGGAAACTTGAAAAATTATAGTTGATATTGATTACCTTTTCAATTGATAACAATTCATTTCCAATTGGGGGGCCCCTCGATCGCCCGACCTTAATCCACTTGACTTTTTTTGGGACACATGAAAACTTAGGTGTATGTTACCGAAGTTAACACGCAACAAGAGTTGCGAAATTGCATAAATGCTGCGGCAATACGACTACAACCTGGATTGCGCCATGTGTGTTCGGGAGCTCATTGAGTCGGCGAACTGTGGAAATAACTTCGAACAGTTACTATAATACATCACGTGCCTTTTGTATTTTATGATGTTCAGGTTACTTTATTTGAAATAAATTGGTATCTCCGCAACTACAAATGTTTCACTAATTTTTTCCCCTATTAATCAATATTTATCTTCAGCTATACTTTCCCAAGTTTATGCGTATATTCAATGAAAGCACTTCTAGAGATCCTGGAAAGGAAAGTCGAAGATTTAGAAGGTCTTGAACTTTCATTATCGACAATGAGCGACCTCTCAAAGGCTTTCGACTGTGTTTCCCATAAAATCTTTCTAGAAAAACTTGAATTCTATGACATAAAAGGAATGCTTTTGAAATTATTCAAATTTTATTTAAATGGTCGGCAAAAATATTTTCAACCATCCACCAGTTCCAAATCAGAACTGCAAAACGTTCAATATGGTGTTCCCCAAGGATCTATCCCAGGACCACTGCTTTTCATTGTATATACTCATGACCTATGCAATTACATGATGACAAAATGTCAAATTGTATTCTATGCAGTTCTGATGCCAATGTTTCACTTTTACATGAACATGCAGAAACCTTAATATCTGAAGCAGAATCTTGGTTTTATGCGAATAATTGCCAACTGAAAAAAACTCAAAAGTTAGTAATTTCTACTAATAACCAAGTCACGGCAAGTAACCACTGTAAATTACTAAGGGTTGTTCTAGATATTTCTCTGAACTGAACACACACTTAGTAACAGATTGTCCAGTCCTTTATTTTTTCTTAGGCAACTTAGCCTTAGATTTAACTCTTGAAAAGCATATTTTTTGACCTTTTCCACTCTCTTTCAGATATGGATCAGTTTTGTGGGGTAATTCAATCAATTCTGTCATAATTTATAAATTATAAAAACGAGCAATAAGAATACTGACTGAAGTAGAATAATGAACACTGCCATTATCCAAGAGACTATGCATTTTACCACTTCCTCGTATTTACATACCCCAAAATTTGACAGAATTTCCTGTCAGCAGACACGGCACTGAAAAATTTTCTAGCTTGCATCAACACACGCTCATCGCCAGCTAATGGATGATCTATTGGTGCCACGTTACAGATTAGTATAATCAAAGATTTGAATTTTGAAATTGATAACAAACTACCTTGCCATGTTAGATCCATGAATACCAAATTATGAGCGACAATTTGTATATTGATATAACATCGTATGATCGCTTGGTTATGTGCTGTCTCAATTGAGTTCGTAAAGACTATACTGTCTAAATTTTTCATTTTTATTTTATTTATACATACCTATTTGAGCTTTGTCAACAGGAATCCTGTTCTTTGGACAATCAAGAACATTTTTATTTGGTTTAATGATTTCTCAACCGATTGGAAGTTTTTTTTCATTAGGTAGATGTTCAAAAAGTCCATTGGGACACCAAATTTCATGAATGAGTCTACGTTTTTAAGGCTAACTATTCTAATTTTTCACGAATAATAAAATTAAGAAAAAAATCATTTGAAGAATATGTTGTTTAATGGAGATAACCTAAAATTCTACCGGAATGAAACTGGCAAGACAGCATCGCAACGCTTCGATAAAGTCGTGCTCGGTATCGCGGCTGCCTATAGGTATTAATTTATTCCCAATTATTTTCGTTCATGTAGGTGAAATATTTTTATACTTGCTGGGAAAAATCAGAATAGTTGACCCTGAAAATTTAAAGTTTTTTATGGAATTTTGTATTCTAGTGGGCTTTTTGAATGTCTATCTAATGAAAACAAATTATTCCAATCGGTTGAGAAATGTATATTTTAAAGGGAAGTCTTCATTTGAAATTGGCCACACTATAGGTAGGACATCGAGATCATTGACTATAGGCAAGGAAGAACATAACAATTATACAAGAAATTAAAAAAAAAAACTGGTTAAAAAATATGTTCTCTCTCACAATTGATGGTGAGTAGAGCATAGATATATGTGGCTGCAATGCTGCCGGCCTGGTCAGTAGGCCCATGAAGCGTCTTCAGACACTGAAAGTGTGTGATTTCTGCCTTCACAATGTAATATAAAGTGGGATGGTGGGTAATGGCATCCTTTGCCAACGGTGGCAGGTAATTATAGCCAAAGAAGAACTTTAAAGAAAAAATCAAAATTCCATTATTTTAGTCTTTTTTCTTTTCTTTAATGAATGTTCCGTTCTCTAGGTAGCACTCATCAATATACCCGATTTTTGTCGATCCTACTTCAGAAATTAAGATATTGAAAACTAAGACTAAGAGGGTCGGCATTCCCCACCTTTACCCTACTACTTTTTGTCTCTATATGTCTATCTACTCTTACAAATATACGGAAATTTCAAGACTGTCTCACTAGAGATACTTATTTCATAATTTCATCTCAAATACATGTTAACCCAACAGTTAAGTTTGGAGGGAAATTATTTTTTTAGGCAACCCCTTCTCCCCGCCAGTGTCCTGTCCGCCGCTCGCACACACATAACACACATACGAGCCATCAGCGCGCTAAATTGAAATCTTTCAGAATCGCCGCTGCCAGAAGCAGCAGCAGCAGCATCACCGTCCCCATCCCGCCGCCCCCAATCTCCCGCAAGTAAATATCGTTCCTCTTCTATAATGAGGTCCGGCGAGTGTCCGGCAGGCGGCGCGCGCATCTCGCGACTTCGACTTGGCAAAAATTCGATATTAATATAGGAGCAGGCCGGCAGGGCGGAGAGAAAGATGCCCGCAATGCGCCAGATCCACCAATGGAGGCAGCGGTTGGAACCGCGAGCTATGAATATGATGGATTTATGGAAGTAATAAGCGGCAGGTCAGCCATTGGTTCGCGGCGGTCTCGGGTTTTCCCCGGAGCGTCGGGGCGGGAGAGGAAGGATGCTCGAATTTTTCTTTTCAGGAGCGATCTCGCGTTTCGGCCCAAATATATTGCGTTTTTTCTTCAAGAACCGTGTTCGATGCGCTTTGAAACCAAACATTTTCTCGTTGAACCAGTGACGTCACTAATGAATATGGTTCATTCTGTTTTGAATGCTTCCCGAACAGTTCGAAATCAAAAGTAGTCAGAAGTGAGGGGATATTGACAATTTTCAAAGGAATTGGCGTAATGTAACGTAGGAAAGGATTCATTTTTGAGATTTGTTTTGGGTTGCGGACAAGAGTTCTGTATTGATATTTAACACTATAGGCTCTAATTTTGGCTAGATTTTTTCCTACAAAAATGGATTCTGATGATTCTCGTCTCTATTCTGTTTTTATTATAGGTATGTGAACAATATATTCAACATCGAAATTTTAGGAGGAAATCTAATATCCTATACGCAGATGAACACGGCTATAACATTTGAAGGTGTAACCTGGAACGAAGTATATGGAAAAACAGAAACTGGTATGAAAAAAATGTAGTCCTGGCTAAGTAAGTACTAACCTACTGAGCCTAAATTTGGATAAAACAAATTTCATAGCATTCTCATCAACAAAAAAAGATCAACCCAAAAACAAAGCGCTTGTTCAGGAATATTGAGAAGAATCAACTGAATACTTAGATATCATAACTGATCGATCATTACGCTGGTATGAACACATGAAGTTCACCGTAAAAAAAAATTCCTAAGTTGATTTACAATTCTATAAACTTCGAAATATTTTAATAAGAGATGTCATGCTGCCCGGTTTATAGCGCCTTGGCTGAGTCAGTTATACGCTATTATATTATTGTATGGGGTGGGCTAAACAAGACATTCTTACACAATCTAAATGTAATTCAAAATACCCTAATTAAAATAATGTTGAAAAAAATGGAAGATACTCAACCGATCTAATATATGAAGAAACTGGATTATTTAACGTTAGGAAAATGTATGCTAATGAGTCTCTACTATAGATATCGACTAAACCCTTCAATATTATCTCACATGCTCATGGTACACGAACGACCACAAACCAGTCTAGGACTATATCACGATGTAGGTTGTCTCACAACCAAAAATATGTCTTATACTACCCCCACACATGAAGAAAATTAGCAGCTACCATAAACTGGAAATACAAATGAAACTTTTCATTAAAAATCAGTATGAGCAATTAAAAAATATCTTTGAGAACGATTGAACTTCAAATGATTCGAACCACCATTTATATTCATACTCTCTCTGTATAACCCTCTTCACATTTTCGTCTCTATCCTAACTGTTCGCCAAACCATAATGATTTCGGTACTTAGCAAAAGACACATGTTATTTTATTATTTTATAATTTCTTAACTTAGATATACTCGAGCAATCTCAAGGCCTCGCCACAAGCTTAGCTTAGGTGGACTCAGTCTGCTAGGAGTATACTCTAAAATTTATGTAACCACTAATAATACTTGCAACATTATATACTAACACCGAATCTGAATAATAAATCTATCTAAATCTAAGATCTAAAAATAGTATAGTGAATATCTCGAATGTCGAGTGAGATTTGTCGCATTCGACATATGTCGATGGAAATTGTCGCACAACATTGGCATGTGGTACTCTCAAATGGGTTCGACATATACCTATGTCGCATGAGCTAAATTTTGTCGAATAACAGGAGCTGGCAACACCGAATTTTTGATGTTAGATCGTGTTCTATGCCCCTTCTCTTGTAAAACGTTAATAATTATAACAAATAAAATGACATTTGCTTTTGGAAGTTATATTATATCAGAGTAAATAAAGTACAAACATGGAAAGTGAAGCCAAAAAAAAAAAATCATTGCACCCAAAATCAAAAGCGAACTTTAAAAAATTTATTGCAAGAAAAAGAAAATTAGCCTTTTTTATCAGAAAATTATTCAGTTAATCTGAACGTTTTAATACATTTTTCTCAAATGATTTTCTAAATTTTCTATAGCTATTACTAAAGATGCCAATCTTTCACTACAAAAATCTCTAAAAAGTATTATAGAATATTTTGACATTTACTATAAACTATTGGACCCAACCTATAAATTTCGCATCTTATGAAATTCTCGCATTCGACATAAATTGTCGACTGCCTTTGACCATTCTACAATTTGTCTATAAAAAATTTGCGAATGCAACATTTGAGAATAAGAATATTCAGATTTCGTTCGACAAAGAGTATATCTCGCATGCGACAAAATATGTCACGGTTTGAGAATAGGGTGTCTGGTCCTGACTGTGGATGGGAAAACAGCTGAATTCTACAAACGGAATCCTGTGAAAATTATATTATTCAAATAAAGCAACAACTTTCAAAGAGAACATCAATCCATTCCACAAACTGAGTCATAAACCAACTATTTCTGTAACTGTATGGAAGACCAGCAAAACAGATTGCAGACAGATACAGATAGGACGCTTCACATATTTCTTAGGCTACGAAAAAATATTAGAAATAGTTTGCTGATAAAAAATAATATTAAAGGCAGCATTTGGATACAAATTGCAAAAATAATAAATTATAGTGGATTTTATGGAGAAGGAACTGATGTTAGACAAAAATGTCGCCAGAAATTCACAAACTTATAAGGTTCGTATACAAAATATATGGATAGGAAAAAACAGACTGGCCGGGACCAAATTATAAACCCCCCCAGACTGAACCTTTGCTGGTACTAGATTAACTGCGAAATGAATATAATAAAAAAAAAGTGGAAGTATAATTGATGGATAATTTTATTTGTGGGTCCATTCCATTCCACATTTCTTTCATGGACAATCAAAAAATGATTTTGTAAAACTTCAGTGAAATTTCTCGGTATATAGGTACATTGATGACACTTTAAGTTGGATTATAGTCAGATAGAGAACCTTTGGAATAAACTCTCCTCGGTAATATACGCCATGAGATTTCTGAAAAAAAACGTTGACGTTGAAGCACTAATAACAGTATATTATACGAATTTTCATTCTGCCATGAGACAGGAATAATCATTTGGGGCTCAAGTCATGGGTGGAACAAAGTTTTCCTATGTCAAAAGAAAATCATCAGAATAATTTTTATTATAAATAGGAATCTTCAGGTTAAACAATCTAATAACTGTGTCAGCAATCTATATCTATGAATTGATAAAGTTTATTATAAATCATCCAGGCCACTTTGACACACATCGCAAAACGCATATTTACGGGACAATGCCAAAAAAAGACTTCTCATATCCCATTCATGCAACATATGAACTCCTATATGAACGTAGCACTATCTGTACCGCAGTGAAATTTTATAATAACTTCCCACAAGATATAAAAGATGTTGGAGTTGCCAACAGATTTCTGAAATCTGTAAGAGAATTTCCATGTAACTGAGAGCCCTACAATTAATACTGATGAATATTCTCTGGCCTGCAGAAATTTATGGATCCAATTTTATTCAAAATCGTATTTCACATATTTTAAATTGTTTGTTATCGTGTTTGAATTGAATCCATTCAATTTGAATGTTTCATATCTTTGTTTAAACTTATATATGTAAAAATATTGATATTTTAGTAGTTTTTCTCAGCCAAATTTATTCTGCCACCCTTATGTGAATGATTATAAAATGCTCTGTTAAAATAAATTTATCTTTATTTTCATCTTATCTTCTTTGAAACATACTATTGGTATCAAATCTACCAAATTATCTGAGTAAGCTTCATTAAGTAATTTGGGAAAAAGAAAAGTCCAGGAATCATTCCAATATTATCCATACGAAGGATGAAGTTGGTCACGGCCACCACGGCCCATGAAAATAAGTACATTTTCGGATTCAGAAAGAAAAATTTTATAAGATGAAGTAATATTCACAGAATTTCGCATTTTTGAAATATGTCCAGGTGATCAAAGTCGAAAATTGCAATATTCTATAAAGAAGGAAATCGAAATTTGCGAAAACTTTTAATTTCCCATTTTTCAGAAAATCGAAAACTTCCATCAGACGTAACTCGACTAGCTTATTCCGAATATCACCTCAAACATTGAATTCGACAAAGGGGTAACTGGAAAGGGGAAATTTTTTCTACAAAAATGCACACATTTGCTCATTACTTTCAAATGATGTGCTCACCATTAAAAATTTGTTGTTTGATATGTTTGTACGGGAACACAAAAAGTAATTAGTAATTCGTACTATTGTGACATGTACTCTGTAACTGTAATCCGTTCCTTCTTTGAAAAAGTACTTTGTCATTGCAATTAGTTACTTTTTTGAAAAAGTACTTTGTAATTGTAATTACTTTTAAAGTACCTGTAATTGCCCAGCTCTGATTAACCATACGCTCGATGAAGGTGGTCTGCTGATTCCAAATGAACTATCGCAATGAACTCGTCTCGATCCCAAACATCTCCGATACCTGTGGCTGACCGCCGGCGCCGGGCTGCGGGCCTTTCGCTTTTGCCGCGACCCGTGCCCGTCAAAGGAGACACTCGTCGGGCCGGAAGTAAGAAACCGGTTCGTTTCACGCCACGGTCGCCTTTCGCGTCCTTCCGCAAGATCTGCATACCGACGCTGGCTGCTCTTAATCTCGTTGCCGAGTTTTATCGGCTAAATGACGCGTGTGCTGGCCGCGTTGAGAATCAACGTGTTTGTTGTGATTTTAGAGAGATTGCCGGTCTGTTTATACGAGGGTCTTTCCGAATAGGTAGGTATACCGGACGTGTCTGATACATTGCGTAACCTCTTTATTTTTTTCCTTTCCTATCCTTTGGTGTTTATCGTGGCATCGACTGCTATGATCATTACCCATGTGGCATGTGTTCTGGGTAGGCCTTGTAACTAACCCCATACGCCACCTTAGGAGCAGCACTGTTAATTATTTAGGCATCAGTGATTAGTGCAGGACTCACAGTAGAGCCACGAGATTTTAGTAATTTAGTCGGTCAAATTAAATTAAAAAATCCCAGCACTAACTGGGGCTCGAACTCCGGACCTTTGGGCCCCGAGGCGAACGCTCTTACCACTGCGCTACGCCCTGACATCGACCTCTATATTTTCTTTGGTTTTAGATAATAATAATAGAGGAAAGTTGCCTAATATCAGACAATTTTATTTAATTAAAATATTAGGATGAATAACATGTTTTATTAATTCTCTTGTATCTACCAAATACTATGCATCTCTATAAAACAAGATACGTGTAAAAAAATATTTTTCCGCCGACCTACTTGAAATACGTATAATTTCGCACTGTATACTAATCCAGGAAATTTCCAGAAGATGAAGTAATATTCGCGGGATTCCGCCATTTTGTAATATTCTCAGGAGACCAAATACAAAAATGCAATATTCTGTATAGAATGAAATCTAATTTTACGAAAACTTATCCATTTTTAAAAAAATGGCAAACATCCCTCAGCCATATCTCGACGAACTGATTCCGAATATCAGCAAAAAATTGAATTCGACAAAGGGGTAACTGAAAAAGGGCATTTTTTTCGAGGAATAAATGAACCCATCCACAAAATCGATATTTTCGAAATGAATTAGCCTTCTAATTCGAAAGACAAGTACATTTTTGGATTCAGATGGAAATTTTTTATAAGATGGAGTAATAATCGCGGAATTCCGCATTTTTGGAATATTGCCAAGCATCAAATTCGAAAATTCTATGTAGAAGAAAATCGAGTTTTGTGAAAACTTTTATTTCCCATTTTACGAAAAATCGCAAACTTCCCCCAAACGTAACTTAATTGACGAGCTGATTTCATTGTTGCATAACATTATGCAATCAGCCTTCTAATTCGAAAAATAAGTACATTCTCGAATTCAGATGGAAATTTTCTATAAGATGAAGGAGTACTAGCGGAATTCCGTATTTTAAAATTATTCCCAGTTGTTCAAAGACGAAAAATGCAATACTCTATAGAGAAAGAAACCAAAGTTTGCGAAAACTTCCATTTCCAACTTTAGAAAAATCGCAAACTTGCCTTAGACGTAACTCGACGAGCTGATTCCGAAAATTGAATTTGACAAAGGGGTAACCGGAAAAGGGCAATTTTTTTCGACGAAAAAGTGCACCCATCCACAAAATCGACATTTCTCAACTGAAGTATCCTTCTAATTTGGAAAACAAGTTCATTGTCTTATTCAAAAAGGAATTTTCTATAGAATGGAGTAATACTCGCGGAATCCCGGCGCATTTTTGAAATATTCCCAGGCGAACAAAGTCGAAAATATTCTATAAGAAGGAAATCGAATTTTACGAAAATTTTTATTTCCCATTTTTCGAAAAATCGCAAACTTCCCTCAGACTAGCTGATTCCGAATGAAGATGGAACATTAGTACGAAGGACCAAGACAAAGACCATTTTTTGCCAACATGTTTGCTGCAAAATTTACGCTGGATTTATGGGGAAATCGACCCTAGAACATCACCCTCATTGACAAGTCCCATGCCTGAGATCTGATAACCTTTCGTCAACAAACTATCAGGCTGCCTGATAACACCAAACAAGTGGCGTATTTTCTACTAGATGGCAGAAAATATTGATTTCACCAATTCCTAAAATTAACAGTCCTCAGGCATTGAAAGACCTTAGAACTATAAGTATAGTTTCAGGCCTATCCAAGGTAATGGAAGAAAATCATTTAAACCCAACTGAGTATAGTTGAATTCTAATAATATTTTACCTCCTACCTTCCGACCTGATCACAGCTGCACAATTATTACATTACCCCATATAATCAATGATATGTTACAAACAAATGATTTTGTATAGCTCTCGTGCTCCTAGATTTTAGCAATGCCTTTGATACAATCAGGCACGACATTTTGCTATCAATTTTGAAATCCTGCGGTAGATGTCTAAAAAGTTTGCAAGTATTTCAATCGTACTTAACCAGTTGGTCGCAAGTAGTCAGAATAAAATATGACTGTAGAGCAATCAGCTGTGTTGTGCCACAAGGACCAATACTTGGCCCTCTGCTGTTCACAATATATACCAGCCAACTTCCAAAATGTTTAGACTACTGTAATATTCACATGTATGCAGAGACTTTTCGTTACTAAACGATCTCCCAAAAGAAAAGAATTTGTTTTCAAATGAACTGTTATTTTATTAAGGAAAAAACCACAAGAACTGACTCAATCGCTTCACATCCATGTCAACGAACCCCATTGGCTGATTCTGTGGAAAATCTCGCGTTGATAATAGATGAATCATTAAGATTTCGAGAACATATCACTAGGTGTGTACAATGATCATATGCTGCAATCACTATATACCCACAGACAGAGTTTGTGTATGGATACGAAATAGTTATTTTCCTAACAAGTGCGCAAAGTGTTACTTTTCCGCACGAAAATACAGTTAGGTGAACGACGCGAAGCGGAGTTCGTATAAGTTTTTGCGAACGGAAAAGGCACTTTGCGCACGTGTTAGGAACAGCATTTTTCCTACGAGCTTCATATCCGATAGCAACGAATATAAAAAAATTATAATTTATTTAATAATCTTTATTTAAACTTGATAGAAAGAACCATACAACAAACAATTACATAACACTAAAAAATTAAATTATTTGTTTGTAATATTTACAATGAAAGAACAATTATTGACATTTTGCAAATTTATTGCATATCCGGTCAGTTCATTTATTGGGTGACTTGTGGTACGGCTTGATGAACACAGACTTAGCGCAGAAGGGCAGTTAATAATATGGCTTGATGAAGCTTGATTTACCTCAGGACAGTTGTTCAAATAGGTCGAAAAGGTAAAGGTAAACTTGCAACGGCTTCTCATATTGCATAAAACAGACTATATCAACTAATATAAATATAGGGCCTTGAACAGCGGCATCATATAGCTATCACGCTATGTGACCTGTCAAAGGCCTTCGACTGTGTTGCTCATGATATTCTGCTGCAAAAGTTATTTCATTATGGCATAAGTGGGATAGCACTTTCGCTATTTGAATCTTATCTGACAAATCGGTTTCAGGATGTCTATTTAAATAACTGTTCATCAGATTTTAAAGAAATAAATCATGGTGTACCCCAGGGCTCTGTGTTGGGGCCAATTTTGTTCATTATATATGTGAATGAGTTGAGTAGCTTCATGACTACCTGTAAATATGTCATGTTCGCCGATGACACATCTTTCATTTATTCAAATCCAGATTTCAGTTCTTTATTAGATCAGTCCAAAGAAATTGAAGCAAAAGCTGAAGCATGGTTCATATCTCATAATTTAAAACTCAATAATGACAAGTCACAGAGATTATTCATCACTACTCGTCAAATTGAAAAAGAAGGACAAAGTGTTAAGATACTTGGATTCACTTTAGATGGCAAACTCAACTGGAGTGCTCATATAGAGACATTAAAACTCAAATTGTCAAGTATACTGTTCCTACTACGTCAGCTCAGACATATTGCAAATTTTGATGCACTAATAACAGTGTATTATTCACTTTTTCAGTCTGTTATGGGTTACGGCATTCTCCTATGGAGAAATTGTTCTGCTGCAAGTGGCATTTTCATTCAACAGAAAAAAGCGATCAGAATATTAGGAAATGCGAGATATAGAGATTCTTGCCGAACTTTGTTTACAAAATTTAAAATTATGACTCTTCCGTCCTTATATATGTACAATTCACTGATTGAAATCCACAATAAATCACCCACTCTCACCATACAAGCTGATATTCATCAATACAATACTAGGAAAGCTGACAACATCAGGATTCCTAGGCATAGGCTTTCAGTTTCTAAAAATAATTCTCTAGACTTCAGCCTCTATAATGTTCTTCCGCAACATATCAAACTGTTGCATATGAATAAGTTCAAACAAGTAATGAAATCGTTTTTCTCAAATAGTAGTCAATGAATACTTTGAAAAAACTACACAACCGTATTCTGTGTTCGGGAACATATCCACCAAAATCTGAATCAAATTTTATTAATTTACATGTTTTATTCATTTATGTGTTATTTATTTACATGTTTTTTTTATTTACCTACATGTTTTATTTATTTTACATGTATTTTTTATTCACTTATTCAAGTTGTTGTCACTCTACTTTGTTGTTTTTGTTTTACTTGTTCACGTATGTCAATATTTTAAAAAATCCACAAATGACCTGCTATAAATATGCGATTGTATATAATATAGTCGAATAAACTATCTATCTATCTATCTATCTATCTATCTATCTCTCTATCTATCTATCTATCTATCTATCTATCTATGTATCTATCTATCTATCTATCTATCTATCTATCTATCTATCTATCTATCTATCTATCTATCTATAAATTTTCCATACCAGTGAGATTATTGAGTAGTTTTACTCTTCAGCAATCAGTGCGGAAAAAAAATTATTTGCACGGGGTGCGGAAAAGTGTAACTTTACGCATGCAAATGCATGCTGAAAAGTACTACTTTACGCACGCTCGTCGGAAATAGCTATTTATGATACAAGTTCGTAAAGTGAGACATTTTTGTATGAGCGTGAAGTTTGTTGAATGAGGCGAAGCTGAGTTCAACAAACACGCGAGTACAAAGTTTATTCTTCGACAGTTATAAAATTGCCCAATTGTAGCAATTATATCATTAATTTGAAAGTTCAATGAAATGAATTGTCGTCGTATTATCAAATAAAAACTTCCGAGATTTGACGAAAAATACTGTGTATTTCAAAAATGCATAAATGTATGAATACTGTGTAAAATAGTTATTTATGTGACAAATGCGTAAAGTGTTTTTTTCTGACGAATGTGAATATTGCCGAAGGTGAATGCGACAATCACATGAGTCAAAAAAGCCTTTACACACGAATTACATACAATATTTTTTCTACTAACGTACATAATTTCTCACTGAGATAAATTTATTTGACGATTAAAAATATATTTCACTCTTACATAACAAAATAACATTAGCAAATAAAACAATGGTCAATAAATTAGATTTTTAGTTGTTAGTTGTTGGAAATATCAATATTTAAGGTGCAACTATTACAGATTCCAAAATTTATGAATTTGGCCTTTTCCATTACAGAGTTTAAAACATTTTGTGACCTTATTTCTGTAATATTGGTATCGAGAGGTTCTCCAAATTCTCTATTATCGTCTTCAACAGTAAAACTGTAGTTTCTAGAAACGCTCTGTTTGGAAGTAGATGGCATATACTGTCATCCATCAACCGTTTATTAAAATTTTTATTCTTTTGGGTAATTGTGCTATCCACATAGCCTTCTGCAACAGCAGATGACTTCCATCCTCCATATTTTTTTACAGTTAGAAGGTCACCTCCAGAATTTGCTAGCATAGTAGCTGAAGACCTCCTAAATCAGTGTCCTGTGAAAGCTGTCGGATTGGGCAAGTTCAGATAGGTTGCTATAACATATGACATTTTACCAAATGTATTTATCCCCACAGGCTGTTTAGAACATTTACCATTTGCGTATTTTAAAAACAACCTATTACAATTTATATTTGATGGTCTTAGTGAGGTATATTTTTTTATGAAAGATAGATAATCAACTGAAGAATTATTAGGATTTAAAATCGTAAAAATGCATTCCATTCCATTTTTTGTTTATGGTATTTCAATAATATACACTGTTTGTTTATCTTCTACATCGTTAATTGTCATTTTACATAATTCTTCTCGACGACAAGCTCCCGAAATTCCAATTATGTAACCAACCTAAAAAATAACATTTTGCAGTGGTACAAATAGCTTAATTGAAGGGGAAAACATGAGAAAATATCCTGACGTTTGGAATGTAAAATTGTAATCAAAAGGAAATGGTTTTGTATCATTTTGCGTATGATGTGTTGCCTAACTGAGCCGGTGGCCTTTGAGGATCAGCGTAGTTACGCAACACTCCATACGAACACCATACATTGCAATAGCGTTACTCAGAACATAAAAAATATTTAGATTTCATACATACTCAAGCGTTTACTTACTTTGATCATCAAAAACTGGGAATCTGGAGCATTCAAGAGAAAATTAATTAAATATTCTCTTTACAAAATTTTAGATTTTCTTGCCTTATATCCTTTATTTTTTTGTTTGATAATTCTCGTAACCACACAGCCTACTTACTTTTTGAGCAAAATCGACAACCACGGTCTGTTTACATTTGATTAAAGCAATGACATTTGCAGAAAATTATGATCAAAATAAAAAACATGATAATTTGTTGCATACTAAACATAAGCAAAAATTATTTTTAATCGTAGAAAAAAATACCATAATTGGCAATTCAAATTAAAACCTTTTATTTGGTTGCTATACACAATTTTTGACATATTTTACTTTACGCACTAGTGCGTAAAGAGACTTTACGCACTGCAAAGTACGTACTTTACGCACGGTAGTAGAAAAAATTACTTTACACACAGTTGATGATTTTACGAACAGGTGATTTTTTTGCGCAGTTGTGCGAAAAAGTATCACTTTACGCACTGTGAACAGTGCGTAAAACCTTAGATTACGCACTGTCGTAGAAAAAAGATTTTGTGGGAGAAGCTAGTACTTTCACAACTCTCTTTTTGTGCTCCTGTTTATGTCCCTTGTTTAGATCAGCATACGAATAACAGAATCCAACGAGTTCAAAACTCTTGTTTCAGATTCATAGATAAAATCAGGAAATATGACAGGGTTTCATACAAACTCAAAGAATTAGGATGGTTGAATATGACGAAACATTGAGACCTTCTATCTCTTTGTTTATACCATGAAATAAGAACAAAATAACAACTCGTGAAAGGGTAGTAGAAATTATTGCTTACTTGCATGCAGTCAGTCATCATTTACGAAACATCAGCTGTTTATTCCCCATCAGCTTCTTTGTTGCAGAGAACTTCCGATCATTTTTCACCACTTAGATGATTTACTGCCGACAAGCTATTAATCTTCCGGCATCAGATCAATCAAGAACAGACGGATTCAATGACCATTACAACTCTCAACAGCATGTATTGTGCCAATTAATCACAGTAAATGTCAAAGTTTCAATAATAATACAAATAAATGTTGGTAATTCGGTATACTGCAAAACGGGGAATATTTGTTAATGACACATTCCATGTTCGATTCCGTTGTGATATTAGACAGCGAGCTGGGAGATTAAGCAATGACTTGAAGGGGGAGTTTGAATAGGGTTGAAACTGACCATCGGTCAGCGGGAAGGTCTGTGGACTATCATTCCGGTTCACAGAGAATAATAGACGCGAATTACATTTTCGAAAATGAGCAAATGTTATTCCGGATTCATTTGGTAGTATTGTTACAGTTACAGTGAATCTTAGTCAGAGCTGTTGGAGAATTGGACTTATTGAAAATGTTTGAGCTGATTGAGACATACGCTCAAGTAAGAGTTGTTTCACAGGGATGAACAATTTCTTCCCGAATAACTGAAACGTCGATCGATTTCAACTAAGGAATATCACAGCAAAACTTGCTATTTAAAAAAAATAGGAATAACGTCACTATTTTGACAGGTATGACGTCAGAAAGAACCTCGCACTGTTTCAATAGGAAATTGGCTTGTGGTAAATTTGCTCGAATTTTTTTTATGTTGTGTTTTTTATACAGGGTGGGGCATCGAAAACGAAACAGATCGAATATCTTCAAAACGCATGTGTTGTGGATGAAATGCAAAAACTCGTCGATGTTTAATCCAAGGGGGACATCTTCCTATCATAACCTCAACTGTCATACCTCTCCCCCCACCCCTTGCGCACCATCACCCAAACAATAATAGGGAAAGTAGTTAGTGTGACACATCACTAAAGAGGTAATTTTATAAGGAATTCAGCCATATCAATTTTTGCCACCTAATTTTTTATTTTGGCGCCCTCTTGCGGGAAAAACAACTGTTCCGTATTCCAAATTGCAAGCCATTTTGACATAAATTCGGTGACAATGGATTATAGAATATTTCTAAGAGAAAGAACAAAATTGATATGTGGTGGTTTGCAAGGTCGGAAATTATGATTTGTTTATTAATACATAAAAACAAGATTGTGGTCCAAGATGGTGGACGAAATTTGTAATTCTGGACAATTCGAATCAATATTAGTGTGTGGGGATTTTCAGGGTTAGAAATTAAGATTTTTTTGTCGATGCAAATAACAAGATGGCGGCGAAATTTGTAATTGTGGTTCGATAAGAGTCAAAATTGGCATATGAGGGTTTTCAGTATGAAAAAAATGAACTAATTAAATTGATAAAAAATGCTTTTATACAAATGTGCTGAAAGGAAATAATGGCAAATAGACAAAAAAGAGAGAGAAGGAAATGATGTGTGTTTTAGATGTGTGACGTAGGTTATTCTGTGCGTTAGAGATTCGAAAGCTTGCTGCGAGTACAAAATAGGTATTTTTACGAGGTAAATTTTCTTTATTTTACGCATGGAATAACCTAAGTGAAACATCTGAAAAAAAATATTATTTCCTTTTTAGCGCATTTCTTTAAAAGGTTTTTTTTATCAATTTGATTAATTCATTTTAGTCATACTGAAAACTTGTAAAACCGCCATATACCAATTTTGAATCGATTCGAACCACAATTACAAATTTCGTCGACCATCTTGGTTTTTTGCATCGACAAAAACATGATAATCTTTCACCCTGAAAATCCCCACATGCTAATTTTGATTCGAATCATACCAGAATTACAAATTTCGTCCGCCATCTTGGAGCCACCATCTTGTTTTTTTGCACTGACAAACAAATCATAATTTCCAACCTTGAAAACCACCACATATTAATTTTGAATCGAATCGGACCATAATTGCAAATCATGTCCGCCATTTTGAAGCCGTCATTTTGTTTTTTCTCTTAGAAAAATTCCATAATGCATTGTTACCGAATTTGTGTCAAAATAGCTTGCAAATGCAGTATCATAATTTGGAATACGGAATAGTTGTTTTTCCCACAAGAGGGCGCCAAAAAAAAAAGTTAGGTGGCAAAAATTGACAAGGATGAATTCCTTATGAAATTACCTTCTTAATGATGTGTCACACGTACTACTTTCCCAATTCAAATTGTTTGGGTGATAGTGCCCAAAGGGTGGGGGGAGAGGTATGACAGTTGAGGTTATGATAGGAAGATGTCCCCCTTGGATTAAAAATCGACGTGTTCCTGCATTTTATTCACTACAGATGCGTTTTGAAGATATTCGATCTGTTTCGTTTTCGGTGCCCCACCCTGTATATTGCTGATCAAATTCTCCGTTGCGCCAAATCTCTGAGATCAACGGTTTAGATTATACAGGGAGCTGAAATTTACTTTTCCAAAATTTCAAATGGCCATTATTGTGAAGATATTTTTTCGATTATATAAACCAAATCAACTATGCATCGATTATTCATATGGCAGATACAAATCCACTAATGAGTATACTAATTCCTGCACATACCCACGCTATACAGGGTGAGTCCAAAGCTAGCAAGTATTTTAGTGATTTCTAAAAAGTAGAATTCTCAGATATTTGGAAGGATACAAAGATCAAATCCAATTGACGGTGTTAACATCTCCTGAATCAGACTGATATATTATATACAAGATATTCTATTTCTCATCCGTTCTGCTTGTTGAAATGTCCAAATGCCTGGAATTCCGAATATCTCGGTGATAAACGAACAGTCGTTGCCGAACGATGTTTAACCCTTTGCTCTCATATACACTTACTTCGTAGTCTTAATTACGGCAAGTACCTGTAAGAAAACAACTACTCCCCTGGCTAAGACCACGACGGGTATTGAATGATATCTAACAGATACTTGTGCAACGTTCCTCAATACATCAGAGGACGCAATTGCAAGTGCCCCTTGTAACCAACCAGCAGAATTATGTTTTGATTTGGACAGGGTGACCATCTGCAGGCTAGTTTCGAGGTTGTTGCCTCTCATCAGTGCAAGGGTAGCATTGAAGCCATCTGTTCCCCATCAAAATCACAACTCATTCTGATGCTTGGTCGCTACTGATTCACGCGATGAAGCGGTTTCTAGGACGCTCTACCTAGCAAGCAGAGGAAGAACACTCCGAGTCTCCGAGATTTATGTGAAAACAGAGTTCCTTTGGGAGATCGTTTAGTAACGAGCAGTCGTTGCCGACCGATGTTTAACCCTTTGCTCCCATTTACACCTACTTCGTAGGCTTAATTATGGCAAGTACCTGTCAGAAAACAAATACTCCCCTGGCTAAGACAATGACGGGTATTGTATGAAATCTGACAGATATTTGTGATTTTTCATTACATCAGAAGAAGCAATTGCAATTGCCCCCTGTAACCAACCAGCAGATTATGTTTTAATTTGGACCGGGTGACCACCTGCAGACTAGTTTCGAGGTTGTTGCCTCTCATCAGTGCAAGGGTAGGTAAGGACATACAGCACTGAAGCCGTCCAAATCACAACACATTCTGATGCCCGGTCACTACTGGTTCACGCGATGAAGCGGTTTCCTCTGCTCGCTAGGTGGAGCGGCCTAGAAACCGCTTCATCGCGTGAACCAGTAGTGACATGATGAAAATTTACTCTGCAGATACACAAGATATACAGGGTGCATCAAAGATACTGGCCTTCGCTGATGATTTCTTTGAAGTAGTTAGGATTGAGATACATTTCATTGATTTCCATGAACACATTCGTTCGACACAAATCTTCTGAAATATTTAAAACAATTTACTGTGGAATATTTTAAATAATATGTTTGAATCTATATTGACTAGAAGTAGAAGAATAACTTGAGCAATAAAGGTGGAATGTTGCAAAAACTAAAATAAAAACATTGAATAACAATCTATAATTGGTAACGAAATATACTCATATTTTATTACAAAAGACGTTTTATACCTATACAGAGTGGATCACATTGGCGTAACAACAACCAATTTCATCATTCTTGAGAAAATTTCAGATGCATCATTTTAAGATTCTGGATAAATGCATATGGAATTTGTAGAACTTATAACACTGATCAAACTATTGCACATAATCTCTCAATTCAACAGTTTACTCTCATCTCACAGTATATGGAAAAAACACATGTTTCGTAGCCGGCTGTCAACCACATGAGATCCATATACAGGGTGTTTCACAATGTATCTGAAAATGTTTAACCACATAAGCACTTTTAGATAATCAAATCTTTCCTACTGTCACACGTCAAAACAATGTCATCAACTAGCACGGCCGGCAACAAATCTTATCAAAGAACGTTTCATTTAAAAGGGTTGCAATATGTACAACTACCTCCCAATAGAAATTAGAATAATCAGTTTGATGAAGAGTTTCAGGAAAGCTATAAAATGCCTATTGGTGGATAGATCCTATTATATTGTTTCTAAGTTTTTTTGTGACAAGCTCTAGCGAATACGTTCAAGTTTATTATTATTAAATAGAAGATTTGAAGATAAACAGTCCTATAACTACTACTAAAGCTAGAATATGGTTTGCTTCCAATAATTTGAAATTCAATGACTATATGAAACACATAATATCATCATCTCAACGAACATTGCTCAAGGTCATAGTGTGAAGCTGCTTATATTAATAACCGATGATAAACTTAATTGGTCCTATCATGTCCAACAATTATGCCGAAAACTCTCCAGCTCTATATTCGTGCTACGCAATTTGAGTAAACAGTTATCCGTAGAAACTATGAGATCATGTTATTTCGCTCTGTTTCATTCTCATCTCAGTTACGGTACGTTGCTGTGGGAAACCTTTTGTCATGCTAACATTTTCTGTTTGCAAAAACGTACTATCAGGATCGTAGCCGGTGCTGGTTTCAGAGATCATTGTAAAGAAATTTTCAAAAGTTTATGCATAATGACCCTTCCATCATTCATATTTTTGTTGTATTAATAGAAATCAATAAAAGCAAAGCCATCTTAGAGTTCATAACTAGTTGACAAGGAATGCTGATCATTTGAGATTTCCTCATCACAGGCACAAAATCGACAAAAGAATTTCTAGATTTGAATTTAGTCAATTGCTCACCTAGGAGTACTCATTGAATGATATTGGAAAAATGAAATATAGAATCAAAATACATTTCTCATTGTTTTTATACAGTTGAAGAATATTTCCACAAATCATTTTTTGAATTTGAGCGACAAAATTATCAAGAAAACTGCTATATCACCGGTGCTAATTAACCGAACAATATACACAATCATTGTTTCTTCCTTTGCTAAAATTGACTTGCCGGAAACAATATTTTCTGTAACAATTATAAGGTGAGTAATTCAAAAAAACAACTGGATTGTTCAACGGTTTTGAATTTTATATATTTTCTCATTTTAAATTTTGTTAAATTTAATTTGATTATATTTTGTATGAAAATTTGTTTTTATGAAACTCTCAGGTTTTCGGAGAAAACCCCTCAAATGCAGAGCTGTGCGAGCATGGGAGATCCGGAACCTACAGTTTAAATAAAAGTGGAATCCGTCCCATTTCAGCTCTGTAATATATATTTAAATTTTTTTGAAAATGCAAATTTTATATTTTTTACTTGTTTTTTTTTGACATAATTGACTTTCCGAAAACAACATTTTTATGTTGTAACTTGGTTGAATAAAGATTCTTCTCTATTCTATTGTATTCTTAAATATTTCTTATCTAAAGGACAGGGCACAAAACTCTATGAAAATGGCTTTCTGCAAAATTGGATGATTTTTTGAGATCCAAGACTCTATACAATTTTAACAAGTTATAGGAGGAACGTATGATTGGGAGAGCTGCTGGAGGACGGCATAGTTGAATAATTCAAAATGCATTGTTACGGTATTTTCCATAGAAAAATCATTATTTATTATTGCAAATGTTTTATAAAATCAAGGATCAGTAATATGCTCATGTGTACGGTGAAAACTAAAACTAAGTAAATCGAATAATTGCAAGTAATGAAGGGGATGAAATTAAAAAAAAAAAGTTCGAAATCAAAATGTTCAAATCAATAACAATGAGTTACGCAGTGTGTTAACGTGAATAAAAATATAAAAGACAGGTATCTCGTTATTAGTTTCCGAAGCATATCGTTGAAAATTATATAATCGCAGTAATTCGTTGAAGAATGTTCAAGGAAGTGAAACTGCTTACTCTGGAAATACATTCTTCTAGAAATTGAGAAGTATTGACAGTTATTAGAAGTGGGGGAATGAATGCAGTCGTATGCATAAACATGAATTACAAAAAGTAGTATTCATTATTATACAGGGTGTTCAACATAGAAAAAAACATTTGACAATAAATAACCGATCTGAAAACCAGTGCCAGATGATTACCTTAATTATCGACAAGATTTTTGTTACGAGCTGAATAAAAACTGTTTTTTTTTTTCCATTTGGGTATACGAGTGGCATTTGTTTCAAATGATTGATTCTTTTCGGTTGATGTGAATCAATTCAGACATACCCGAATATTATTGTTAATTTTTGCCTCGTTTGTACTTAGACTACTTAGAGAGCTTCTTCAAGTAACGGTTATGATCAATTTTTCTTCATCTTCCTCTAGGTAAATTCTTCCTAATATCTCAAATGTAACGTCTATGTGAGCCATAAATGAAATAGTTACAACCATACGCAGTCTCCGTTGATCGCTCTTATATAGAATACCCCAAAATCAACTCTAATTTGAATGTGATATATTTAGACAGTAGGTATTCCATAATGTACATTGTAAATGAATAATTTAGTAATTTAGTAGATGCATTGCAAAAGACTCGCGTAGAGTGTAATGTAGAAAATTGTTTATCAAATACAATATTTTGCCTTCAACATGCCTATTTGTAGATGAGTTATGTTTTTATGTTTTTTAAAACCGGAAAGAAAATTTACTGAATGAACAATTTCATAATTATTGCACTCGACAAAAAGGACATTTTCATGTACCATTCTCCAATAACAAAATATTTTTCAGGGTCACCTGATCATATTGGTTGTAAAGTATTTAATAAGTTGCTAAACTACGTAAAAACTAGTGGGTCTTTGATTTTAAAGCCAAATTGAAAACTTATTTTATTGTGAATGATTTTTTTCACGCAGTCTGAACTGTAAATACTCTTTTCTTCTTCTTTTCTTCTTTTTCAACTGTTGTATATACTTCATAAAATTACTGAACCAATACAATATAAATATTTTGTTTGGAAATTGATACATGATGATGAAATAAGTATAGGGTTTTATGTCAAGTTTTTCAATTTCAATTGCTTTTTTTGATGTTGGTCACCCTATTTAATAATGGATATAACTTTTTTGCATCGCCTGTTTATTCCAACACTTATAATACTTAACATTTTGACTTTCTAGTTTTGGCAGTTTCGAGAAGAAATGAATATACAGTGTGTCCCACTTACCATGCTCACCATGGGTATCTTTTTAATGGTGAGAGATTCGAGGTCAGTTAAATGACACCAAATGTGGAGTTTAACAAGGCCAACTATAATGTGAAAAAATATTGTGATAAAATCTATTCGTTTTTGTTTTATACGCAAAAAACAGATTTTGATCATTTTCATGTCTCGTCAGTAACTTCTTTATTTATGAAAATATTTGAATAGGAATTTTACATTCTTATGGCAGTTTTTTAATGAGATTTTGAAAAAAATATGAAATTCATACCAACTCTTCTAGAATTTGAGATATCAGCACCAACTTTTATTTTTCAAATGTAGGTCATAGCTCACTATGACTTAGGTATGAATAACTTTTTTTTCTCTTACAGATGATATGTCACAGTAATAGCTTTTTGTTGATAACAACGGAGTTATCGTCATTTATACAAAAACAATAACTATTTCTAAGTCGCCATCTTGAATTTATAAATTTTAACAGAAAAATCATGATCTCCGACTTCAAAAACCCCCACATATCAATTTTGAATGGAATGGGACCATTATGACAAATCTCGTCCGCCATATTGGAGGAACCGCCATTTTTCATTTTTTATTTCAATAAAAATTCCATAGTGCATTGTCACCGGAATTATGAACATCTGCTAAATTTCAAGTTATTAGAATCGCCAGAAGTGGGTCAAAATTCACGTGTAAGAGACATGAAAATGATCAAAATCTGTTATTTGAGTATAAAACAAAAACGAATAGATTTTATCAAAATATTTTTTCACATTATAGTTGGCCTTGATAAACTCCACATTTGGTGTCATTTAACCTACCTCGTATCTCTTACCATTGAAAAAATACCCATGGTGAGCATAGTAAGTGGGACACACTGCATTTTCAAAATGAGCAGTTTCACTTCCTTGAATAACTTTCGATTTTGTATTATTATTATTATTATTTTTAGCGATATGCTTTGGAAACTCTGTGAACGAGTTACCACTCAATAAAATCTTATGTGATTACCAGTACGGAACTCATTGTTATTGTTGAGGGTTTTGATTAATGAGCTTTCATTCCCTTAATTCATTGTAATTACTTAAACCATAAGTTTTGGTGTACACTGTACATGAAAGGATTTTAGCTTTTTTGCTTTGAAAATGCAAGGCGATTAAATAAATCATGAATTTTCTATGGAAAATACCATAACAATGCAATTTGGATTATTCAACTTTGCTGCCTTCTAGCGGTTCGTCTAATCATACGGTCCTCTTATCACTTGTCAAAATTGTGTAGGGTGTTGAACAGAACAAAATATGAAATTTTGCTGAAATCCATTTTTATGAGGTTTTGTGCCCTGTCTTTTTAATTACTTGTATGGTGTGATTAATTTATCTGTGTTGCTTTTATTTAATTTTTTATCTTAAGATTACTAATTGTCTGTGGTGCTATTTTTCTATTCTATCCATTAAATTTAATATTATTTTTAAGAAAAAAGCATTGTCAATGAGAACAACTTCTTTAGACAATAAAGTATATTTCTTTCTCTCTCTCTCTCATAAGCATCCTTTTTATGTCTACGGTTGTCATTTTTTATCTCTTGTACTAAGAGTCTATGAGTTTATCATTTTTAGTTTTCCAGTTTTTTTCTTGGAACAATGAGTAAGTATTGTTATTTTCTGAAATCCACCCAAAAAACTCAATCCTTTTTCCAGAATCACCAAAAAGATTACGCCTACAATGTAAATAATTAAAAGAAAACTTTACGAGAGAATTTGACGGCGTCTCAAGGTTCCATAACGAGACTAATCACGTAGTTAATCAGCGTACGCGTTCCCGTTAGTTTTTATGGGACATGAAGGACTGTGGGCGCGCGAAAGTTGCCCATAAAACAACGGAACGAAACAAGATCCGAGCGAGCGCGAAAGAAAAGAGCGAGCGAGCGCGGAAAATCCATTTTCCCGTTTTATCTCCTGATGAACAATAGTCCAGGATCCGTTATAGTTGCTTTGTTGGCAGTACGGCGGTAGACCTGGGTATTGATCAGAGAGTTTCCCCTTGCAGCCGCCCCCGCCACCCCGCCGGACCCCGGGGGGCCGCTGACCGCCGGTCAGACCCGGCTATATACGGCGGCGTCCACCACACTATGACAAATGCTCACCCCAATCGATATATAACTACTATTGACATCCGTCCTCGAATTACTAGCAATTGGATTATGCTGTAGGAAGGATAATTACTAAAATGTGTCCTGGAAATGTCTCTGATGGGACGCGGGAGCGGTACGCGCCGATAAAGCGGCCTGCGGTGGCGAAATTTGCCGTTTCTAGTTCTGCTTTGATACATGCTAATGCGGTTTCGAAAAATTAAAGGATATAGACAGAGCGATTCGAATGTACGATACGTCTTTTGCTGAATCTACTGCATTGGAAACTTTGCGATTTTTGACGTTTTATACAAACTGAATAAAAACGTAGAAAACTACCCAAATCACGAAAACTACTCCAATCTTCAATTTCACTAGGCCCGCGTTTCTCCAAAAAAGTTAATATCTTCAAGAGCTGTTAGCTTTCTAACGGAAAATATATTTTAACTTACTCTATACCAAGGACCCCGCAAACTCCTTATGGAATTTGGGTCCCGGAGAATTTTTTTGAATTTTTGTTATGATGTAGTCCATGTCATTTTGAACCAATGATACCATTGCGCCAACCCAACAAAATGAATAGTTTTGCTGCTAGGGGCCGTTGAAATCAGCCCTTGCGCAAAATATTCTATTTATTTTTGAATCCGGTAACAATATTTTCACTTGTTTTATTGTTGTTCTCCCCAACTCCTATCACGAAACGCAAATAAAACATTTCTCGAGTGCCTTTAAATATATCGTTGAATGTTTTAATATGCCTGAATAAGGGAAATAGCAGTTTTTTATGATTATCCCTCCTTCTCCCAAAACGAAAAACTTTCGGTGGGTTTTTCTGAATTTTCAATATGATGCAGTTCAAGTTATTTTGAATAGAAATTATTTCGGTGACAAACCCCAGAAATAAATAGTTTTGATGCTAGGGGGCATTATTATGGGCCGAAACAATATCTCTACGTATTTTAGATTCGATTATGCTGAACAATTGTATATTTTTTTACAAAAAGAATCTAAAACCTCCTCCTTACCCCCAACCCCTATTTTAAAACACGAAAAAAAATGTATTCAGATAACAACTCAAATTCGAATTGTTGATGTCTAATTTTTATTTATCTTCAAGATTTTCGCCCAATTAATTGATATTCAAATAACATGAACTACGCCCTACTGAGAAGTACGCGAAATCCACCAATATTTTGTTGAAGGAAGGGATTGGTGAAATTAATCAACTGTACGAATTCCTTAATTTGAGCTGATTAAAATATTTATTTTGATGAAGCATTCACAAGTAGTCAATAATTATTTTTTTCGTATTTTAAACTAGGAGTTGGGTGTAAGGGGGAGGTTTTATATATTTTTTTATAAAAAAATTACAAAATTGTTCAGCATAATCTAAACTGAAATACGAAGAGATTGTTTCCGCTTATGTTAGTGAATAGTCTATTCGGAGCAAGGTATGATTTCAACGCCCCCTATCATCAAAACTATTCATTTTTGAGGTTTGTCATCCAAATAATTTGTTTTTCAAAATAACTTGAACTGGATCATATTAAAAATTCAGAAAAATCCACCGAAAGTTTTTCGTTTTTTGCCCTTTTAGGTGGATGGGGGATAATCATAAAAAACTGCTTATTTCCCTTATTCAGGCATATTTAAAGGCTCTCGAGAAATATTTGTTTTTTGCGTTTCGTAATAGGAGTTGGGAGAAGGAGGAGGGGATAGGCATTTTTTTATAAAACAGTACAATACTGTGCAACATTAGCAACAATGGAACAAGTGAAAATATTGTTACCGGATAGTCTCATTTGCGCAAAGGGTGATTTCAACGCCCCCTAGTAGCAAAACCGTTAATTTTTTTAGGTTGGCGCAATTGTAACATTGATTGAGAATTACATGGACTACATCATACCAATAATTCAAAAAATTCCACCAGGACCCAAATTCCATAAGGAGTTTGCGGGGTCCTTTGGTAGATGCCAGTGAGAATTATCACGAAAATGCATCGAGAAAAATTGTGTTATCAGAGTTTTTGTTTCCTTATTATCGAAATTGTCGTTATTGATAAAAATTCGCACCTTTTTAGGAAAGGGCATACTCAGGTGTGGGTTGAAATGCAAATAAAGTTTTGGGACCCTCATAGACGGTAATTCAAATGGAGAAATTATTCCCAATATGTTCGAAACTACGACAGAGCCTTTAGCTGAAAACCAGACTGAAAATTAAATTACTCCAGGTGGTAACTGAGTCTTCCGAACATCATTTTGGTTACCAAGAAGACGTCGCTCCATCGCACTATTACGGCTCTTTGAGACAATGGTAAGATGAACATTATAACAAGCGTTGAATTTAAAGGAGAGGATCTATCGAGTGGCCTCCAAGATCTCCAGATTTGACCTTCTTAGATTGTTTCCTATGGGGTCATCTGTAACATGCAGTTACTCAATCAGCTTCAAGAACCTAAGTTTATATAGTTGAACTTTTTAATAAATCATTAGCTCAGGGAATCGTTCCTGCTTGTCTGAAAAAATCGAATGTGATACCGCTATACAACTAGGGCGATGAACAAGATTTTAACAACTATGGACCTATTTCGTTACTCCCTACGTTATCAAAACTATCAGTTTTTTTCTTTGGCGTAACACTAGAATTTGCTGATCATGTTAACTTACCTGGAACATTCATCTGCAGCATATAACCTACAAAAGCAAATCATTTTGGTGAAACATGGGGACTTGAACCGAAAGTTATGCACTTTCACACCGCGATCATACGACCCAGAATCACATATGGCGGTGGCCCAAAATGAAACAGAGACAGTTGGTAAAATACAGAGGCTTGTTTTCACTACACCTTTTTCAATTGTAATTCAGAAAGTGTAACTTGAAATTCAGATTAGTAACATGTAAATCAGAAACTGTATAACTTGTTATTCAGAATTGTTAACTGTAATTCAGAAACCGTAACATGTAATTCAGATCAATTAATTGTATTTCAGAATCGGTAACATGTAATTCAGATTTGTAAATTGTATTTCAGAAAGCGTCAATTGTAATTCAGAAACCATCACTTGTAATTCAGAAACCTCCAAGGACTTGATTAGTAAGAGTAGGGAATATGAGAACAACGAATTATTTATTAGTGAACATTATTATGAATAATAATATTTATCGCCCAACCGGCATGTCTTGAAATGCCAAAGCTGTATAGCATGGTGAATGGTGGTGTGCCACAATCGCCTTCAACTATAGTATAATTTGCCAGGTCAATGATTTGCTCAAGATACACAAGCCGCTGTTCTCCATCACCCGGACCTAGAACTTGGGAAACTCGAAGATTCTCTTTTACGTAGGAGTTTATTTTCGACCATATTGTTTCGGCTGTGTTCAACATTGGGGGGGGGGGGGGGGTGTGGACTCAAACGAAGAAGACTTACCTCAGTTCCATCCAGAAAATATGTACACACATCTGAATTACAGTTGATACTTTCTGAAATACAATTAACTAATCTGAATTACATGTTACGGTTTCTTAAATACAATTTACTAATCTGAATTACACGTTACGGTTTCTGAATTACAATTTATCATTCTGAATTACAAATTATACTTTCTGAAATACATCTTATACTTTCTGATTTACAATTGAAAAAGGTGTAGTGTTATGAATAGCACTCCAGCCATTGCTATGGAAACCTTCCACCTACAGGCGTCACAATCATGGGGAAGGCAAGGATGACTGCATTCAGACTTGAACAAACAGGTTATTAGAGAACCTAACAACAAACTGGGCAACAAAAATCATCCAAGAAGTCAACATTACCGAACTGGAAGAAAGAGATAGAAAAGTCCTCTCTATATCTTTCGTTGCTCGGAGATTGGGACCAACTGGAAGGGCTGCAACACAGCACAGACACGGTGATGTACCTGAGCCAAACACTGATGGTTGACACCCTCAATTTCAACAGATATGAGATACGCACAATTACTGGCTCACTAACCGGACACTGCCCCCTTAGAAAACGCCTACTCGTAATTCAAGGTCACAATCAATAAACACATCTAATTATGTTCATTCCTGTCTGCTTTCTCATGGTCGCGGACCATGCAGAGAAGGGGATCTTTATTATTATTATAATCTTCCCTACTGCGTGTACTGATGTTTTCATCTCAAACACCGAATGTAGCTACTTTCTTTTCGCATTCAAAGAAAAATCTTTTGTTGAACGTATAACAAGTATCATTCCTAAGAAACATTAGAACTCAAAACTGAAGCTATAAAAGAACCCGACCTCTGGATCTCCAATACTATTCAGTTTTAGTGGTCTATAGAGGTCATTATGACAATAGTGAAAATAAATGAAGCTGGAAGGAATACTACCCTCGCAGCGGAGAAAACTTATAAAACCCTAACTGGATTTCTTTAATGGAACTTTGGAGATATTGTTAAGAACAGCCAAAGGCAGGCGGGAGGATATTATTTGCAGGTGTTTCTAACCTCGTTGGACCTCCACTAAGAGAATGGCTTTGGTCGACCGCCATTCGGTTGTTTTGTTGCCACATAAATAAGATTGATGTTCGTGGGAGATTAACAAAAGGAAATTTTCTAAGGAGTTTCTTTTCGAGGGATGGAATGCTTCAGTTGTTTTCCAGTTACCCTCAAAATGTGATGGACAAAACTGAAGTAAATATTTCCCACTTGAATGATAGCGAATTGGTATATACAGGAGAAGGATAGTGGAAGTGAAATGTTTACTTTTACTTTGAACGATAGTTTCATTGTTTTGTTATTCTGTTTTTTTTGAAAGTTTCAGTACTAATGAGAGCCGACAAACCGAAGCGCTTGTGAGCTCTGATGAGCACTTTCGGAAAGTGCTTAGAAATTTCGAGCACTAAGCATATTTGAATAATTTTGAAAATTGAGTAACTCATCTTAGTTTATTTTGTAGTAAAATTAAAGATCAATACGAATGACCCAGGACGACAATATTGTTACAGAACTTGCCAGCTGCTCGTATTTTGAATTGCAGGTAGAAAACTCCAAAAAAATAGTTCAACAGAAAACATAAAGAGATCTACTGACTAAATTTTTAGTTACCTCATGTATATATGAATATTTGAAATTTCTATTTACCTACTCAAAATGAAAAAAACCACTTTCAACTCGATTTGAACTTTTCAATTCGAGAACGGTTAGAGATAGAGCAATCGCCATCCGCTTCAGAATGGTCGAATTAGTTTATCCAAAAATTTTAAGTTATTCGTAAACAAAAAAAAAAACGAAAAAAAAAACAAAATAGGTAGATTCGTTCGAAATTTGCACTATATACGAGGATATATTGAAGAATTCTTAGCATAAGGTATCTGAAGGTAATATCGCCACGCTAAGGTTACGGATGTTTTTGTTCAATAATGGTACATATGGAACAAACAATTTTTACTGCAAATATTCACACAGATATGTACTCTTGATTGGTAAATTCGAGAATAATATTTGAAATTTGTGTGCTATTGTTTTTGGGCCTTTTTTAAAAACTGTCGTTTGGCAATATTTATGTCCCCCTGTTAGTAATACCGCCAATTCGTGATCGATATTATCGCCAACTTATTACGTATGCAATGTACAAAGTATAATGAACACAGTTATCTAAAAATATTATTTATTAGTTATGAACATATTCATGAGCAAAATGGACAAATATATGCATTAATATTATCTTCCTTTGTTAAGCTAAGGCACTCGTCATGGAGGTAGCAGAGACAAGTGGTGCATAATCGCATATCAGCAACTCTGTCTTCTTTGCACGCCTTACAGAACCAGCTCTCTTTTTCACCCAAACGTTTTTTTGATGTCTTAGGAATGGGCTGTTTTTTAATAATGTTAGTTTTCTGGTTAGCGAAGAGAGTTTTCGTCACAACCTGCGCTCTGCTATAATTGATGGCTGGTTTTCTCTTTGGCCGTGCAGATTTTTGCACCATATCTGGAGTGGTCAGCATATCCGAAAATGACGTATTTATTACGTTATCTATATCACTATTTCCTTCATCAGATGTTTCCATGTCACTATCTCCTTCATCAGATGTTTCCATGTCACTTATTTCTCTGTCGGTATCACTGCTAGAAGAATGTAAGACTGGGTACTTTCTAGAGGTTGTTATTGGAATATTTTTCGATGTACCTGGGGGTGGTGTTATGACCCTAGGTGACTGCATTACATTTGCTTGAGGTAGCTGTTGTTCATCCAGTAAGTTCTCGACATGTTGCTGTGGTACATCGAGTGGGTTTTGACATTCAATTACACTGCTAGGGGCGAATGCTTCGACAGGTATCGCATCCGGGTTGAATGGATAAATTCTAGTTGCCGAAAACCCTGATTTGATATTATGTGGTGTCATGGATTTATCCCAAACTATTGAAAAAATGCTGCCAAAACGTTGCTTCGTTATAGAACGGTCTCTATTTTGGGCCCAGTATTTCAAAACCTCGTCATCCCAGAAATGTTCGAAAGATCTAAAAACGGCCTTATCCATGGGCTGTAACTCGTGAGTTGTATTACTTGGCAAGCAATATAAAATGATATCAAGTTCATTTGCGACGTCGACAATAGAGTCATCCAAATGAGAAGAGGCCCCATCAAAAATCAAGAGACAACGTTCAGCTGTTTTATATTTCGCAAAATGACGTAGCCAATCTTTGAAAGTTTTAACAGTCTTGCTTCCCTTAGGTGTCATTAAAGCAATGCCGCACCAGGCGGTAATGAATCTGCCCATTCTGGTTTAAGCCTTACCCCTTTGAACAAAATTAAGGGTGGTATTGCAACACCTATAGCGTTACCACATGAGACGATTTTAACATTCTGTGCAAGTTCATTTGATATTATGTGAATACGTTTGGTTCCTTTTTTGCCAGATTCGTCTGTTGGTGATGCAACGTTTCATCCATATTGTATATACTTTCAGGTTAATTTATGAGATCCTCCTTAGTGAGTATATCTCGAAGTTTGACAAAATGATCGTTGACGATGAATTTGTTCATCTTTTGAGCTCTTGCAGGATTCATATTTTGTGCTTTGCGGTGTCTGATTTCTTGATTCCGTTTAAGGAATCCTTTGAGCCAATAACGACCTGCCATTTGTCTTTCAGTGGAAAATGGATTTTTTATGTCATTCACTTCACAGAAATTGAATACACATCGCCGTAAAACTCTGCTTGTTAACGGATATTCAACTTCGGCAAGACGAACTATCCTTCGGCACAATTCTTCTTCTTGGTCACTTCTTAGGATACATTTGCGCCCCATTGCGCATTTTGTTGTTTTATTACTCTGTAAGTAGTCTCTTAATGTTCTACGTGGAACTGAGAAGTGATTGCTTGCCTTATTTACAGACCAACCTCTCCTTACAGCATTTATAGCATTTTGCATATTTTCTTCCGACCATTTCCCTCTTATTCCTCGATTTTTGTATTTCGGCATAGTATTCTAGAATATAAAATTGTCAGTTAGTTGTATATAATATTACAGGTATTGATATCATGATTGAGACACTGAAAAAGTAATAATGTTGGTAATAACGCCATGACCGCAGAGTAATAACGCCATGGCGTTATTACCGTCAGACGTTTTGGCGATATTACCAAATTTACTCTGCTGCATTCATACTTAGTTTGAAAAATTACGAAAACTTTTGTCGAAAATCTAAGTACACCGTCTAATTCCTTAGGACACAAACTACAGATCACCGCATTCAAAATATTTTACTCACCAATAATGTCGCCTGAATCAAATGATTGCTTCACTCGTGAAATTATAGTGGCTCTTCATCTATAAACAACCCTGGCAATTGAACGGTTCGCTCATCACTGAACATGTTTTGACGCCAAAAAACCGTGAACACGTGGTTGTTTTGATGTTTGTGTGCCTATTTATCCTGACATCTATCAGTTAGTAGTTGTATTTGTCGAAAAATCACCTTTTGGCATTATTACCAACTTGGCGTTATTACCTTCAGATACCTTACTATAGAAATAAACAAAATTTCAATGTCAAAATATTTTATTACTCAACATATTCTCCTCTTAATTGGATACATTTATTACAGCGAACCTGCAACGTCTCTAGACCTTTCAAAAAATATGTTTCTTCTTGCTCTGCAAACCAGACCTCCACAGCTTTTATTACCTTCTCGTTGGAAGAAAATTTACGACCTTTCAAACTTTTTTCAGTTGAGGAAAGAGATGATAGTCGGACGGAGCCAAATCTGGTGAATAAGGAGGTTGTTCTAGTAATTCAAACCCTAAATCCTAAATGGATAGCTTTTCGCGTCTTTTCTCTTTAAAATTTTCCCGTAGAGTGGTCAGTAATGTCGAATAGTAATCTCCAGTTATTGTTCTACCCTTATCCAAAAAATCAATCATGATTACTCCATGGCAATCCCAAAAAACTGAAGCAAGAACTTTTCCAGCAGATTTTTGGACACGAAACTTTTTAGGTCTTGGAGAACCGGAGTGTCGCCATTCCATCGATTGTTGCTTTGTATCTGGATCGTAGAAATGTACCCAAGTCTCATCCATTGTAACAATTCGGTTTAAGAAGTCTACATCGTTTTCAAATCGAGCACAGATCGAACGCGATGCTACTACCCTTGCACGCTTTTGGTCAACATTCAAACATTTGGGGATCCATTTTGCAGCAATTTTTCTCATGTCCAAATTGACGTGAACTATATGATGAACGCGATCGTATGAAATATTCAGTGCTTCAGATATCCGTTTTAGCCCAATTCGACGGTCTGTTAAAATCATGTCATGAACTGCCCTTCCCGATCGGTTATCATCTTCAATAGAAAATTTACCTCTTTTGAAGCTTGCAGTCCAATTTTTCACGGTCGCATACGGAAGACATTGATCACTAAGGGTATTAAGCATATCTTCGTAAATCTGCTTACCTATTAACCCTTTTAAATACAGGTACTTGATGATGGCTCGATACTCCAATTTTTCGATTTTCACAATTTCGGTGGACAGATGTTTTCTTTCAATTTATTGCGTAAGTCTGGTTTACTTTTTTGACGTCAAACTTTACACTGACACTTCTAATAAGTTATTGTTCGTTGCTATGGTAACGCAATATTTTGTTTATGCAGGGAACTGGTCTAGGCTAACTAGATATGCATCCTCGTACGTAAATTTTCACGCTGATTCCGAAAATGTAAGATTTTATTTATGCTCGGGTATAATATTTAACCGGAAAATTGAATAAAAGATCGAAAATTCGAAACGGCGAGTTTCCGAAATCTTTAATTGAAATCGATCTGAAAAAAGTTGTTAGGGTAGACCCCTAAAAATCACAAAAATACAAAACTGGCAGATCCGTTTGAAATTCGCACTATATACGTAAAATTCCACGATGATTCCGAGAATAAATGTATTTTTTATGCTTGGGTATGAGATTTAACCAGAAAATTGAATAAAACATCGAGAATTCGTAATGGCACAGAATACGAAATCTTTAATTAAATCGAAATCGATCTTGAATTCGTTCTGTATAAACAAGTCCGAAAAAAATGTGGGTGAGAAACAAACAAAAAATAATACTCGAAAAAAGGGGTATACCCCTAAAAATCACGAAAAATATAAAATCGGCAGATCCGTTTGAAATTCGCACTATATACTGTAAATACGTGATTTGTAGGGGTCAAAAATTGTTTTAGATTAAAGTTTCATTTAAAGATAAAGTTTTTATTGCGGAGCTACTTTGGCGTGGAGTCCTTCTTTGGCCCAAAATAATAAAATATCAAAGCATTCTGTAATTACCAATTCGAACTAGTTTTTACTTTGAGGTAGGTAGCAGCACCAGGCAGCGAACTTAATGTTCCAAGAGGTGCACAGACTGTCTCCTAGGAAGCAGCACCTGTTGTATCATTCCATGTGCAAACAGGTGTTTTTTTCGCCTCTCATACTTCCAACTGAGGACGCTGTACTACATCGACTGCAAGTTTGGTGAGTACATTATAATGCTTGAGGCTGTAGGGTTATTGCCACTTTGGATAACATATTGGCTTTTTTTTTTGGATTGACGTGGCCTTTACTTGATGGAAATTCATAGTATATGACACTAAGGTAAACACGATTAAATTTCCACAGATTTATTGTCTAAGCGTAGACAATAAATCTGTGGAAATTTAATCGTGTTTACCTTAGTGTCATATATTGGCTTTTACTGAAAAAACAGTATAATTGAGGTCTATCGAAGTCAAAATTACGACCTTCTCTGGATCAGCAAGTTTTTGGACCAATCACAGAAGAAAAAAGAGGTATTGTATCCAAGGATCTCTAATCAACTGATAGTTTCGTGTCATCAGGTCACAGCAACATGGTTATTACAAGTGATGAAGAACAGGAAAGTTACTGGAAATGGTTGATGATGAATACGATGTTCCGTTTCAATTCAGTTCAAACAACAAAGAAGTTTTGGAAATGGCCTAAAGAAAAAGACTCGTTCTCTCATGAACTTATTGAACCCCCAAAACTGGTCAAAAGAGACAATTTCATTGTTTGTGGTGCTCAATTTCCTGAATAGTTTGCAAGTTTCAATATTTGTAACCTTTCTGCACATTGAAATATTAAGTTTTTCGATCAGAAATAAATTATCTTCCAAACCCAGGTTCTTTGGCCTCAGCTTGCTATACAGCGCTTAAAAGTAGGTAAAAGTATATTGGGCCAAAGTTACCCTAGCATGAAGGTTACATTGGCCCAACGGAAAAAATGTCTTTGGTAGCCGGCAAAAATAGATGCAAAATCTCTTTATTGACGAAATTTATGATAGACTAGTTTTATAAAAAATCCGGAGCTTAACGACCGATTGACTTTCTTCAAACAAGTAATTCCATTATATTGTTACTAATCAGCTAAAAAGTAATACTTTTGGATAAGTGAACCAACCTTATAGTTAAAGAGCATATAATTTACTGACAGGTCAGGAAACCGTCTGGTGGGCATGAAATAACATTCTTGGTGTTGCCCCAAGTCGCCTGGATGTATTTTTAGAATTTCTCCAGGTCAAGGAGGGGCTAGGGGCGCTTGAACACCAGTCAGTTTGTGACCGTCTGCTGGTTTTACATTTCGGTAGATATGGTGCTGAACATACCTTCTGCCAAGTTTGACCTAGGAACGATGTCAATATACAGAGAAAAAACCGTGATTTTCAAAAGTAACGGTTTTTTTAGCATAACTATGGACCTTGATCTCGTATTCGGGTCAAACTTGGCAGAAGGTATGTTCAGCACCATATCTACCGAAATATGAAATCAACAAACAGTCACAAACTGACTGGTTTTCAAACGACCCCCCCTCCTGGAGACATTCTAAAAATACATCCAGGCTACTTGAAGCAACACCAAGAATGCTATTTCGTGTCCAGCAAACGGTTTCCTTACCTGTCAGAATCATATAGGCAGCTCTTAACTATTACAATGTTTTGGTAAAACAGCAATTTTTATGATATTCAAAAATTCATATCTCCGAAACTGAACATATAGAAACTAATTTAAACTTTCATGTGTAACTTCTAGTGACTTGTACTACAATATCCCAAATAATTATCAACATTGGCTGAAAGCCATTTTTCCATGTGTTTGGTGCTTTCCTCCAAATAATCTCGCCCATCAATTATTATCAGGGTATGACTCAAATTGCATGAAATATAAAGCGGCTATCATTCATTTACCGCTGTACTATGTGAAGTTTACGTCCCAATTTTGACTTTAACTACTTGATAACAATAATAACGGATTTATCACCATTCTCGAATAGATCATTCCTTTGTTTCTCATCTTGGATATTTATATAGAGAAGAAACAGGCTGTTATGTTTTATTTCTCGTATATGCATAATCTCTTGAGTCAACAATGGATTGTTGGGAGAATGGTTTCTATCAATAGGTGCAGATGTTCGCACGCCTAGATTAAAATAGAAATTAAACTGCATTTTGATGTGCTCTTTATATCGCCAGCTTTATTGTTGCATTCCCCTCTATTTACTCTCAGAAATTAAATAGAAAACTTTAATCACCGAGAGTGAAATTTCAATCGACAACTTTCCCTTTGATATTGTATTAAATATAAATTGATTTCCGTTTGGACTGGAAGGAATTGAATTTTCAATCTTTAGACAACAGGATTTGATGATATGTCAGTAAAGTGAGATGTTGATTCAAAAGTAAAGGAAGAAAACATATTGGGCCCAGCCATGAAACATGAGTTTTCTAATTTATGAACCACTGAGAAAATTTTTTAAATACTGAAATGTTTGGTTCAACGTTGGAATAGCTAGAACATGTTGAGTACTGAAAACAACATCCAAATCGTGCAGTTCAACAATTTTTATTTTATTTTAAAAATGGAATTGTGCAGCTGAAGCCCAAATTATTTTTATTCTTCAAAGCATGAAATAAGTATTATAGGATAATATAATGAATCTTGCAAGGAAGCTTTAAAATCATTGAATATCTTGACTATGACATCTATCTCCTCATATGTCATATTTCAAACACTGTGTAGAGAGATATGGAAGGAACAGTAAATTAATGTGGAAAGAAATAGAGCAATTCAATATTAAAAATGAAGCAACTAACTCTAAAAGCCTACCTCCTGAAATGAAACTACCAAATTTTAATGAAATCAACGACAACTTTCTTTTATATTCTGGTACTTTGAAACCAGTCGATGATGACTTGCTCTCATTTTATAACAAAGAAGAAAGAGAACTTTGAAACACTATTTTATTGTATTTTCTGTTGATAGCAATGTTGTCCATGAACATATAGTCAATATCACATGGTGACGGTCTACAGATTAAAATAGTACTTCTTTGTTGTGCGCGAATTTTGCATATTCTAATTCATAGTTTTAACACGTGCTTGCGACAAAGCATCTTTCCTGATAAATGGAAGGTGTCAAAAGTGATTCCACTTCCCAAAAAGTCAAATATTTTGAGCATCAATGATCTGAGACCCATATCCATCTTACCAGTATTATCTAAAGTGTGAAAGTTAGAAGAAATCATGATATTCCAAATTAATTTACAAATTGAGACATAGAGTAATTACCTGTTCACCAAGCAGGTTTCAGAAACGGATATAGCTGTACTACTGCTTTCTTAGATGTAACAGATGATCATTTTAGAGATTTAGATAAAGGATACGCTGCAGCGCTTATTTCACTGGATTACTCAAAAGCAGTTGATACCTTAAATCACTGCTTATTGTTTGTAATACTTCCACTACATCGGATTATCATATAGTATATATCAATTCACTTAAGAGCTACCTATCTGATCGTGCCTAATAAGTCGAAATTTGCATAGGCATGTCAGATATAAAAACATCCACTGTCGAGTTACACAAGGATCTATATTAGGACCAATACTATTTTCATCACATACATGTAATATTACTAGTTGCCTAGTTGGCTGTTAATCATACTTGTACGCTGATGACACTCAGATCAAGTTCACCATTTCCCAAACTGTTATAAATAATAATTAATTCAGAACTATCTAAGCTTGTTTCATGTTCTCAAAAACATCAATTCTCTATTAATCCTTCCAAAACTCAGATTTTAATTTTTCGTAAAAATAAAACTTGAATTGGAAATTGAAATTAAAAATTGATGGTATTAAATTTGCCAGACATTTAGGATTAGAGTTGGATACAGACCTGCGATTCAAATGTCACATAAGTAAATGCTGTAATCGATCATATGCATATATTTATACAATTAATTAATCTAGATATTTATATAACATAATAACAAAATAATTAAATATAAAAATATAAAACAACAACAAAAATTAATAGGCGCTCCGGGGCGACTTGATAAGTCTTAGACAAATCCATGGAAACTCTTGTCACAGATTTTCTGGTACTATCTCATTTCATTTAGTATCATGCTATGAATGGTTCTGGCCTAACCAATTCAGAGATAAATCGCATCCAACTGGTTCAGAAATCGTGTCTTCGGTACATTCATGGGAAGAGAAAATATCACAATAAATCATATAAGTTGAAAGAAACAAAATGGCTCAATATGTCTGCAAGAAGAGAACTGCATACAATAACATTATATCATAAAATATTAATGCACAAGGTACACCTCCACATCTTTATAATAAAATAACTTTCCGAAGGGATGTTCATAATTAGACTAAGCTATAGAGGTTTTTTCAGCCTCAAAACAAAAGACGCAAATGGCATAAACTAATTTTCCTACGTTCACAGTGCGTAAAGTGATACTTTTTAGCACAAGTGCGTAAAAAAAAATCAACCTTGCGTAAAATCCTCAACTGTGCGTAAAGCAATATTTTACGCACTGTTAATACATTTACGCATTTTTGAAAAATACAGTATTTTGCGTCAAATATAACTAGGAAGTCTTTATTTGATAATACGACGACAATTTATATCATTAAACATTCAAATTAATGATATAATTGCTACAATTTGGCAATATACTAACTTTCGAAAAAAAAACTATGTATGAAACACTTTTGTAAAGGGCTTTTTTGTATTCGTGTGTTTTGTTGAACTCGGCTTCGCCTCATTCAACAAACTTCACGCTCATACAAAAAAGTCCCACTTTACGAACTTGTATCATGAATAGCTATTTTATAAGATAATTCGTTAATGATAAAAACCCCAGTTTTCGCCCCAGCAATATCGCTTTGTGGAATTTTTTAAACAAGCAATAGTGAAAAAAATTACAACTCTTTTGGTTTTTTGAAAATATCTCGAAGATCATTCAAGGAATCGTTTAATAGTTAATGAAACTTTTTTAGAGATCATAAAACCTAAAAAATAAATTTTCATACGACCGATCGGTGCATTTTCCACTGAGAAAATCCGGGAAAACCTCCAAAAACAGACCACTTTTCAAAAATTTATAATTTTTATAAATCTGGATAAACAATATTGCAGAAACTGATAGATGATAATATATGGTTGAACTGTACTCAAGATGTTTTCTGTCCGATGGTAGTTTTTGCACAATCGCGTTATAAACAATTCAAGGGCACATCTTGCAAGATGCGCCGATTTGGGGAGTCGTCGTAATGAAATTCTGTAAACGGCATCTGGAAGTAGATTTCAATATCTACAATTTGTATATTTTGGATTTTCACCTGATAGGTGAGAAATGTGTTGAAATTGTCAGTGAATGTTGATCAAAACGCTTCAAAGTGCGTCCGAAGTCACCCGAAGTAGCACTGAAGTTAACTCGAGTAGAGTTCGGGCGACTTCGGGTGCAATTTGAAACATTTAGAGTAACTTCCAATGACATCTTCAATACATTTACCACCTCTCAGGTGAAAATCCAAAATATAAAAATTGTAGATATTGATCTCTGCGTGCAAATGCCGTTTATAGAATTTGAATAGGATGATTGGGGTACTTCACTTTCGAATACTTGTTTGTGTTTGGTTCGTCTTAGTTCAGTTGGCAACACTGAATCCTAGGTGTTCTGTTCACCGGAGTCGTTGTCCAATTGTCCCAAGGAGTAGCTTCGATTAGCTCAAGGTTCTTCCTGGACTGATCTCTCAGACCACATCTGGTGGATAAATTCATATCTGAGGTTTTCTTCATATTTTTCGCGATATTTGAAGCTGTATACTTTCGAGGAGATCTGTTGGGTGTCCGGAATTTTGAGGTTAGAACAGCCTGTAGTCATTTCTTCATCGGTAAAACCGCTGGAACGAGGAACTGGATATCAGACAGCAAACAGACAATCAAGGCTGTTATCAGAACCATCCCACTTAATAGAGGTTAGTATTTGCATTTGGGCTCTTCTTATGGCCCCATACAAGTGTAATCAGAAGTCAGACTGGTATTGTTCATTCTAGGATGTTTCCGCTACCGTTAATCGGTGTTCCGTAGCTTACTGTTTTATTGTTCCCCTACTGTGATTGTTCCACTGTTTTTGCTCAACTGTGGTTGCTCCACTGTTCATCTGTCGTTCAGTATTCCTTCTCTGTTCGTACCCTATTATTGGTATTTCCCGTTGATGGTATTCGTCCCAGCTGTACTCGTACTTCACTTGATTGTTTCGTACTCACAATGCACTCCTGTACTCTCCAAGGCACTGGATTCATAAACTACTACTGGTGAACAGGCATTATTGAGAAAATCTACTTACTATCAGATAAGTTAAGCTTAAGATTGACCTCCTAAAGCATATGAATAATGGTTAGCTATCATCGTGACGTCACAGGCATAGCCATCACTGGAGGTTTAATATTGATATAATTAAACGATACACTACTCTCAATAATAGCGTACACTTTAATTCATCTTGGTAGTGCCATATTTACATTAATTTCTCTTCATTTTGTATTGTGTTCCGAACATCAATTAATATAGTTTATTAGTAAGGGACATGACTATTTCTTTTATTCAAGCATAATGAAAGACAAAACCTCTATATATTTATATATTATTTTTATATCATCATAGGTATCTATTGTTTAATATTTCAGTAATATTAGTGCGGTGGGTTGTCCCATTCCATCAGGGTGGTTTCTGATTTTTCACTGACGATAAATCCGTGGTGCTCCGGAAAATTAAACCCCATATTTCCATCTTATCGAATTCAATCTTCTGAGAGGTGAGAAATCTGTTGAAAATGTCACTAGAAGTTACTCTAAATGCTTCAATATGCACCCAAAATCGCCCGAACTCAACTCGAGTTAACTTCAGTGCGACTTCGGGTGACTTCGGACGCACTTTGAAGCGTTTGATCAGCTTTCGGTGACATTTTCAACACATTTTCCACCTCTCAGGTGAAAATCCAAAATACGAAAATTGTAGATATTGATCTCTACTTCCAGATGCCGTTTACAGAATTTGACTACGACGATTTCCCTTAAATCGGCGCATCTTGCAAGATGTGGCTTAAATTGTTTGTAACGCGATTGTGCAGAAACTACACATCGGACAGAAAACGTCTTGCGCACATATTATCTATCAGTTTCTGCACTATTGATTGTCCAGCTTCAGAATAATACAAATTATGAATTTTTGAAAATGGGTCTCTTTTTCGAGGTTTTCCGGATTTCCTCAGTGGAAAATGCACTGATCTAGTCGTATGAAAATCCATTTTATAGATTTTATAAATCTCTACAAAAGTTTCATTGACTGTCAAACGATTCCTTGAATAATCCTAAAAGTTACAATTTTTTTCACTATTTCTTGTTCAAAAAATTCCACAAAGCGATTTTGCTGTGGCGAAAACTGAGGTTTTCATTAACAAATCGTATAAAAATTAGTATAGGCCCTTTGCGTTTATTTTGTGGGGGAAAAAGCTTCTATAGCTTGGGCTATTTTGAAGTATGATTTATATAATTTGAAATATTTTTTTTATCTTATCAATGTTATCTTCTGTTTATTCTGCGAATGAATATTATTATTATATCATCTGATTCCAGTCTCTTCAAAAAGTTATAAAGTATTTCGATATTATTTACACCAAGCTATAATTTTCCATATTGAAACAAGTCTATTTAAAATATAGATTGTGACTTGTTACGACATGATTTCAATACTTGGCCCTTGACACCTACCTAAGTAATACAACCTCGAGAAGGAGCAGAACATCCACTCAATATACTCTGTTCCATTAGAAGGGAAATTGCAGACAGTCCCTCAGATTTCGCCACAAATTAACTTCTGGCAGTGTTCTCCACGGAGATATAAAAACCGGGTAATTCGGGATTGCGAGGCGGACCTCGAATACATTTAAATGGAAATTTGAAGATATTTCCAATGACATCCACCCCCTCGCGGAGAATTAAAACTTTGTAACATTAAAATACGTCATTTCGACGAATGATTGAGTATTTGGCCGGGAACGCGAACAAAGTGAACGGGGAGCGACATAATTTCGTTTTTAGAACTCGAGATTGCTTGTGATTTTGCATTTTCCTCCGAGAAAATTAATTTCAGAATTGGAAATGTAATCAACGGAGAGGAGATGTAAATATTTTAATTTCCGGATGCTGAGGAATCTTACACAAAGAAAAACAGTTGTCTCTTTCGCTCGGAAATCTCATCAATATGCTAATGAGAAAAATAACTTTTGAATCAGTAATTTTTAAAGCTGGGAATGCCATTGATGGATTGAATCGAGGTACAATTTTTGTGATGGATATTTACATTTTTCGTTTTTCAATTCAATTCAAGTGGAATGTTGAAGTGGAATATCTGTTTTGAGAATTTGCTTTTTGTTTTCGCTATTTCAGGTTATATTATTGGCTCGCTGCTTTCAAGAGCACAAGTTGTCTACACTGAAAAAACTATTGGGATCACAATCTGAATTTGCGTAGATATTGACTGGAAAGTTTACAATAAATTGCCAACAATAACAAGTGATTTTTACAAGCACGCTGTGGAAAGGATATGTTTTCTTAGAAATGTTGTGAAATTCCATATAACCTGTAGAATTCACAAGAAATATCAGAAATAATTTTTTTTTCGTAAATTGTTACACAAAATGTAAAATTGCAATGTAAAATCACATATACTTGCTGTTTTTTCAAAACGTATTGTAGGTTCATCATTTTTATGTGTTTTTACAGCCCACTATGTGAATTCTCATTTTAAAAACACAACTAGTTTGTCCACTTTCCTCTGAAATTACACGACCTGAGGAGTAAAATCAAATTTATTCTAAATTTACCATTGAATTGTCAATTTGCGTCCTGATAAGAATATAACATAAGAATATCACAATATTACAGCTAGTGTTGAAAGTGTTTTCGTAGGGAATTACAGAAGATATTTGCTCTTTCATAATCATCTGCATCTTAGGCTATTTTTCTCAGCAAGTTTTGAATATACTCGGAAATGTAACGATTGATATATAATAGGTTAGAAATATATCCTATGAATAAAATTCAGTAAATAGTTTCGTGCCCATACGAGGATGTATTGATATCTAGTTAGCCTAGACCAGTTCCCTGCATAAACAAAATATTGTGTTACCATAGCAACGAACAATAACTTATTAGAAGTGTCAGTGTAAAGTTTGACGTCAAAAAAGTAAACCAGAGTTACGCAATGAATTGAAAGAAAAAATATGTCCACCGAAATTGTAAAAATCGAAAAATTGGAGTATCGAGCCATCATCAAGTACCTGTATTTAAAAGGGTTAAGAGGTAAGCAGATTTACGAAGATATGCTTAATACCCTTAGTGATCAATGTCCTTTGTATGCGACCGTGAAAAATTGGACTGCAAGCTTCAAAAGAGGTAAATTTTCCATTGAAGATGATGACCGATCAGGAAGGCCAGTTTCTGTGTCAGTCCCCAAAATATCGATGCAGTTCATGACATGATTTTAACAGACCGTCGAATTGGGCTAAAACGGATATCTGAAGCACTGAATATTTCATACGAACGCGTTCATCATATAGTTCACGTCAATTTGGAAATGAAAAAAATTGCTGCAAAATGGATCCCCAAATGTTTGAATGTTGACCAAAAGCGTGCAAGGGTAGTAGCATTGCGTTCGATCTGTGCTCGATTCGAAAACAATGTAGACTTCTTAAACCGAATTGTTACTATTAGAGCGGAGGCTGTTGTATACCCCCCCCTCCCCCCCCCAGTGGCAATTTTCGACATATACATTTTTTTGTTTGTATTGACATGTACTTTAAGATTTTAGGTGTTTGACACTTGCGAATTACAGCATATACCGGAAAAATAAATAATAATAATTTTAAATACAAAAGTAATCTCCCACAACTGCATTTTCTCTGTCCAACAATCAAGGTATGGATTTAAGTCTACTTCCTTCATGCAAAACGTCATTAGAAAACCACATAAAACGTGTCAACTACCAATGTTACTTATGGAATAACGCACATCTAGCTAAACCCTCCACACCAACTCCAGTGGGACATGGGTGGAAATTGGAAAATGGTGAACTCAAATTCGATTGGATTAAAGGAGATCCGTTGGCACTCGAACTGCTTGACGTTCCAGAAACCTTCGAGCCAGACGAATTTGAAGATGAAGATGAACCAGAAGTACAAAACTTAGACGACATAATATACGAGGATGAAGAAAATGACAGCTGATTATAAAAGATATTATAAAATCATAGGCTGTTGAGATTTTTTAATGTTTTTTTTTCATTATTAGACCTTAAATGAATACCAAATAAGTCCATAAAAAAACATGGTAACTAATGTACCTACCCTTTTGTAAAATCAAACTTAAACAAAACAATTTTTTTTAATTCTTCACTGTTTCTTTATTTTCTGGAATATGCTGTAATTTAAGAGAAGAGAAAAGACGCGGAAAGCTATCCAAAAAATTCTTGATTTAGGGTTTGAATTACTAGAACACCCCCCTTATTCCCCAGATTTGGCTCCATCCGACTATCATCTCTTTCTTCAACTGAAAAAAAGTTTAAAAGGTCGTAAATTTTCTTCCAACGAGGAGGTAATAAAAGCTGTGGAGGTCTGGTTTACAGAACAAGAAGAAACATTTTTTTTGAAAGATCTAGAGACGTTGCAGGTTCGCTGTAATGAATGTATCCAATGAAGAGGAGAATATGTTGAGTAATAAAATATTTTGACATTGAAATATTGTTTGGTTCTATAGTAGGCTAAGAATATTTCAATATATCCTCGTACATTTTCGGCTCGTCCACAGATATTGATTCTCGTGCCTTTTGCAATAACTTAATTCAATATTAAAATTTACAGTTATTTCGATAGTACAGTCAAAAGTTCTCTACGGCGATACTTAAAAAAAAAACAATTATTTCAATCCTTGTATCATAATACGAGGTTAAACTCTTTCATTTCAGAATCTGAATGTATATAATATGTGAATTAATCATTATTCCGTTTGAAATCAGAATGCAATCACTTATACAGAAATTTTGTGAACTCTTCACAGTTGCATTGAGAATTTCTAAGATTGCTTTAATTTCTGACCAATGAAATCGTCTGACGCTCGAGGAATTCCACTTGTGTGCATAACTATAGACAAGACAAAACATGTTTGAGTGATTATTGTGATCAGTATGTGAAGAAGTGCAACTGAAGATAGTTCATATCATATAGGTATATGTAAATTATGTCTTCTGTCATTTGACGATGTTTACATGTTCTATTTGTAAGTATCGTATGCAAACGCTTAGAAACTGCTTATTATTTGCGTAGTTATAAATGTATTGAATTGTGTTAATTTCATATTCTTTTTTGGATCACAGAAATTGTGCTGAATAAAAAATCATGATATTAATGAATGTTTCAATTTTTCCTACATTTTTCGAGATATAAGTGAATTTTTAGTTTTTGCCAAAATATTAATATTCAATAAAATTTATCAGCGAAAAAGTCCTTATTGAACGTAAATCTTGAATAAGAACTTTTCTCATATTTATCCTGTGTTAGTATGGTTTGAATAAAATAATTATGTTCTACTTTAAACGGTGATTGTAAACGATTCTGTGAAACTAAATGTTGTATTAGCATGTTTCAAAAAGATGACCATATAAGAAACGAGAGAATGTCAGTCATGTAACCTCTCCTCAATTGTAGAAATGTACCATGTGAAACAACATGAATATCAAATTCTAAAATAGAGCAATTCGTTTTCAGAACTCTCCAATATTGAGCTTTTGTTACCCTTCAATCAGCAAAACACAGGGAATCAACAAAATGTATAAGTTAAGGTGGGGTAAGAGTTTAGTAAAATTATGCAAGTTTGCATATATTTACTCGTGAAAATTCAACCAAAGAAAATAATTAAATTTACGGACATCAGTACCTTACATATGCCGCAGTAACAAAGTCATTAAAATGTCAAAACTTTTCATTATGTGCTATATTTTTTAAACAAGGTATGTAATACACACTTGCCCCCATTGAGTGGGGCAAGTTTGTAGTTAACGTTTATTTTGCATATCTATGCATTTAAAGAAGTCAGGAGCATGTGCGTGAGCCTAGAAAGAGCGATGTTTAATATGCTATAAAAAATATTAAAAAACGAAAATCGATTTAAGAGTTACAAACTTTTTATTGTGTTCAATGCCCACACTGTCATGTATTTTCTTTAATTACCACTTCTTATCTGAGAATTATTTGAACTCTAGCATTCTGCATTACAACATGTCATAACATGTAGTTGTACTACTCCCTGCTCATAGATGAAGCCACAATAAACCACCGATAATAAGTTATGACGCCTCTACACACTTACCCCAACTTACTATACTATTAGCAGTAACTATATAAGCTGCTATATCATCCGTAACAGACATGAGTGAAATATCAGAATATTATTGAAAGCTAAATATGACCCTTATTAACCTAAATTTATTGATACGTTGAAAGAAGGAGATTTCGATCGAAGATTTTAATTCTGCTTGTCAAATAATATGTTTCGTTTTCTGATGAGGCATGTTTTACATCAAATGGAGTAGGAATCCGCAAAACACAGGGATGTGAAAACGCTGTGTGTTTCACTTCAAGTGGCGACAATTCATTATTTCATAACGGGTCGTCTGATTTTCGAACACTTTTTTTTCAAAATATGGTTCTTCAAGAGCTCTACATCTTAGTATAACATATTAGGTATTTTTTTACGAATAAACAAATATCTCCTTCGATTCAGGCACATCTGGGATTTTCAAATCACATCTTTCAACATCGTAACTTAAACCGAGTGTTCACAACTTGAGTGTAAAAATTAAAAAAATTCTACTTTTTGAGAGTGCCCTGTGAAAACGCTACTAAGTGTATGGCAAATTTCAGATCGCCAATAGATCAAGAGTAACCTAGTGTATCAATTCACGCAATCTATCCTCATATCTTATACAGAGTGTAACAAATATGGAAATATGGAAAAAAATCAGCTCGGAGGTTTTGTTACTACATGCGCTGAAAACTCTATTTTGTTCAGGTTAAAAGATATGAATATGTTCAATAGAAATCCTCAAAGAAATTCTATTGGGTGACAATTGCTATCTTGATGTCTGGTATCAATAATTTTTATCTCAAAAATTCTTTAAACCCCCTAAATCGCACGTTACTGACACATACTAAGTGTCATTACTCATTAAGTCTTTTTACTCAACTTATAGATTTTTCCCAACCATCACAATTTGAAATTATTTGAACACACACTGTATTTTCTATTTGTCTAATTTTGTTATGGTTACAATGCACATGCAAATGATTGGGAAGGGTGAAATATAGCTTTGATTCAACCCTTTTTTATTTGTTTATAAAATGCGTGTTTTATACACAAAACATGATACTATTATTATCAACTGCAATATAATATAAACTCACCAAAACAGTGCCTCTCTATCTATTTCCTGGTTACGATTGTAAAAATGACCCAATATTCGTTTTTCCGTGCATTATTCACCGAAATTCATGATAAATGTTTCTACCAAACATGCAAAAGCTGTCTAACCCGATGTTTGATTGGATTGACGTGCAATCATTATATTTATTTATAATGGATATTCATTGCAATGATAGGGTAGTTTTATGGTTTTATGGTGAAATAATTTTGACAAGTTTTCAGTATGCATTGTGTTTGCTAATATAGTTAATATTCGTGAGGTGTTTTTACTTTCACAGAAAGTATGTTGATTGATCAATTTAGATGTGAAAAAGTGTTTCAATGAACAATTAATTCATTTCATGGACGTATAGAAAACAACACAACCATCAAAAATTAATTTAATTTCATCAGAAATGCGTTTCGATAACAAAGTTAGCAACATCAAAACTGTAGAGATCAAATTAAATGGTAAAGATGTAGAAATAAATACAACTAATAAGATTAAATATTTTAGAATTAATTTGACTCTCATCTAAGATGGAATTATTACACTGACCAGGTAAGTGAAACACTCAGTATCCTTCTCTACAAATTCCAATGTTTAGGTAGGATACTGACTCTTAAGCAGTTGAAAATTGTGGATCATGTTCTGGTCGAATCACGCCTGCGATATTGTATACTGAGCTGAGGTGCATGTTCAAACACAAATTATAGACCGTCAGATAGTGACAGATTTAGGTGCCCCATTTTCTCATACAAGCCTCGAATAGGGTTGAAAAGTACATCGATGTTGAGTAAAATGGAGAGAGAGTGGCTCCTGGGGAGAATATATGGAAAAATCGATTTTCCAGAACAAAAATAAAATGAGTAAGTTGCTCATATTTTCACGCTAGCCGTGTTCACCTAGTTATTAATTGATAGAACCTGGCTTCGGAATACCAAAGGCTTGAGTGTTGCAGGTGGCTAAAGGGTTAAAATTAGGGCGTGATCTTGTAAGGAAAAATCGAAATTTTGACTGATTTTCGCACACAAGCCCATCGAAACTATGAGAACTTACATCGTCACAAGACCGAAAAACATAATGGCTTGAGTGGCACGAATGGATAAGTAGATTTTGTCGTCGGAAAATTTAACGGAAATTCTCTTTGATTTTTCAGTTATTTTCCCATAAATGAAATCATTTGCAAAAAAATCTTATGAATTTAAGAGTCCGTTAAAAATAATGGCTTGAGTGTAAAGCGTGGCATTCAAATTTTCAGAACATGAAAAACTTGCAGGAAAATTGTAAGGAAATTGACACCATTTTCTCACGCAAGCCGTTTCGCATAAGTATGCTTAGAAAAAGTAATTCTAAGACTAAATAACAAAAGGCTTGAGTGTCGGACAGGGTCATCATATTAATTATACATGATTTATTTAACAAAAACATTCCAGAAAATAATATCATCTTCCCACACAAGCCCTTTGGCATATCCTTAGAAAAAGTGATTCTAAGACTAAATAACAAAAGGCTTGAGTGTCGGACAGGGTCATCATATTAATTATACATGATTTATTTAACAAAAACATTCCAGAAAATAATATCATCTTCCCACACAAGCCATTTGGCATATGATTAGGAAAAGTTATTCTGAGACTATATAGCAAAAGGCTTGACATGGAGCATATTATTAATCCATAAAAGAGTTGCCAAAAATTATAGAAATGTTTATTTATGCAGGGTCATTATTATCCGTTTACACCAAGCAATAGAGCATAAAAGGAGCGAGTTTTTAACAAAAATACTAGTAGGAAACCGACTATGCCATCACATGGAAGACAACTGTCATTTATTGATTTATTTTAAACATTTGAATAACAAAAAACGTGTTTTTTAAAATTGTTCTGCCTATAAAATGAAAACTAATAAACCAATATGGTTGCTCCTATGGAAATAATTGTAGATAATTAAAATACGAACAAAATGGGATGTTTGACGACCCGGTCGGATCATTAGCAACGGAGAAAAACTAGGAAAACCGGAAAATTTTGCGATTTTTTGAAAAATTCATAACTCCGCCATTTTTCGAGAAGTAGAAATGGCCTTTCTCATGAAAGTATTGAATCATGTGTACTTTACGTGTTCTTCGGGTGTACTCACGTAAGTATATTACTACAAAAGTTATATTCTCATTTTACGTTACAATGGTGCGAAATGCGTGAAAATGTATGAAAACATGACTGAAAACGGCCGAGCCCGCATTAGCTGCCGACTGGTAGGAGAGTCCGGGAGATGAGGGGATTTTTTTAAATTCACATCCACCACTCTCTCCTACCACTCGACCGCTTCCACCAGCTCGGCCGTTTTCACCCACTCCGCAACATTTTGGGGTACTAAACTTGTACTTTCAAAATCTGTTTTAGAAATTGAAATCAGACTATCACTGGAGCATCCAGGCACGCTGCAAGATATTGCAAAAAAAATTCAAATTCATGAGGAGGGTCAACCCTATTTCTTGAAAAATCACAGAGTTATGAATTTTTCAAAAAATTGTGAAATTTTACGTTTTTTCAGGTTTTCTTCCGTTACCAATGATCTGATCGGGTCGTAAAACATTCTATTTTGTTATTATTTCAATTATCCACAATTCTTTCGATTGGAACAACCAGATTGCCCCATAAGTTTTCATTTTACTAACAAAACAACTTAAAAAAACACGTTTTTTGTTTTTTGAATGTTTATAACAAATTATTAAATGACAGTTGCGAGTCGAAAACACAACAGTCGGTTTTCTACTAGTATTTTTGTTAGGAAAAAATGTTCTATTGATTGGCCTAGTTAGGAATGTTCCAGTCAGGCCCTGTCTCCGGAGCCCCGATACATCCGGAGGGCGTGCTGGTGTCAATTATTCGCAATAACCATTCTTCACGTCTTTGGGGTAAGTGACTATCGGGTCCGAGAATCGTGTGCCCTGAGTAGACAGAGTGAAACAAGGATGACGGCCTTCTGCATCCATCCGTCTAAGATTTCTGCCATATTACGGCAAGCCGGTATGATTTTTAGGCCCGAGTGCAGTGTTTCCATCATTCCACCATTGATTCAGAACCACCATCTCAACAGAATGGTTTTGGTAAAGACGGCGGAATTCGAAGAGAAGATCTCGATATTTAGTCCTCTTTTCCTCCCTTTTTCTTACGATTTTCGTTTTGCCAGGAGCCGAAACCTCTATGACGAATATCGCCCTACTTTGACGGTCGAGGAGGACTACATCAGGCTAAGTGGTAGATGTGAATAAAATAAATTTTAAGTGAATGCTTATACTTTCCTGAGACAGACTTTTTCATTTCATTAATAAATGAAAGAGATAAATACAGTGACCGCCAAAAAGTATGTACCATATGGGAACAATTTTTATTATTGGAGTAGTGGAAAAAATATTCTGGGGAAAAGTTTGTGCATGTCCGATAACCTAAAAATCAATTTTGACACATGTCACGTGATCGCTAGAATGGCGGCAAAATGAAAAAATTGCAATGCAAAGGCAAAAAAGGGGTAAGATGGCAAGATATCAAAAAAAGTTATTTGAAAAAGTCACTTAGAATTCAATTTTATACACATATACGAAGTTTCAAGAGATAATTCAAGAAAATTGAAAATAGCAATTTTTTAAAAATATTTTCCCATCTATTTAAAAATATTATTTTTTTTCTTATGAATAGCTTGACTATACTGAAAGATTTGCATTTTAATGATAATGACAAAACTTTCTCATTTTCTCCACACCAGAGGGCACTACATTAAAAAAATTGGTTTTTGCCAGAACCCTCGCTGTTACATTGGTTCTTATCTAACAGTTATATCAGAATTCCAAGACTATTGTGTTGATATGGCAATTTAGAAACACCATGTTTCCTGATTTTAATCAAGTTTCAATAATAATGCTGTATGAGCGTTTTACTTTGCACATAAACTTTAAGAATCTTTAATTTGACGCACTATTTTCAAGTTTATGTGCGAAGTGAAATGCTCATGCACGATTATCATCGGAACTTGATTATAATCTGGAAATTACCATGTTTTTGGAGTGTCATGTCATCACAATGGTCGTGGAATTCGGATATAACTGTTAGATACGAACCGATGTAACAGCAAGGGTTCTGACAAATTCCCATTTTTTCAATTTAGTGCCCTCTGGTGTGGAGAAAATGAGAAAATTTTGTCATTATCATTAAAATGCAAATGTTTCGGTATAGTCAAGCTATTCATAAGAAAAAAAATAATATTTTTAATTAGATGGGAAAATATTTTAATAAAATTGCTATTTTCAATTTTTTTGAATTATCTCTTGAAACTTCGTTTATGTGTATAAAATTGAATTCTAAGTGACTTTTTCAAATAACTTTTTTTGATATCTTGCCATCTTACCCCTTTTTTTGCCTTTGCATTACAATTTTTTCATTTTGCCGCCATTCTAGCGATCACGTGACATGTGTCAAAATCGATTTTTAGGTTATCGGACATGCACAAACTTTTCCCAAGAATATTTTTTCCAATACTCCAGTAATAAAAATTTTTCCCATATGGTACATACTTTTTGGCGGTCACTGTATATAGTATGAGCATTTACTAGATTTTATTCACCTCACCCATTGGCTTGTATTTGCACGAGGGTGGGAAATCAGTAGTTCCCATGCATTGGCTTATTCGTATGAAGCTGCAGAAGTGCCTTCGTCTCCGCAGCTTTGATGAGAGCTTTTTCTGAACGGTTTCCAACTCGGTGACAGTGTCAGTGTCAAACACGAGACCAAGTTCATCGGCTGCACGGGCATCTGCCTTAAAAAGAAATGCTCCGATCCCTGCTTTTTTATGGTCACAGACCATGCAGAGAATGGGATCTGAACTCCTGATGACGTTACAGGCTCCATTCAGTACCATTCTGTTATGTAGAAATTCCAAACTCAAAAGTCCACGTCCTCCTCGTTGTCTGGGGAAGTATAGCCGTGGGACGGACGATGTAGGTTGCAAACTCCTATGAAGATGCATCATTTTGTGAGTTTTTACGTCGAGTTGTCGCTGCTCTTCTTGAGTCCATTTTACTACCCCAAAGAGGTAGAGTAGAATAGAAACGGCAAGCATATCAGTTGCAGCAACTTTATTCTTTCTCGACAGTTCTGATGACCAGATCTATCGGAGTTTATGCTGATACTTACCGCGGAGAGAGTTTTTTACTGTAATTCTGTAATTACCTCTTGGGAGCGGCGTTGCTCCACCCCCAAGTAAATAATTGTCTTTCCGGCATCAATATGATGTAGGATGCTCCCGTCTAACAGCTGATTCCGTATTTCTCGCATCGTTCTCTTTTGAGATGAACCGTGACACATTCCTATAATATCTTAAGTTTGTCTAATGTCTTGAAGTTCCTGTTAAGTAATTTTAACAGATTCGCAAGAAATATACGTTGTTGCATTTTTAATTATAACAAAATTTATATATGTGTAAAACAATACTGCAGCTACTGAACATGAAAAATTAGATATCCTATGCGTGTAAAGATGTCGTATAATACAGCGTGTCTCACGGTCGATGGTAGGTTAGACGTTTATGGTAAACGCAAAGCAGGATTTTCCTGAAAATTTCACATCTTACATTTTGTTACCTGATCTATCGATCTAAAATATTTTCAGCTTTGCGGCGTTGCCACGTCTATAAAAAAAACTAGCAACTTTATTTTTTTAAATAGAACACCCCGTATATTAACTCATTTTTTGAATCGCTCTTTCATTATAATACTTTTTTGTTAATAATGTCCTATACCTATCTCTATCTGTTTTCGAAATAAAAAATAATTTGTGTTAAATATGGTCCAAAACATAGCCCTAATTGAACTTTAGTACATCAGTACTCTCAATTCATGAAAAGTTGATATTTTGATTATAGGTTGGACAAATTCGGAGTATTTACTTAACACCAAGAAATCGACTCCATATCATACAGGGCGTGCTAAAATTACTGTTATTTCCATAATGCATAAAAGTGGTCAAAAGTTCATTTTTTCAAACGAAACCCCCTGTATATTACTCGATAAATTGAAAGATGATGAAAAATGCTTCAAGATGATATATCATGTCCCTATACCTAAATCATCAACTTTTCTTAATAAAATTGCTTTTTAAGAATTTGGTTTTAGGTAACAGTGGATTTGTCAAGCTTATAACAGTTTGGTAACTTTTATAAGTAATTTACGAATAGTTATCGACGGTGTTTCAAATTATCTTCCAAAGTGAATGCAAATATCGATTATTCAAACAAAGTTCTTATGAAATTATTTATTATACACGGACAGTGTGATCAAATCATTGCCAGAGCTTGCAGAAATTTCAACCAAATGTATCCTGAATTAACACCAATGAACGAGAGGAAGTATGTAAGATTACAAAATAATTTTCTTAACTATGGCTGAAAGTTTCCAGGGAACAACTGTCCAAAAACAAGGCATTTCTAGGTAAAAAGTACGATTTTCTGGAATATAACATGTGAAAGTACAGAAAAAAACAGAATTAGGAGGATTAAAAATAACAAAATTGTAAACAAAATATCACATTTTTACAATAAATGCTGGAAATGTGGTCTATTACATTCTAAACATTTTAAAATATTCTTTTGTACGCGACTTGTCGTTGCTTTTTGAATTTCATGGGGATCTAGATCTTCAATACACCGCACTATTCGCCGTCGCAGTTCTTCTTTGGTATGCACTGGAGTACTGTACACCCTTTCTTTTAAAACACCCCATGAAAAAAAGTTAAGTGGCGTGAGATCGGGTGATCTCGGTGGCCAATCCTACGGCCCTAAACGCCTAAACCAACGATCGTCAAACATTTGGTGAAGTTTCCTGGAAACTTCCTGAGTGCAATGAGCTGGCGCTCCGTCCAGTTGAAACCACGAATTCCTATATTCCACTAAAGGCAAGTTTTCAAGGAAATCGGTAACAGTCGTCCTTAAAATATGAAGATATCTCTCTGCATTCAGTGTGTCTTCATAAATAAAAAAGCTAATTTTATTTTCCTTCAAAATACAAAACACATTCAGGGAAAATTTTTCTTGAAAATCCATTTCTTTTGTCACATGAGGATTATGATCAGCCCAAAAATGTTTATTCCTTCTATTAAAAATGCCATCCCTCGTAAATTTTGATTCGTCGCTCCAAATTATTTTTGACAAAAATTCCCGATCTTCCTGTATATGTATTAGAAGGGATTCGCATAAATGCACTCTGCGTTCAAAGTCTTCTTCTTTGAGAGCTTGAATTTTGGTAAATTTACACGGATGCATTTCGTGATTTTCCAAAATTCGTTGTACACCCAAATCTTTTTCTGCACTGCGAACGGAAGCTTCTGGATATGCATAAAAATATGCCAAGACGTTAACAGTATTTTCCTCATTTAAAGTAACAGGTTTTGGTAATGTTGAAGGCGCTTTTAACTTTGAGCCATAGTTAAGGAAATTATTTTGTAATCTTACAAACTTCCTCTCGTTCATTGGTGTTAATTCAGGATACATTTGGTTGAATTTTCTGCAAGTTCTGGCAATGATTTGATCACACTGCCCGTGTATAATAAATAATTTCATAAGAACTTCGTTTGAATAGTCAATAGCATTAATTTTTGGCGATTTTTAAAACACCGTCAATAACCATTAGTTAATTACTTATAAAAGTCACCAAGCTGTCATAAGCTTTATACTTCCACGGCCACCTAAAATCAAATTCTTTAAATATTTTATACAACTGTCCGAACTGTCATTAAAAATCTCTTTAATAGAAACAATCAGAACATCTACTTAGAAAGAATTATTTAAAAAAGTTCACACATGTATTTGGCAGTTTGTGCAATTGGTAATATTTATTCCCTGTGAAGTAACTGACGAAGTACCTACTATTCAATTCAACTGTAGAAAGTCCTTTATGAATAACCAATAATAACATTTAAATAAACATGTGCGCTGGTGTATGTAGTTGAAGCATCTGGCTTGTAATCCAAAGATCGTGTGTTCGAATCCCATGGACCTCATTCATTTTTTTGTTTTTTTTTATTACTAGCTGTAACTGTTATACACAAAAATGTGTATGATACATGGATTTGCTCCACTCGCTGACGTTCGTTTCGCAATATTCCCCACTCACAAAATAAAATGCCAATTCCATCACTTGTAGGTATCATAAATAACTATTTTTCCACAAAAACGGCTTTATAAAGAAAAGTTGATGATTTAGGTATAGGGACATGATATATCATCTTGAAGCATTTTTCATCATATTTCAATTTATCGAGTAATATACAGGGGGTTTCATTTGAAAAAATGAACTTTTGACCACTTTTATGCATTATGGAAATAACAGTAATTTTAGCACGCCCTGTATGATATGGAGTCGATTTCTTGGTGTTAAGTAAATACTTCGAATTTGTCCAACCTATAATCAAAATATCAACTTTTCATGAATTGAGAGTACTGATGTACTAAAGTTCAATTAGGGCTATGTTTTGGACCATATTTACCACAAATTATTTTTTATTTTGAAAACAGATAGAGATAGGTATAGGACATTATTAACAAAAAAGTATTATAATGAAAGAGCGATTCAAAAAATGAGTTAATATACGGGGTGTTCTATTTAAAAAAATAAAGTTGCTAGTTTTTTTTGATAGACGTGGCAACGCCGCAAAGCTGAAAATATTTTAGATCGATAGATCAGGTAACAAAATGTAAGATGTGAAATTTTCAGGGAAATCCTGCTTTGCGTTTACCATAAACTTCTAACCTACCATCGACCGTGAGACACGCTGTATAAAGCATAGGAAATATACTACTATTATATACCTTGTACCATCGCCGTCAGTTGGCAGAGCACACATAACATAGTGCGAAAACGAAAATGACAGTGATAAACATCGACGTCTTAGAGTCAGACGAAGATGAAGCAGGCGGCGAGGAAGAGGAAATAAGTGAGGACAATGATGACAATCATGAATGAGTTATAGATTCAGCTCGTTCTTCATCAATATTTTACCAAAAAATTGTGTATTTTTTATACGTAATCCACACTCAGCGCACTATTTTCATAATATAAAATATTATCAAACTTATAGAAGGAAATGTTTACTGAATTAGATGGTCAAAATAATAACCCTGCATAAACATTTTTGTCAGCTCTTTTCAAAATAATTAATATGTTCCATTTCCTACACTTATGCCTTTCATTACAGGGTCTTGAAAAAACATTTTCTAAGTATATGCCAAAGGGCTTGTGTGGGAAAATGATTTAATTTTCTAAAATGTTTTTGTCAGCTCTTTGTTATATAAATCATGAATAATTAATATGCTGACCATGTCCGACACTCAAGCCTTTTGTTATTTCTTCTTAGAATCACTTTTTCTAAGCATATGCGAAACGGCTTGCTTGAGAAAATGGTGTCAATTTCCTTACAATTTTCCTGCAACTTTTCGACGCAAGCCTTCGTTCCGGTGACATCCAATAGGCATGCCAATTTTTTTTGTAATGTCTAACACGTCAATAATATTCTATACTTCCAAAGGCTTGCATGGAAAAATATCTGAAAAATCAAATAGAATTTCCGTTAAATTTTCCGACTACAATATCTACTTATCCATTCGGGCCACTCAAGCCATTATGTTTTTCGGTCAAGTGGCGATGTAAGTTTTCATAGTTTCGATGGGCTCGTGTGGGAAAATCAGTCAAAATTTCGATTTTTCCTTACAAGAACACGCCCTCATTTTAACCCTTTAGCCACCTGCAACACTCAAGCCTTTGGTATTCCGAAGCCAGGTTCTATCAATTAATAACTAGGTGAACACGGCTAGCGTGAAAATATGAGCAACTTACTCATTTTATTTCCGTTCTGGAAAATCGAATTTTCCATATGTTCTCCCCAGGAGCCACTCGTAAATTTCTTTCCATTTTACTCAACATCGATGTACTTTTCAACCCTATTCGAGGCTTGTATGAGAAAATGGGGCACCTAAATCTGTCACTATCTGACGGTCTATTAGATATCCTCTGAGAAATAACATAAAAAATAATTCATAGAAAGCCCTTATTATACACGCATCTGCCTCAGTTTTTACTGAGAGCCACGTATTAGATCTTAGACAGTGATACTATTACATTAATTTATTCCATATATACAAAAGCAGGAACCTATTAAAAAATGTAATCAACTTCAAGATGGTTTGGGAGTGTATAGAAAAACTAAATGAACTATATAAGCAAGAACAACACTCTTCTGGGACACACTGTCGTGGAAGGTAATGAAGTAACAGACGTACTCGCTAAAAATGGGTCGAAAATACTTCTTCTGGGACCTAAACACTTCTGAGGAATAAGTTCCAGAACAATACTTGATGAACATGAAAAGGAAGTACATAATATAAGATCCTAATACTAGATAGAATCACAAGAAATGAGGCAGGCGAAGTTACCTTTGGGAAACTACAACAAGGAGAGATCAAACGACTGCACCAGCAAGAGCAAAAATATGCTCAGATTACAAACGGGAATTCTAACAGGCCATTGCGGGTTAAGAGGACACATTATAAAAAACTCGGAATAGTAGAGGAAGAAGAATGCAGATTTTGTGAGGAAAATGAGAAAACCTCTTTCTTTATTCTCTCAGAATGCATTACCCTACAAAATCCGAGGGTAACATATCTCGGAGAACTTGAAGTCATCCGATATCCTGAACTTTTCAAAAACCATAGGACTGGAGGAATTGCTCTGGTCGTTAAAATATTCTAAACGGTTGAGTAGCAAAAGTGGACATAATAGACCTTATAGCTCATAGTGTATTGACACCCTTACTAAATAAAATATAATAGAATCTGGTACTACTCCATTTTTGCCAAAATTCCTCTGAATGCCTCAAAAAATCAGGTCCACCAATTGATTTTCTTATCACCGGAGTTTTATCATCAGGGAAGGAAATGAGTTTCATCTCTAGAACACAACATTCGTTTTTTCTCGAATATTATCAATTGTATGAGCTACTACGAGTGTAGTTTTTCCATTCTGTCATCCTCCAATTCCAAATCATACGGTTTTTTTCGCAAATGAGAAGACTACTAGTTTTCGAGTTATTTACATTTTTCGAAAAAACACCCTTATCTTCCTCGAACAATTGTCTTGATATTTTTTTTATATTTCGAAAGTCTGTAATTGATCATTTTGATTGTTGGAATGTCTTATTTGAAATGGTCTATGTAACTAGGTGGTTTATTGATCGCTGAACCGCTTAAAAATCTGAATAATGATTTTCTCAATATTTTTAATTACTTTCGATTTTCTTCATTATATTTTAAAAAAAAATTAGTTTATGTTAAATTATTCACTATAAAATATTGGAATACATAATTACACTACAAAATTATTATAATAATATCATTTTTATTAATTTCTACAACTATTGAAAATATTGAGAAAATCATGATACAGAGAGACTTGTCCGTTTTATTATTCTTTTAAGCTGTTTAACGATCAATAAACCACCAAGTTACATAGACCATTTGAAAGTAGATATTTTGAGAATTAAAGTGATTACTTATAGACCTTCGAAATACAAAAAAACACCAGAACAATTGTTCGTGGAAGATAAGGGTATTTTTTTCGAAAAATGTACCTAACTCGAAAACTAGTCGTCTTCTAAATTGCAAAAAAGTCATGCTTGTCAGACACCAAAAAAAAAAATATTTCTACAATTTTTCATCTAAATTAAATCATTTATACTCGACAATCCCATTCATGTATAATAATTTCCATTTGTGAATACAAAAATCGTAGTTTGCTGTCGGCTAAATAGGAAGGAAGAGAGTTTGCAAGTGGATAAAAATATCTGATAAATTACGTTACCGTAGCAACCCTAGCTTTAGGTACTGTCTGTTTACCAAGCAATGCACGTCAATTTGACAATTATAAATGTCAAAAACAGAAAGAATTAAACAGCATATAACAATTCCAAAAAGTATGTCGAGATTTGGAAATATTTGCAAGGCAGAAATAGTAAGGGAATTGAAAAATCAACTCCAGAAAATACCAAAAAAACTCATTCCTCCATATGGAATCAATTTAGTGAATTTTGTAAACAACGAAACTTCAATTTGGAAACCAAACAGTCAGTGGAAAATGTGGCAGAAATATTGATGGACTGGGGCTTCAATATGAAGAAAAAGAATGAAGAAGATTATAAAGAATACGTGGTGAAAACAATGTGGAACACAACAGCGAAAATGTTGCAAAACATGTATTTCAAAAAATTTAATGTTACTTTCAACCCTTTCACTGATTTGGCATTTAAGAAATCCCGTGATGCACGTAATTCTAAGAGAAAGATCTTACAAGGTAATTTACAAAAACGTAAAAATAGTTCAACAGCATTAACTAAAAGTGAAATTGTTAAAATGGCATTAATTTGGGATGAGAATAGGTCTTTTAAAAAGATTTTTTCATATCGCTGCATATGAATTAGCTTGGCGAAGAGGTGAAGCTGCAAAGTGTAAAGTACACTATTTTAAAGAAGAAAAATCAAATAATGGTGATTTAACTGGTCGCATTGAATATAATACAGTTTTTTCCAAGACATGTCAGGGTGGCTCAAACAAGTGCTGCGATAGTAAATAGATAATAAAGAACATAGAAAACCCTAGCATATGCCCAGTGACATTGTTTTATAAAATATTATCACATAGACCGAACCATTTTACAACTGATAGATTATTTATAACTCCCAATCCGTTTTGGAAAAATGATTCATCAAAAGGTTGGTACAAAAATATTCCTATGGGAGACAAAAATTTCAGCTGAAAAAATTGGACTGGATACAAAGAATAAAAAAATTTCTAATCATTCTCATCGCTCAAGCGCCGTATCAACTTTAGCTAAGGCAGGTATTAATGAACAAGAATTAATTAAAATAACTGGACATTCCTCTTCGAAGTCTATAAAGCCTTATCTACAACCATTGTTTATATAGAAGATAGTAGTTAGTCAACCTTATGGGATTATAATTGGATCAAAATGGATGCGACATGTAGATGGCGATAGTGAGCTCGCATCCAAGTCATGTCGTAACTTCAGTGATCTGGCCTCCAAGTTATGTCCTAACTTGATTAAAACAATGGAAAAGCACTAAAATCAGGGTTTTTTGAAGAAACCTGCATTAAAATGACGTCAAATATTCATGTTTGTAACTAATCACGCTAGATGACACTCGCGTTTGTGTCCAATACCTTTTCCACAGGCATTGACTAACTATGTTCTATTTAAACAATGCTACAACTTGATAATGAGCATCATTCACATCTTGTGACAAATCTCCGAGATGAAGCTTTGAATAATGAATTAGCCACAGTGCCAACAACATCCATGTCAATGTCAACAACAAAGTCTACATCAGTAAAGGAGCAAATGTCTACTGGACCAATTGTATATAATTATTGTATTTTTAACAATTGTTCTTTCTAAACATTATGTTTCTACTCATTGTTCATTTAGTTTGTTAAATAAAGTTTAATTGAATTAAGTTTTTTATTCATGGGATTGTCTTACCAAATACCACGCGAGCTCAGATCTAGCAGGATATTTTTTCCGGTGGTTTTCTCATACTTACTTTCATTGGCAATTTAACTCGATCTGTTCAGGCAAAATCACTCGAGCTACGCTCTCGTGATTTTGCCAGAACAGCTTTCGTTAAATTGCCAATGAAAGTAAGTATTCGAAAACAACCACAAAAAATATCCGGCTAAATCTGAGCTCTTGTGGTATTACCCCCGAGAAAAACATTAAATACTGAAAAATCGTTATTTTGCCATTTTGACTGTTAATTTGAGGTTATGTTGAAAAGTGTTAGGATCAAAAAATTTTGATTTTCTTATTATCTAAAACTTTTCCGTTGAAAATATTTTGCTAAGAGGTCAAGTTTCGCCGCAAATCGTAGAAAACCGTTTTCAACCTCTAAACTGCATCCCTATTTCACCATTTTGAGTGTTTTCATGTTCAATTTTATTTTTCCCTTAAAGTTGGAACCTCAACAACATTTTCCACCTGGTCCTTGCCTGTTACTTTTTTTTTCACAAAAATTATACACAACAGTCAAGATGGCATCTTGTGATTGATCTGTCAGATTCAAGTAGAAATTGTATTTTCCAGCCGATTCATCGATCCATCGCATAACGTCCGATAAAACCCCGTTCATCTCGATACTATTATAGTTAGCTTTCAATATCCGCCTAATATAAGCCGAAAGTGGTCTTTTGACATGGTAATAACGTTGTCCGTTCCGAAACGGGGCCGAGGGGGTGAGGCGGGGTCTCAACTAATCAAGACTGGATTGGCAATGAGACGCTGCCCATGAATATTTACCAGCTAATTCGGTATTGCCGAGATAATGACTGTGTCTGATCAGCTTCTGGGGGATCGGTCGGCAATTTAGGGCTGATTATGCCGCCTCCGAGGACAGGACGGCCACCTCAGCCTTCAGATGTCAACCCGTTATTGCTTCGGGTGCCTTATCGTGCAGAATGGATGTTTCCATCTGATCAACGGAGTTTTTTCATTAACTTTGCTTCAGAAGCTGAATGGACTATTTTTCATCTCAATCTAGGTTGATGTTCGTATATAATAGTTATTTATGTATCAAGGGAATTATAAGGGCCTTAATTACCGATGGCAAAGTTTGCGTCCCGAGGGCCTCTGGCCCGAGGGACAGCAATTGCCTGAGGTTATTAAGGCTCATTAATTCCCGTGGTACATAGATAATTTTATTTCTGAACGATTTCAATAAAATTTTGTTCATTTTTAAAACGGAATAAATGTACCAATTCATTACGTTCCCGCTATATTCGAATCAGGTACCGTTGATTACAAGAGTTTTGTTGTTGCTAGGTTGTTGCTATGTTACTTGTTTACAAACAAAGCTTTGTTATCAAGCTGTGTTTGCGTTAAAAACGTGTTTTCTACACCAAATATGAAATAGGATATTTTGAAAAAAGCTGAAAAAGCAAGAGAATCATCAATTTCATCGAAAAGTGAAGCCGTATACCAAAAAGAATACAAAATATATCTGGAGTGGCTGACACGAAAAAATGTTATGCCAAAAGATGCCACTGAAACTGTATTTCTGGCATATTTTCAAGAACTGGTGAGGAATTTTCTATGTTTTTCGGTAGATTTGGTAGTAATTTTGTTTATTCGTTGCAGCCAGAAACGTATAGTCCGAATTCTTTATGGACTAAATGGTAAATGCTAAAATCGATGGCGACTATACATGAGAAACGAGATACCTATCACCAAGTTGAATGAACTAGAGGCTTATTTGAAATAGTAGAGTAACAGTTGTAAGCCGAAAAATTCTGCTGTTTTATCTCCTAATAATGTCATCAGATTTTAATTTTCCTTTCTGTGTGTATTTATTTTCTTTTTTTTTGTTATAGGTTGTTTTGATTATGGGTTATTTTGGAGGATGCAGAAGTCAGGAACTTTTGAATATGAAGATATCGGATATGAGGTATGGGATTACGTTATGGTAGTGAACGTACCGGAAAGTAAAACTGGTGTATCCAAGAAATTTACAGTTGTGGGTGAAAAAGAGTTCTTCGCTTTATATGTCATTGGGTACTGAAGGTATTGAACGATTTTTTTTGAGCTTACGACAAAATAAATGAACATCTCAGCCAACTGGAAGAAATGTTTGGGAAAATCCACAGCAAAATTGCAATGTATTTAGGATTGCCAAACCCATCTTTCTATACGAGAAACTGCCTTCGTCGCACTTCTGGTACTGCTCTAGCCAATGCAGGAGCAACTATGACTAACTTAAAAAGACGCGGAGGTTGGAAAAGTTCCACGGTGGCGGAGGATAGCAACGTATTAAGAAATGAAACGGCGCGTATGTTGTCTACTTTGTCATCAGAAGAGGCAGGTACCTCGACTGTAGTGAAGAGAAGCTCCAGCCATACAAAAGAAGAAATTGCGGAAGTAATTCTCAGGGAACTTTACAAAATTGTACATTTATTATTTGTAATAACGTGAATAAATTAAAATAAATATTACAAAAAGTAACTTGTGACATCTATAGTCACTCGTTGAAACTCAATTTGAAACGAACCAAGGAATCCAAAGTTATATGATTATTTACTCATTGTAATATACTGTCGTTGTCTTTCGTCATTAATTTTGAGTGGTTTCGATTTGATTTCGAGAGCTTCCAGAAATCCTTTCTATCGATAAATACTATATTTTCACTTACATATATTAGCATTTCTTATTTTATTTTTACTTGTCAAAGAGGGAATTGAAGAATCTATAATTTCTCAAGGGAGTTATGACCCTCTATACTGATAGCGTAACTATGACGATATAAGATAAGCTTATAATATATCGGTCAGAAATAAAACTAACAAAACAATCAGAAATGTGATAATTTTGACTGCATTTAAAATCAACGACTCCTTTAATTTATTGAAAAATCTTTATTCCACATTTAACCTGAAGGAGGCAAGCACTGCGGTATTTCGTGATTTCTCAGAAGCTTTTGACTGTGTTAATCATGAAATTCGCTATTTTCCTAAAACTCCAAAATCGAACTGAATATTATTTTTAGAAACCATTTTGCATTAGCTCCCCACCATTTGAAAGATTCAACTCAACATTCAGTTATAAAAAAATTAGAGGCTTTGAAACATAGTAAAAAGTCGAATATGTATACTCTTGTGACGTAGAATGTCTTCACTAGACTCTAGTGATTTTTGTTGACCTAAGTTGATGGTACTGATATGAATCTGACAAACAGTGGGACCGCTCAAGGAGACCCCAAGTAGCACACTTATATTGGTAAAATATTGGTACAATATTGTGAACATATTGGCAAAATATTTGAAATGCAATATTGGCGAGAAAAAAAATGTGAACATTCGGCGATATTGGTCCAATATTACTTGAATAATATTGGCGAAATATTCCCCAACCAAAATTTGCCTCAAAATATTTGGCGATATTGGTACAATATCGCAAAATCAACGACTCCTTTAATTTATTGAAAAATCTTTATTCCACATTTAACCTGAAGGAGGCAAGCACTGCGGTATTTCGTGATTTCTCAGAAGCTTTTGACTGTGTTAATCATGAAATTCGCTATTTTCCTAAAACTCCAAAATCGAACTGAATATTATTTTTAGAAACCATTTTGCATTAGCTCCCCACCATTTGAAAGATTCAACTCAACATTCAGTTATAAAAAAATTAGAGGCTTTGAAACATAGTAAAAAGTCGAATATGTATACTCTTGTGACGTAGAATGTCTTCACTAGACTCTAGTGATTTTTGTTGACCTAAGTTGATGGTACTGATATGAATCTGACAAACAGTGGGACCGCTCAAGGAGACCCCAAGTAGCACACTTATATTGGTAAAATATTGGTACAATATTGTGAACATATTGGCAAAATATTTGAAATGCAATATTGGCGAGAAAAAAAATGTGAACATTCGGCGATATTGGTCCAATATTACTTGAATAATATTGGCGAAATATTCCCCAACCAAAATTTGCCTCAAAATATTTGGCGATATTGGTACAATATCGCTGATACAATATTCTGAGAATATTGGCACAATATTCAAAAGTTATATTGTCGAGAAGTAAAATGTGAACATTTTGCGATATTGGTCGAATATTGTTTAAATATTCCAAAAGTAGTTTTGGTGAAATATTCTTGAAGCAATAATGGCCTTAAAATATTTATCGATATTGGTACAATATCATTTGGTTATATTGGAGGACATCAATATACCTTGGTAAATTATTAAATGTCTTTTAGTTGATTAAGGTGACACCAGAGTCTGCCTTTTGATCGCCTTAACCACTGAGTGAGCTGACTTGAAAACAAGTTAAGAGAAGTATTTAATAAACTTTCGTAGGTTTTAGAAGACGTTCTATATGTAGAGCCACCTAGCGGATTTTTATCCAGGTTTGATCATGAAATAATTTAAATATGTTTCATTGAATATTCGGCCAATATTCAAATTTTATCTCATTCTAGATGTAGGAAACAATATGAACACAATATTGTTTTAACGATATCGATAACTATTATTGAACCAATATTGACCCAATATTAATTAATAAGATTTGTTGAATATTGGCGGAATGATATTCAACCAATGTGTAATTACACTTGGAGATACAATATAGTTTTTATTCCTTGAATCGATATGAGGGGAATATTGGGATTGCAATATTTATTCTAGATGTTGAAAACGATGTGAAGACAATATTGTTTTATCGATATTGGTAAATATCATTGAACCAATATTGACTCAATATGAGTTATTACAATTTGTCAAATAAAGTGGAAATGATATTCAACCAATATGCTGTCAAACTTGGAAATACAATATGGTTTTTTTTCCCTATAATCGATATGACTGGAATATTTGGATTGCAATATTTATTCTAGATGTGGAAGACAATATATAACCAATATTGTATTATCGATATTGGTAGAAATTATTCAACCAATATTGACCCAATATTTCATGTGATAATCTACATTCAAAACTAGTTCAACCAATATTCCACCAATATTATTATTATAATATTGTTTTTTGAATATTCACCCATATTGGACCAATACTGATTTTTCATTTACAATATATCTATATTGGCCCAATATGGAACCAAGATTCAGCCGATATGATGTGCTACCTGGGACTAAACGTTATTTGTCTAGGAGAGTCTAATTCCCATAAGACAATGGGGGCATTGATAGAAGGAACATTTGTGACGAAATGTGACGTAGTTGGACATGTCATGGCCGCCATTCTCCTTAGACAGTGACGGACTAGCTCTTGGTATATGAGAGTTACATGTGACAGTTTTGTTTCTTGGTTCGAGTTCGACTCTGTACTCATGTATGTCCAAGTATGTCACTATGACGCGTCGATGCTACAAAACTCTGATTGGCTAGAGCTTATCAAACCCTCCTGTTAGTTTACTTTGGTGACGCTGACATTTGCTGACAATGTTAATGTTGTTCTTTTCAGTCGTGAAATTGTTATTAGTAGATTACTTTTACAACTTGTGAAAATGGAGAAGAACTTTTTCGAGGCTAGCAGTGAAAATTTGAAGGTTCATTTATGGTCTGCTAGATCAGGCTATGGTGATGCTGCTATGGGTTATATGTAGCTGAAAAGGGAGGGTTCTATTTGTATCATCAAGTGCCGTACCTTGAGCACAAAGTACGGAGCAGATTTTATTGCAGGTACTGATGAAAGTAATGGTAAAGGTAAGCTTATCGGGCTCATTCTCGAAATAAAAAAAGGAAAGTGGTGTTACTTACGTAGTTTTATCTCCTGAACACGAATCTGAGAGAATTTCATGGGGGTCTCTAATACTTTTAGAGTTATGACCTTTTGAATCTTGAAAATCGGCCATTTTCAAACACGATTTTTTCGGTCAAAAATCGAAAAAAATGCCCCCTTCTTTTTGTTGACACTTTTTTGAGACCGTAATCAACTCATATTTCACTAAAACCAAATGTTTTATACGAAAAATCAACCTTCTTATAAAGTATACATAACCCTTCCCACATCTCTAGAACGAACGCCAATGAAGAGTTAGGTTAAGAATAGTGAAATATACGAAAGTTAATTTTTTCCGTAAAATGTGTGAAATAAGAGTTGATTAGGGAATGAAAAAAGTGTCGACAAGAAGAAGGAGGTATTTTCTGCGATTTTTACCGAAAAAATCGTGTTTGAAAATGGTCCATTTTCAAGATTCAAAAGGTCATAACTCGAAAAGTATAAGAGACCCCCACGAAATTCTTTCGGATTTGTGGTCAGGAGATAAAACTAAGTAAGTAACACCACTTTTCTTTTTGTTTCGAGAATGAGCCCGATAAGCTACCTTTACCAAAGTGATGATGAAATAAAAAATTGTGACAGTGAATGTTGTGTATCATCCCAAGGTGAGTTACAGTATATTACAGTCTTCGAGCATACAACATAGATTTTGGTATTTTTCGCTTTTTTATATTCGTTGATCCGTCGTACTGATGAAAAGAGTCCCACATCGGTGAAGTGTTATTCAAAAATTTCTATTAAATATAAAATCAGCAATGCCTTTCACTTCTACAGTAAGATCTGTGACAGATCGTGATGACATTAGTGACTTGACAATAGTGATAATGACAATCGACAGATGTCTCCACGATTCCAACGTTGTCGTATAGTGTCAGTGACGTAAAATGTCTGTGGGAGAACACTTCTGAAAACCGAAACTTCATAAGTAAATACAGGCGAAAAACGACACGTAAAATTTAAACTAATGTATTTTTCGATATATATGAGATATGAAGATTTCAATGGCATACATTTTGAAATTTAGGAAATCAGCGAATGCTGATGCTCACTGTAGAGTTGGAGAGCATAGCTACTGCTGGGTTGAATCTTATCTGCATCAAAGAACCCAAATTATGAAAACGGATGGTTTCTCAGGTATTGGCTCAATTAGGCATGGTGTTCCACAGAGCTCTGCTCTTGTACCTATTCTGGCCCTATTGTATTCCAATGACTTGAGGAATACAAGAACTGGAGGCACATTTACTATATTTGCCGATGATGTTTCTATCCTGTGGCATGATGAGGATCTAAATCTAATCTATACCTAATCTTCATAGCATCGAAATATTGCTTCTGTTGAAATGTAGTGCGATGGTAATTTACTTTCATCCAATATACCAAGCAGAAGAATATATAGAAGATAGTTTGAATAACAAAATTAAGATTTCTAACAAAATATTGAATTGTCCATCTTCTTCCAAACAAATTAGAATGTCTGATAAAATTGTGGAATCAACTCTTCAAGAAATATCTAACGTTTCGGGAATTTATGTTGAAAGTAATTATTCAAACTTTACTATCAATTATTATTCCAATAATTGAAATTGTCTTATGATGAATGATCAATTAATAATTGACTCTGTTAAAAATAAATCCTTTAAAAAGTAATGTTTCATGTTTATTTTGTGAATTATTGGCAGTGAAAAAAGTCTTTTTTTTCGTGCTCAAAAATTCGCGCGTGTTTGAAAGACCTTTTTATCCACTTATACTGCAATATACTATTTTTTCACGATGAAAAAAAGACTTTTTCACACGGTGAAAAACCAAACGTATATAGTTGTACAAAAAAGCTATTTTTTTACCGCTGCTATTCAATCCGTCAGAATTTGAATACGTACTCGTATAAACGTAGATTTCGTTCTAACGGCCTCGTTATTTTCAGTATTCGACAGAAAACTGTGCTCAGGCTAATCCCCGTTTAAACAGGGCGCAATGAGCCTCGCTAAAGAGATGAGCCCTCGGAAAGTGTCCGTCTCTGGACGCGTTTGAATATTATATAGAGAAAATCAAACAGCAAATAAAGTAGACGGGAAACGGTGGATCTAACACCGCTCCGCTCTCGCTCCGGCGTAGCTTAATGGCCGGATCCCGGAAATTGTGAGCACATATATCTCGCGCCAGATTTATGAAAGTGCTTTTCTTCCAAGAGTGTTGGGCGGGCGGGTGAGCGGAGCGGGATGTATACAATAGCGGCGACCCCGCACCTGCCCGCCGACGTAATTCTGCTCTGCCGCCTCTGGAAACTGCCGCCGGCCCGAAATATGGCCAGTTCAATTGCGCCGGCTGCTTTTCTCATGACTTGTTTATGCCCAAAGAAGCATTTTATGTTTTGACGATGCAGTAGGAGGGGTTCCATCAAAAAATTGTTTATATCGTTACGGAGTAACTCGCCGCCTATGAATTCCCAGAACACTTGTTCTCGTCGAACGCAAACTTATCAGTTCTGTGAGGAATTATTCCACTTTAGGCTGGTGCCAAAACGAATTCTAAACGCATAAAATAAGAAAAAAGTAACAGGCAAAGACCAGGTGGATAATCTTGTTGAGGTTCCAACTTTGAGTAAAAACAAAAATTATACACGAAAACACACAAAATGACCATTTTGATTATTGAAATGTCTACTTTGAAATGGTCTATGTAACTAATTGATGTAATTGAGAAAAAAGTCTCTCTGAATCATGATTTTCTCAATATTTTCAATTATTTTCGACTTTCTTCTTTATTTTTATAACAAAAAGTAGTTTATATTAAATTATACATAATAAAATATTGGAAAACATAATTACACTACGAAATTAATTTTATAATATCATTTTTATTCTTTTTGACAACTATTGAAAATCATTGAAAATATTGAGAAAATCATGATACAAATAGACTTGGTGATGGTTTTTCTGAATTTTAAGCGGTATAACGAACAATAAACCACCAAGTTACTTAGACCATTTTGAAGTCGACATTTCAACAATTAAAATGATCACTTAAAGACCTTTGAAATACACAAAATACCAGAACAATTGTTCATGGAAGATAATGGTATTTTTGTTCGAAAAATGTACCAAAGTCGAGAACTAGTCGTTTTCTGAATTGCGAAAAAATCATGCTCATTCAATACCAAAAAAAAAACATATTTCTACAAATTTTCGTCTCGATTAAATCATTTATAAACGAGAAAAGAATTAAGTACTGAAGAATCGGTTTTTCGCCATTTTGACATTTAATTTGAGGCTATGTCGAAAAGTGTTTGTTGAAAAAGTTTTTGATATTTTCAAAAAACATTTTCCGCTGAAAGATCACGTTTCGCCGAGAATTGCAAAAAACCGTTTTCAACCATTAAACTGCATCCTCATTTCACCATTTTGAATGTTTTCGTGTTTCATTATTTTTTTTACTTTTTTTTTTAGAAAAATTAATGGCCCCGGTCTACTTGTATACCTATTATACTTCATTCATGTAAATTAATCTCATTGTTGAGTACCAAAGCCAAGTTGGTGGACAGGATCCTGCTGAAGAGATAGCCTAGGAAAGAAACTCAAACTCAAAAGCAGTTCGGGTTCCGAAAAGGACATTCTACCTCCTCTCAGGTGGCCCGGATTGTCCACGATGCGAAGGAGGGCTTCCAGATAGGCCACAATACAGTTATGGTCCTGCTGGATATCCAAAAAGCCTTTTAGACTGTGAGATGGTGACAGATTTCAGTTGACGATTTTCTCGTTCATGCCTCTGAGACCAGTGAAAAATATGAAAATTCTGACAAGAATGATGAAAAATTTGAGGGGTCGTCGTGTGGCTTTCATATAAAAAATTAGATCTTTATTAAAAAATAAAAGTGTTTTGGGACGATTTCATCGACGCTGGTTCATCAACGGCATGTTAAGATAGACAATAGCAGCAAAAAATATGATAGGTCTAAGGGTTGCTCGTGGAAAAATGGAACTAATGATGGCGTAAACTTGTGATTTTTTTTAGACGATTTTCTCGCCAATTGAAATAATGGAATTTCCATCATGAATGTCCCATAAAAAAGTGGCACAAGGTTTGCGGATGTCGAAGTGAGGTTAAGTGCCGGAATTGCCATGCGGCGACTGCTCAAATTTTTCATCATTTTGGTCAGAATTTTCATATCTTTCACTGGTCTCAAAGGCATAAACGTCAAATGAAATCTGTCACCATCTCCCAGTCTATTTGATACCGTCTGGACAGAGGGGTTGATCATGAAGATGCTTAGGAAAGGCAAGCCTGAATGTATGGTGAAGCTTCTTGACTCATATCTAGTCAACAGAACTTTCAAGGTTAAAGTGAACAACACCAGCTCAGCAATGATACGAGCCGGAGCAGGTGTGCCACAGGGTTCGTGCTTGTCTCCACTTTTGTATTCGTTATAACCGCACGATTCTCCAACGAATGAGGCCACGAGCACGGCTGTCTATGCCGATGACAGTCATTTACAAGCATGGCAGCCGCGTCGTGCGTTGAAACTCACTTGAAGGACTATGTCGTGCCGTATCTATCGAAGAACAAAATAGTGTTGAATCCAGATAAAACAGAACTCATGAATTTCACATGGAAACGCCCTAATGAAGGATTCAGTGTTCGGTAAGCATGTCAGCCATGGACGTATAATATCGTATAAATACAGATGGACATACCTGCAATACGGATTGTTTTGAAGTCGCTCATTTTGTTGGCGCTTGGGCTGCGGGGAAGAGGAAAGGTATCGATAGACCTTTCCACAACCTACAGGAGCGCACGCATTTGATAAAAATAGGGTTCAATCACAAGAAAGAAATGTTGAATTTGAAAAAATGATGAAAATATCAAAGAAAGTTCCTGAATATACATCCGATGGGACTTTGTTAATTCTGAGTATTGACTAAAGTGGACTGTTAACTTATTTTTTGTTACCAATTAATTGAATGAAGACATGGATTTTCCTTTTTTATTTATTTTTTATTCTCAAAAATCTCATGTTTTCATGACAACCACACAAACAGTACAATATACAGGTATAAATTCTACTACACTACTTAACAGACTTTGTAAGATAAAAAAACTCGTCTGACATACCTGATGTCATGCAATACTTCATTGACTGAGATAGTAACGATCCTCAGAAAATAATAATCTCAATCAGAATAAAAAAAATTGACTTTTGAAACTTTCGTTTTCAATGAAATAAAAAAAGAGTGAAAAAAGTACTGACTAAAAATTGGTAATTTATACAGCGACCGCCAAAAAGTATGAACATATGGAAAAAAAGTTTATTGTTAGAGTATTGGAAAAATGTTTCTGGTGAAAACTATATTCTCAGAATTGAAGACACTAAAGACAGTGATACATAAATAAATAAATAATGGATATAAATGATAAAATATCTTAATTGAAGGCTGCCATACAGAAAATGAGTACAGTTTTACTAGGTGTTAACAAATATTGAAAAATGAATAAAATAAAATTAAATGTGTTGAAAACCAAAGCCATGATAATTACATCAAAATACAAACTGAACAGCATAAATTACAATAACTTCAATCTTACCAATGATAATAAACAAATTGAAATAGTAAACACAACTAAATATCTTGGATTGCAACTGGATATAATACTATCATTTGATGCACATTTTAAATATATCTCTAAGAAAGTTACAAAACAAAAAAAAAATTTCTTAGAATATCTAATAATTTATCACATGAGACAAAGAACACTGTGTATAAGTCTATAGTTCAACCTCATTTTAATTACTGCTCAACTTCAGAAACTCCAAAATCGTGGTATGAGAATAATCTTAAGATGTAATATATACAGGGTGACCCAGGGTTAAACCTCCAAACGATCAGGATCGGTTTTTCAGGCGAAAAAAAAACTTTCTTTTATAAAAACGTGTTATAACTTGCTTCGTTTTCGAAATACAGAGTGTTCAACGTTTCTAAAAAAATCAGTTTTTTATCAATTACTTAAAAACCTTCTTGCTGATTTTGATAAAAACTGCCTCGCTTATTTGCGGTGATAAGGGCCCTCTTTCAAAGTACTTATAATGGAAATTTTAATGATAGTGGCGTTCCAAAGGGCAATATTTATTGATATTAGGACAAATTATTGTACTCCACTGTGTTTTTGTATGTTTATTTCTTTTAGGATTGAGAAATTAGAAATACAATTTTGTTTTGTCTGTTCAATCTTTTTCGTATCTCACTTCATTCAAAAACCGTGTCCCTGCGTGTAACACGAAAACAGTATCTAAGTAATTGATAATAGGACAAATTTATTAATTTTAATTTTTTAGGAAATGAAAAAAAAAAATACACAAAACTGCTCAAAATGACCACCATTTTTTTCAATGCAAAGTTCGCACCTGCGAACGACAGATTCTGCAGGTGTACAATGTGATCTCTGGTGCTGCTTGAACAATTCTTTTCCGGAGAGTACCTTCATCGTTGATGGGCTCAGTATAAACTTTGGTTTTCATTGCACCCTATACAAAAATTCATAGGAGTTAAGTCAGGAGAGCTCGCAGGTTAAGGAACTTTGACACCCTGTATCTCGAAAACGAAGCAAGTTAGGACACATGATTATAGGAAACAAAAATCTTATTTTTGCCTGAAAAACCGTTCCTCAACGTTTGGCGGTTTAACCCTGGGTCACCCTGTATATACTCCCATTAATACAATGTTAGATATTTTGCAATGGCAATCTGTTTCTAAAATATTGTTTTATTTAACCGTGACATTTGATCACTAAGTATGAAACAAGTTGGAACCTTCTTATTTTCAGCAAAACCTACACACATAAATCTATATATTTGAAAAACAAACCAGAAAACGGATGAAATGAAATGTATCCTTTTCCTGAATGTTTTTGAAAGCAAACTGTTAGAACACATAAAAAATAACAATGTGAATGTGAATAGGCCATTTTTTATTTGTTTTAAATGCTAAATTCTCATTTATTTTATATTTTTTCTTTGTTTCATTGAGCATCTAGCATAAATGAGTATAGTTGTACAAAAGTATCGTTATTGTATTATTTATTTATCTACTATATTGTAATATAATTTAAATGTGGTGATAATTTTGCCCCACTTTGTAGTGACAATTGTTTCTAAATTTCAATATTTTTTGATTTGATTTCTGATAAATTTGTTGTATGCACGAAATATAAGTCAGATGGTAATAAATACTCATATAAATGTCTTTATTCCTCAAATATATGCCCAGGCTAGATACTTACTCTTGTAATTTTATACCTTCACCTTTTATTCTGTTGCAAAAACTCTCTCAGCTCAGATGGTGCCAATAAGAAACATGCAGTCTCTTCTCCTCAGGGATGGTTTCTTGGAAAGGGCTTCCAATGTGATATTTGTTTAGGAGTTGAGGTATAGTATTTAGCCTTTCTTTGGAGCAATAATAATAATAATAACCTACTATTTCTTACATACAACGTTGTTTCATAACAATATATTGTAATGAATTTGTATATTGAGATTCCTATTTGATTAAGATCTATCAAACATCTATCTAAATTGTTAAATTGTAAAAAATGTTATTTCCGTCAACCTGTTATTCCCCAACGTGCAACCCTCAGAAGTCTTAGAGAGACTTGTGCGATCTAGGGAAGACGCAGCCCTTACCTTTCAACGTGTCATGCCTTGCACAATGGGCCGTGGTGGCCGTGCTGCTAGAACGTTCGCCTTTGGAGTCAAGGGTCGAGGGTTCAAAACCTCGCATGGTCATCGGTCTCGTGCATGGCATCACACGTTAAAACGTAAGGGCTGCGTCTTCCCTAGCTCACACAAGTCTCTCGAAGACTTTCGATGGTTGCTCGTAGAGGTGCAATCGGTTGACGGAAATAACAATTATAACAATTTTTTTAACAAGACCGGTGATTACGCTGGGAATCAAACCCACGACCCTACGCTTGAGAGGCGAACGCTCTACCAGCCGACCACCACGTCCCATAAAATGAAAGCTTGTTTTTAATAACATTTCTTTCAATAATTTTTTTATGAATTCATTATTGATTGTCACTTTGGAATAGTTTCTACATATACCTAGTGATAAACTTCACTTTACTTTGAATACTCCATCATTCGCTATACCCATTTACAATTAATATTTTGAAGTTCTTCATCCAAAATGAATATTCAATAGTGGACTAGTCTAAAGTGAACATTTTTTTCTGCCATTCCACATGAAAGTGCCCAGTTGTCCACGTCATCCCTCAGAACAGAATTCTTCTAATGTCACAATGATCCAGTCGAAATGATTTGATTATAGTGCATTTTCCAGGCGAGGAAGCCCACCTGATCAGGGAGATTGAGACCCACACGTCCATTTCACACCCCAATGCCATTTGCGAGGATGATAACACCATCTCAGTCAGGCGAAGCTTAATTCTCGTATGCTCTGACTAATCTAATATTGACCACTTCGGTGATTATATTTCCATTTAAGTGCAAATTTTGTTTTGTTGCACTCCCATCTGGACATCCGATAAGGATCGATGAGGATTTGGAGGTGGTAGGTTCCTTTGAATCATTCATAAGAAAACAATCAATATTTGAAAACGTCAATTCTAAGTAGAATAAAAATAATAACAGGCAGGAAAATTGGGTTCAATGAAATGACAAATGAAAAATATTATCTGAAAAACTAGTAAAGAAAACTTCCCAGTTATTGTTGACCATCAATCCACGTATCATAGTTTGATTCACTTGAGAGAACTGTCCTTCGTTGACGAGTGGCAAGAACCCTGAAACCGGTACGTAGGTGTTCCCTCTTTTGGATTGAAAAATGATTTCAGCTATGGTATTTAAAGATAGATAGGTAGATAGATAGATATATTTATTGACTACGTTACACACTTGTACACGCATTTGTAGCAAGTCTAATTTGTAAGTAAGGTAAATAAAATAAAATCACAATAATTGAGACGTCACAATTAAAATTAACAGTAAACGTTGTGACAAATGCTAGCTCGGAAAAGATCGAGACAGTCAAATATTACATTCACAGGTACAGCTAATAGGCTGATGAGAACACTAAATTTTAAGCGATAACAGTTTATGAGTAAAATAAAATATAATGAAGTAAATAGATGATGAGGCATCATAATACTGTTTGTGGAGGGGAAAAACATGGTGAGAAAACCGGTGTTTCCAAATATTCTTCCACCGAGTAAAAGCAGTGGCTTAATAAGTACTTCTTAATAGTTAGCTTGAATATATTTGGCTTGAGGGTTCTACAATTTTCAGGCATGATATTATAGAGTCTTACGTCCAAAGAGAACTGACTTTGACAATCGAAGTCTAGGTATTCTTAAGAGGTTTGCAGATCTTGTCGAGTGGCTGTGCAGATCAGATTGTAGCGAGAATTTTTTAAAATTTTCTTGTATTTCTGTTAGGGTGCTGAATATGTATAAGCAGGAAAGGGACATTATTCCATACTTTATGAAGATTGGACGACAGTGGTCTCTGTAGCCCACATTTGCTAGAATCCTTACAATCTTTTTCTGTTTTCTGAAAATCCTATCTGCTCCAGATAAATTGCCCTATAACTAATTAGAGAATGGAAAAGTGAGAAATAAGCGGTCTTCAGAGTGTCGATGCTGGTTACATGTTTCAGTTGGCGGATGATGAAAATTATGCTGGACAGTCTTCTATTGAGTAGGTCAGTGTGATGATGCCAGGACAGTTTATCATCTAGAGTGATGCCTAGTAGTTTAAAGGTCTGCACCTTTTGATATTTGGGGTTTGTTTTGAATATTATTCTTTGAGATTTATTGTCATTGAGTTTGAGATTATTTGAGGCAAACCAGTCCTTTGTTTTTTTTTCAATGATATGGGACTTTTCTATCAACTTGTAGTCAGCGTCAGAGATTGTGAGTGAAGTGTCATCAGCATACAGTAGGGATTTATTAGGATGAAGAAATGAGCATAAATCGTTGATGTAAATAATAAAAAGTAACGGTCCCAGTATGGAGCCCTGGGGCACACCAAATCCAATTGGTAGGAATTCCGACCTTAGTCCGCCAAGTGACACACACTGGAATTTGTTACTAAGTTATGATTTCATGAGGGTGAGAGGAATTCCTCTTATTCAATAGTACTTCAGTTTTTCATGTGATACACAATCGAAAGCCTTGGAGAGGTCACAAAGTGTTAAGGCAGTGTGTTATCCTCGCTCATGACCGTCGATTATGTCTCCCACAACTTTAAGTAAAGCCTTAATTGTGGAGCAGTTTTTACGAAAACCAAATTGTGAATAACTCAGAAAATTATTGTTTTCGAAGTACTTACACAGCCGGTTCAATAATTTTAGAAAATATTGTGATTATTGATATGGGACGATAATTCTCTGGAGAGGATTTATCCCCAGTCTTGAAAATTGGGATCACTTTAGAAACCTTGAATGTTTTTGGGAAGATAACGGTTGGAAATATTGAATTTATTAGGAAATTTAGTGCTTCCAAAATAATATCTCTTAGAATCTTTTAAGATTTTTATAGCTTCCTGCACCTCAGGCATACAGACTGGTAGTAGAAAAAATGAATTGCAAGGTATAAGAAAATTTTTGGATGAAGTAGATTCTTCTCACTAGCATCTGGCAAGGATGCTATGATAGTTTCTGCCACGTTGGCGAAATGAGTATTAAATTAGTAGTCAGCTATTTTGTCACAAATCTGATTATTTGTTTACGATTTCCCTCAAAATTAATAATTTTCCAGGTGTCTCTAGATTTGTTTTCCGACGCAATAAGGAATTTATTATAGGTCGATATTTTTGCTGTTTTTAATTGTTTCCTATAGGATTTTCTTAGGGATTTATAGGCTGATGTATCAACAGGGTCTTCGGTTGAGTCTGCAATTATTTTAACTTTGGATATCATTCCTCTAGTGTCGTGTAAGGCATTTGTGGACCAAGGAACAGGTGATTTGTTGGTATTTTTGTATTTCTTCAATGGAAATATTTTGTGAATCAGTCTTTAGTAAGTTTCCGTTATAACATCGGCTGGCTTGTCGATGTCACTATTAGGAATTGCGAACATACTCCAGTCAGTACTTAAAAGTTCATACAATGTAGTTTTTGTAGAAAACTTTGCCAAGAATCTAACAGATTCAATTCAACGGTCGTAGGGAGCAGTAGTTGTTTCGTGTTGGAAACTTGCCGATGGATATACCTATTGTACAGGTTGGAGCGAAAGACTGGATTATGTGATCCGTTTTTCATTATTTGATAAATGGTCTTCGGACAAGTAGTATCAATATTTTCTCATCAAATATTCAATCTAACTTATAGACGATCTTGTAGAGCAAAACTGAAAAACAACCATAATCTCACATCGTCTCTAATATTTTCTCTTGGTTCTACACAATATGCAGAGCTACATTTAAAAATAACAATATTCTCACATTGCCTCTAATATTTGATCTCAGTAATAGTAAATTTTGCAGAGCAACTTTCAAAAACAAGTATATTCTCATACTGCCTCCAAAATTCTTAGTTATATACAATCTTGCGGTGCAACATTCAAAAATAATATTGTCACATTACCTTCAATATTTAATGTCAGTTATACATAATCTTGCAGAGCAATATTGAAAAACAACCATATTCTCGCATTGCCTCTAATATTTGAACTCAGTTATAGACAATCTTGCAGAACATCATTAAGAAACAATGAAATTCTCACGTTGCTCCTGATATTTGATTCCAGTTATGGACCATCTTGCAGAGTAACATTCAAAAACAACCATATTCTCACATTGCCCCTAATATTTGACTTTAGTTATAGACAATGTTGAAGAACAACGTTCAAAAATAACCATATTCTTACATTGCCTCTAATATTTAAAGACAATCTTGCAGAGCAACATTGAAAAAAAAATCACATTCTTACATTGCATCTAATATATGATTCCAGTTATGGACAATCTTCCAGAGCAACATTAAAAAAGAACCATAATCTCACATTGCCTCTAATATTTGAATCCAGTTATAAGCAATCTTGCAGAACAACGTTAAAAAACAAGCATATTCTCATATTGACTCTAGTATTATACAGGGTGTTAATAAAGTACGTTGACAAACTTCGGGAGGTGATTCTTTGAAGGTTTTCAGGACGAAAAGTTCATATAAACATGTCCCAAACGGCTTGGTTTTCGAGATACAGGGCGATAAAAATACATTTTTTTCAAAATTTTTTAGAGTTAACTTCGACATTTTCGACAATAATCAGTTCAAATTAGGCATGTACAATCCATTCAATAGGGCGCACGATACAAAATAATGCATTTCTTAAATAATTCACAGGGTCCTCCTTTTTTCAGAGTCAAGCTTTGTTCAACCCTTCAGAATTTTTTTTCCGCCGCCACTGACTTATTATGAGAAAGGAATAATTAATGTTGTTTCATTTAACATCTTTTTGATATCTTGCATTTTTTCATTTACTTGTACGGTTCAGGGGCTATAATGAAAATATTAATTTAAACATTTTCCAGTGTGGTATAACATTAGAAAATTTGAAAATTAAACATTTTCAATTATTGTAAATTGATGGAAATATTTTTTCAGAATTAGAAAAATCTACGATGAATAAAAATTATACAATAAAAAATATAAAGACAAGCTTTTATACAAATGCACTGAAAATGAAAAAATAATTTGTTTCATTTTTTGTAGGTTATTCTGTGAGTATCGAAATCTTTCTGTACAAGATTACCTAGATCAAACAATGAAATGAATTATTTTTTCCTTTTCAGTGTATTGTATAAAAACTTTAAAATGTTTTCTTTTTATAATTTTCATTTTTAACATTTTAGTTTATTCTTTATGTGAAACTGAAAATCTCCAACCCAAAAACCATCACATACCAATTTTGAACAGAATCGGATCATAATCACAAAACTCGTCCGCCATATTGGAGCCGCCATTTTGTTTTTTAACAAACATTTTTTTAATGCATTGTCACCGGAATTACGGAAACCTGCCAAATTTAAAATTAATCGGAGTATTAGAAGTGGGTCAAATTTAACTTTTATTAAATTGTTTGTTAGTTAGTTACAAGTGAAGCTAAATAAAAGCTTGTTATTGTAAAGATGTGATTTCTTTTTGTGATATCTAACAGAAAACTACTATCTCCCCGTCACTGCGGTACGCTGGATATTAAACTAGATCTGACAGATATTGGGAAAACCTTAACTTTCAACCTGAAGATTCTGATGGTAAAAATGTGCATTTTCATTGAGATATTTGATTAAAAATGTTTTTACCCATCAGTCTTGATGGAGAACTCATACAAATTTTTGTTATTTTAAAAAAAGAAATTTTTTAGTTTTCAATTGAACGTTTCCTTTTCAACATAAAAAACTTCCGAAAGGTAATCCTGTAATGGAAGATAGTTAATAGGGTTTATCTAATAGTCGCAGATCATTACACATTTGATTTTCATTTATGAATCTCTGGTCATAACTCCGAAAAACTAAATCAAACAAATTTTTGTTTCCGTACGGAGTACATTATTTTATCAGAAATTTCGGTTTGTTTTTTCTTCTGCAGTAACGCAGAAATTTTGTAATCAATTTGAATTCATAAAAATAGCAAAGTGGGCTTTGATATTAATTCATTTATTTAAATATCAACAACTTGACAGTTATCTAAAGTTGAGAAACTGTCTCATTGGTAATTCTTCATTAGTGCAAGCAATAAAGCAGATTCATTCAATATTTCTTTGGATAAAATGGTTGAATATACAAATTCAGAAATGGCAGACATGCACTTAATGTATGGAATGGCTGATGGTAACGCTTGTGCCGCCAGACGAATGTATCTAGAAAGATTTCCACAACGTCATATTCCCAGCACACAAATGTTCATCAATATTCACTCCCGTCTTCGTGAAACGGGTACTTTCAAGAGGTCTGCTGTTCTCATAGGAAGACCCAGGAGAGTTAGAACAGTTCAGATAGAAGAAGCTGTACTTAACGAAATTGAGCAGCATCCAGACACCTGTACAAGACAAATTGCGGCACAGTTTAACGTAACCCATGTATTGGTATGGCAAATTTTAAAAGAGCAACAACTTTATCCCTATCACATACAGCGTGTTCAAGCTCTTCTGCCAAGGGATTTTCCAAAGAGATTAACTTTCTGCACTTGGATTCGAAATAAATTGTTGGAAAATCCATGGTTTTTATCTCAAGTGTTATTCACCGATGAGGCATGCTTTTCCCGTAAAGCCATTATTAATTTTCACAGCAATCATATGTGGGCTGATGAAAACCCACACGCCGTGATTGAAAACCATTTTCAAGAGACGTTTTCTGTGAATGTTTAGGTTGGAATTGTAGGGAATTTCCTTATCGGGCCATATTTTCTGCCTCATAGACTCAATGGTGACCATTATCGACATTTTCTTGAATTCATCTTACCTGGACTCCTAGAAGAGATCCCACTGAGGGAAAGAATTGGAATTTGGTTTATGCATGATGGTGCTCCAGTACACTTCAGATTGGTTGCACGCCAATATTTAGATGAGAATTATTCTGATCGCTGGATTGGGGGTGGTGGGCCACAACATTGGCCACCAAGGTCACCCGATATGAATCCACTTGATTTTTTCCTCTGGGGGCACCTTAAATCATTAGTGTACCGAACTCCAGTTCAAAGTGAAGAAGACCTGAGGAATCGCATACAGGAGTCAAGCGGAATTATAAGAAACACTCCTGGTATTTTTGAGCGTGTCCGCCAGTCTATGGTTAGGCGCATAAACGCATGCATTGAAGTTGGCGGTGGCCATTTCCAGCAGCTGCTCTGACATATCAATTTCAATAATGGTCCTTTTCTGAACTTAATTTTATTCCTAGGGAATTTATGTTACTTTGCTCTAGTATTTGATAATAAAGTTATTCACTATTGAAAATGTCCAAAATTATTTTGCCATAATCAACTGTGTGCAATACATATTAAACCTGAGTTATGGTAAAAAATGTATGGGAGCTCCATAACATTACATTTTCTCTACACGAGCAGAAAATAGCTATTTGTGTAATGAGAACAAAATGACGTATTGCGTCGCGCGCTAATCTTTGGAGAGTGGCAATGACACTTCGAGAAATGAATTATTTTATATCATGCGCACTATTGAATGGATTGTGTCCAATTTGAACTAATTTGGATCGATTATTGTCGAAAATTTCGAAGTAAACTCCAAAAACTCCTAAAAAACGTATTTTGATCACCCTGTACTTCGAAAACCAAGCCGCTTGGGACATGTTTATATGAACTTTTCATCTTGAAACCTTTCAAAGAATCACCCTTCAAGTTTGTTAGACTATTTGCTTCTCAAATTTCTTTATGTTATGCGTTACTGGAAAATGTTTGCGTTAATATTTTCATTGTAACTCCTGAACCGTACAAGTAAATGAAAAACATCAAGAGAGCAAGTGATGTTAAATGAAACAACATTGATTATTCCTTTCTCATAATATGTCAGTGGCGGCGGAAAAAAAATTCTGAAGGGTTGAACAAAGCTTGACTCTGAAAAAAGGAGGACCCTGTGAATTATTTGAGAAATGCATTATTTTGTATCGTGCGTACTATTGAATGGATTGTACTTGCCTAATTTGAACTGATTATTGTAGAAAATGTCGAAGTTAACTCTAAAAAATCTTGAAAAAAATGTATTTTTATCACCCTGTATCTCGAAAACCAAGCCGTTTGGGACATATGTTTATATGAACATTTCGTCCTGAAAACCTTCAAAGAATCACCTCCCGAAGTTTGTCAACGTACTTAATTAACACCCTGTATCTCAGATATCGACAATCTTGCAGAGCAACGTTCAAGAAGAACCCTATTCTCACATTGTCTTCCATTTTCCTCAATAAAATACTATGACACCCTCAAACATTCAAGCAAAAATAAGAAATCTTCTCCATTTTCCAAGGAAACTAAATGATTTCCACCTCACAAGATGAGAAGAATGCTCAATATAAAAATCACCGCACTATGCAGTAACAAAATATTTCAACCTTTTACTGCAGAAAAAATAATATACAATTTTTAAAGTATCTTCCAACTCGTTCAAAGAGTAAGAAAATTATTTTTGAAAGAGTGTATTTTTTATCTTTTATTTTGTCTTGTCTCTCGCAAATTGAAAACTTGAATTTGGATACACCAGAGGCATGAAAGTAGAGCTGATATATTATTTTGTGATTCTTTAGCACACCCAAGGGGAGGAGGGTTCAGGGGTTATAACCCCCCCCCCCCCTCCGAAATGTATCAATACCACTTGATTAATCACTGTTGAGATGTCTTTTGTATGTCAGAGATTAAAATTTGAAAAACTCAAGGCCCCCTCCCCGAAAGTTAACATTCTTGAAAAAAAAAATCCTGAGTGCGACCCTGCTCCGGAGTCACTATAACACAAGAAGTAGAGGAAAAACTTCTTATACCAATATTTTTTTGAAACAATCTTATTTTTGCTATTTATTTCTGTTAATTTTTCAGTGAATACAAAAACAAATGAAGCCAAGACCAACATTACTGATATCCAACGTTGACTCCAATCGCTCTCGTAATATCTTTTCAATTACGTCGGTTTCATGAAAACAATATTGAAGCACCAGCAATAACCCTTCCTTTCATTAACACAACTCACCCTTATTTATTTTCCTCATCTCGTTTCGTAAGATTCCAATTGTTTTCGCTGTCAATATCCGTTTCTTGGAAGACTTGAAAGCTATCTCTTCATCGACAATTTTATCTCAAAGGTATCTCTTCTATAAGATATAACGTACATACAGAGTGTCTTGTGAACTATGATACGTGAATTGAGGGGCAATAATTAATAGGAAGTTTTTCAGGTATTTTTTTAATGCACAGTCCATAGAACCCACTTTTCCTGTCGCTTCTAGAGTTTCATCATCCATGATAAAAAATTTGTAGAATTACCTGTACCTCCCTTATACTTTCTTCAATTAGTAATTTTCGTACTAAAATACTACCACACTTTTCATTGAAACTGCGATCATAATTCCAAACTAAATGGCAATAAATACTAGAGGAAATACCGATCTAATATTTTAACCAAAACACACATCATTCTATGAGAAAGGACCCCACTATAAAGACATTAAGGCACATCAGTCACTCATCCCTGAAATAAGAAATACCCAATAATTACCTTATAGGAAATATTATATTAAAGTATAAGTGGATAAAAAGGTCTTTCAAACATACGCAATTTTTTGAGCACGACGGCGGTTTACATTGTTGCTTGTCATAAAAATATTTCGAAATTTACAGAGTGTTTCTTTAAAGCGGGGCAACACAAAGCATACATTTTGCAAATGGACTACCCTGTTAATTTCACCATTGAACTTAGCGTAACACTTTACGTACGGAGGTATTTCCTTTTTTAAATTTTGAAGCGTTGTCATGTTTTTGCTGAAAGAAAGAAAATCTTCGGAGAAACAAACCATCACAAATACCATAATAAATACTTTATGAATAGAATTTAAGCAATATAGGTATGTTCCTCAAGGTTTTTAAATCAAGGGCTAGTTTAATAACTAGGTGCATATGATTGAATTCTCCTTGAATTCACAGGGGTAATCTGAGTTCATTCGACGGAAATATACTCAATATCCTCAGAACATCACACCTATTTCTTTGAGTCACTCACAAAATATATTCATAATTTATAGCTTGCTAAATCCTACAAAAACACAAAATTCATTATTTGGCGCCATCTATCGCCGAATCTCAAGGTATCACTCCAGGGCGGTCCCAGGGGGGTGGTCAAGGGGGTCATGACCCTTCCCCCCCCCAAAATCGTGAATATATATGGCTTATACTGTATGAGGACTTGTAATTGGTTCCATCAGAAAACTTAAAGCCCATAACGGCAACCCCCCCCCAAATTTGAGGCTAGGACCGCCGTTGAGTCTTAGATTAATAGGAGATGACTTGAGCTCCCTGTTGAGGACGAAGTCATGATTGAATCCTCGAGAGGAGTAATTACTTATTCTAATTGAATGGAGCCTTCCTTGTGTAAAACACTATCTATTTTCATTTGCATTTTGTTGTGAGAGAATAATTATATTAAATAACTCATAGTCTGGAAGGCGAATTCTTTCACCTTAAAATTGATTATATTGGAAACAACCCTGTGGAAAATCTTTTTTTTTGTGTCATGGAAAAATCATCCACGATCTTAATAACGCTCAGTTAAACAAAAGTTGACTACTAATTAACAAATAATATGTAAGTGTTTTTCATTTATCTGAATTCACCGAGGAATTCACTGAAAAATAATAAAATTCCTGATTTATATTATATTATATTATAATAATGGACCCTTCTTTGTTCCAAACATAGCTTCATTATATTTTGGTCAATCAAAAAACCATTCTGATTGATCCTCGATGATAAACTCTTAACCTATCGTAGGGGAATTCATTCTCTGAAGAATTGAGTATATTGTTAACTTTACTATACCCTGTAGAAAAACAGTGGCATTTTTTCATTCTGTATTATTGAACAATATTTCTTGCGAATTTTAGGAATGCTCAGTCGCACACGATATTGAATATAAAAGGTATTGATATATTTTATTCAGCTGAAAATCTCCAAAAATTACAAAATTCATAATTTGGCGCCCTCTAGCGCCGGATCTAGTCATTCGATCGAGTTGGGCCATTGGAGACTTTCACTCAGAATGGCTCCAGCTTCAACATATCAGAAATCCAGCCGTTTTCACCAAAAGACTTTTTCCCATAGGATGTGTACATGGTCATTCGAAAACTTAACAATACCAAATTCATTCAATTCTATTTGTTCTTCCCGAAAACTATTATGATTCTCCATCTGCATCCCTGAATGATCTAGATAGTTAAAGAGCTGCCTATATGATTCACTGACAGGTCAGGAAACCGTCTGCTGGGCATGAAATAACATTCTTGGTGTTGCCCCAAGTCGCCTGGATGTATTTTTAGAATTTCTCCAGGTCAAGGTCAAGGAGGGGTGGGGGGCGCTTCAACATCAGTCAGTTTGTGACCGTCTGCTGGTTTCACATTTCGGTAGATATGGTGCTGTACATACCTTCTGCCAAGTTTGAGCTACGATCGATGTCAATATACAGAGTTATGCTGAAAAAACCGCGATTTTAAAAAATAACGATTTTCAAAAATAACGGTACGTGGGTCAAACTTGGCAGATGTTCAGCACCATATGTGAAATGTGAAACCCTAAACTGACTGGTTTTCATACCTCCTCTCCCTCTTTGACCTTGACCTGGAGACAACCAGGCGAATTGAGGCAACACCAAGAATGCTATTTCATCCCCAGCAGACGGTTTCCTTACCTGTCAGTATATCATATAGGCAGCTCTTTAACTATGAGGTGCCACTAGTTCTTGCTGATGAATTATATAGCTATACACTAGTTGACTGCTATCTCCATGCCTTTTAAGTGTTTGAATGTCAGCTCTACTAACTGTCAGTAAGGAAGGTGGCAGACGTTCTCCTCAAGCAATAGCCAGTGTAACTGGTTGCATCTGGGAGTTTTAAGTATTCTGTAACTTTTTGGGTAATTTTTGCAAAACTGTTAATACCGACTGGTTGTATTATGCACTAACCGTGATTGTAATAGTAAATGAAAAATCCATTGTGTTTTACTTGTTCGGGTCTCAATCGTGAATACTTATGATACATTTCATATCCGTTGCACTTCGATCCTACGGTAAATACACGTTTCTTTTTGGTTTTGGTATCATGTAAAGTTATAACAAAAATTTTCGCAGTGTCTTCTATATCTTTTACAGTCAAGCTGCATAACTCTGCAGGCCGACTTGCCCCATTTACCAAATATTAGTACCGCACTTTCATTAATAAGAACTTATCGTCTGGAGCATCTTTTATAAACAATAACGTTTTCCATAGTCAAAACTTTTGATTTCTTTGCTTTGTATGTGTAATTTTGAAGTTTTAAAAATTCGAGTAACTTTCTGTATCCAGAAATATGCACATTCTCGTTTATTTGTGTAGTACTTTTCAACACGGAATATGTAGACCATAAACTGAATGCTTTAAGAGCTTTTGCCCAATATAATGAAAGACATTGTGTGAAAAACTCTAAAACATGTATAAAAAATAGCTTAAGTTCTTAAAAAAGTACGTTTCTTGTCATCCTCCAATTACAAAATATTTCATATACCTTTTCGTATTTTTCCTTGGATTTTAAAGGAAATAAGCTCGAAGCCGTTTTTCGAGCGGCATATAAAACGTCTTCACAACAATTTTCTAAATTGTTTGCAGTAGCAAGACTCATTTTTATAATTAATATTCAACTCAATCTCATTTCGACTCACAAAAATGAAACTTGTTAACTGTTGTTAGGTAAATAAACAATCTATGTCAGGTTACTAGGTTACGAAAATTCTACACAGGTACCTACTATGGATTTCTAACTTGGTAATGTTTTTATTCTGTGATTATTTGTTCATGATTACTAACGCAAAATGCGAAAAACATACAGACATATATCTATTTACTACGAAATTTGATAACACGCCATGAGACGCAATTTAATCAAATTGAAGACAAAAATATCCATCTTACCTTTTCTCAAACGGGCGCAGGGAAACTATTACGCATGCCGAATTCTGAATCACGAGAATTGTCATAAATTTTTAAGGTTTCAACCGTCCCATATTGAAAATGGGCTAACATTTTTCTATAATGTGGATAAATGAAGAATGAGAATTATGCAAGACGGTCAATCAAACTTCGTGTCATTAAGAAAGCGATTCATTGATCCATCTGTAACTCTAATGATGAAATGTATGTTTGTTACCTGCTACCAGAGTTTCAACAAACTATTTTCTGCCAAAAGCGGATAAAAACTCACAAACTTGAGGAAATATGGATTGGGTATGTCACGGACAGTTGTTTGAAAAGGTAAATCTCTTTTCACATCGGCCATATAACCGCCGGGAAAAATAGTTTGCTGGTAGTTATGTATTTTTGTTCCCTGAACACGAACTGGTAGTAAAACGCGGCGATATTAAATTCTTTTAGGCATGAATCTAGAAATTTATAAAATGAGTCCTATTCTCAGGAATAAAACTCATATAGTGTCGTCCTCTTATAATCTGCACAATATACACTTGCTCTCTGTAACCTTCTCCAGATCATGAGGTTATGTTGTCTATAATACGAAATTTTTCAACGTACCGGCACTTGATATCACCGCTAAGGAATGAATAATAAGTACTTCGAGGCATATTTGTTACAATTTTATCATAATAAAACCAGAAAAAATGCACAAAGTTGAACACCAACTAATCGACATGTGTGCCATCCAGCAAATATGGCCGACCTGTCAAAGTCACGTGTTCTGGAATGGTCTATTACCACCACATAAGATATGCTTCTCATATCTTCGATAATTGTTGCTGCCGAACCATGCACGCTAGAAAGAGCTAAGAACAAAATCGAGTCTTTGAAAAGGAATCTCTGGCGCAAGCGCATTAATTCAGCAGCGCCCAATTCAAAGTCGATGCTCATTTTTTTTGGGATCACATAGGCTGTCCTTATTATCCATATTCGTAGTTAATAGATACATGTATACAAACCTAGTAAAAATCAGTTTCACTAAACTCATATAGCTTTTAAGTTACTCGCTCGCTGTGCTAGCTCGTACTCAAAAGCTATACTCATTCAGTAAAACTTAGCTTTTTTAAACTTGTTTGATATACTAATAATGCATTGTTTTATAACTCTTGACGTGCTATGTCCTCAGTTGATCTTATGGCAATAAATGCAACCAACAAACTAAAGATCTTGGGATTGAATTTGACCCCAAACTCAGTTTCTCCAATCACAATAAAAAAATATCTTCTTCTGTTAAGAGAATGACAGGATTGATTTTCCGTACATGCAAAGATTTCTAAAACAAGGACTGCTTCATTGCCTTATATGATGCATTTGACAAATCTAGACTGGAATGTTGCTTTCTGATATGGTCCCCACTGTATAAATGTCACATTGATCTGGAATCAGAACAAAGGTTCTTCTTGAAATATGTGTCATTCAAGTTGGATGGGGTCTATCATCCTCAGGGTTATGACAACAATTTGCTGCTCGGTAGATACTCATGTATATCTCTGTAAAATCGTAGATCATATTGTGCCTGCCTATTCCTCTTCAAACTAACAAACAACTTAACAGACTGCCCAGAATTACTGGAACAAATAAACTTTCTTATCCCTCGTAGCAACTCAGGCACAAACCGTATTTTTACTTACATAAACCCAATACCAACATCCTTGTAAAGTCTCCGTTGTATGCAACATGTAAAATAGTAAATGAAGTGTGTGCTGGAATCGACATTCATAATGAACCAATAGGTTCTTTCAAGATCAAAGTAAAACAATTATTGAACAACCATCGCCATGTTCTCAATAATAATCAAAAATCAAAAATCCTATTTTTGAATTTTTTGTATCTGCATATAGCTGTACTACTTGTATTATCTGTATTTGTATTAGTGTAATTGTATTATTTGTATTATCTGTTTTATTTGTACTTATTTGTATTCGTATTTCTCAATCGAACTGTCTTGTAATTGGGATTTATCCTGTTTGGACAATAAATGTATTTTTTTAATAAACAATACTATTATTATTATTATGATGATACCAGTTAGCTCCACATCTATTTAATTCCTTGAAAACATCCTCCGTTTGTTCAGTTTTAATCCACCCTTCATGTCACCCGCCCCCGCCATCGCTAGGGCAGAGCAATTGAAATGAGTTTAAAAATTGAAAGGCTGGAACTGACGGTCTGAGGACAAGGCACGCTGACGATACAAATCGACTGTGTTCACCTGATACGCCATCTATTAATAAAATCATGACTCGGAGATGTGCCTCGCCCGTCTCCTCGATTTTCTGTATCTGACAGAATTAATTTACCTTTGAGCGCTCTGCTTTCATGTGGCATTCAGGTGTTCATATTCAATTTGCTGGGCCTAAATGCGAAATATGCGGGACTCTTGCGTTTGAATGGGGAAGTAGCGCCCTAGGTTTTTGAGTAGAAGACAACAGAGAGATTTGCTTGACTCTTTGCTTTTGTAGGGATTGTAGCATGTACATTTTCGCTACTGTATTTTGTTAATTTTAAGAAAGCTTGTAGACTTCACCCTGTGGTAACCTACTTTCAATGAGCCTTAACACAACATACATATATGTTCATAGTTGGTTGTCTAACGTCATTCATAGAAACCTTATCAACATTCCCATGCTAATTTCGATTCAAAATCCACATATATGATCAATTCACATTTTACAGGTTGTCACTACAAGGAGAATAATTAAGTTGCACCATCAGAATAAATCATAATTTTTTATTTTCGACTTGTTCTCATTGAAACTGCATACATTGTGGTCTTGTTTGGTTTTCAGAGTTAGAGCCTGTATTTCTGCTTACTAGAAAAGTGTGATCAGTTTTACGCTTCGCAAGTGTCGATCTAAAAATGATTAAAGGCAAATAAAAATCTCTTCAAAAGAAAATATATCCTACTCACTTTGACATCCAATGTTGTCTTCAACCGAATATTTGTGAGTGCTTCATATGTATGGCTGAGTTCTGGTTATTGAGAAGGTTCATAAAAAGTGTCTTCGAATTATTGTCTCTGTTTTAATTTTTTGGTTTTATTGTGATTATAAACCAAATGTTTGGTTATTTTTGTTTAGTTTTATTTGTCAGCTGTTCGATGATATTTCAACTGTCAACTGTCAGCTGTTTCATTTTCGAGCTTTTATTTATGGTATTTTGGCTCCAGTATAGCTCATTTGCCCGAAGTGTAGACTACTTGGTTCTGCCTGATGCATTGCTGATTGTTGTTAGATATTTTTCATTGAGCAAACCATTGAATTTTTTTTGAACCATTGATATTTTGCATTCCATGGTATTCTTGCGGAATTTCTTGAATCTTATTTTACTAATCTTTAAAGCTTAGTACGAAGCTTACCTACTTACAACGAAAGCTCTTCTCCAAATAGTGTCGGATATAGTCAAGGGCCTTGAGGAAGATTAACACTCACAACTTGAGTTATGTGATCTCAAAAAGGCGTTTGATTGGAAAATATTCTATTGGAAAAACTACACAGCTATGGCATCAGGGGCTTAGCTCTGAATTTCTTCTAATCTTACCTCAGTGAACGATCTCAATGTGTCAGAATAAACAGAAATCTATCAAATAGTAAGGCCGTTAAGCACGATGTTCTTCAAGGCTCGGTTCTGGGTCCCCTTCCTTTTGTAATCTACATAAATGATTTATATTTTCACATTATACCAAACGAAAAGTGTTTCTTTGCAGTTGACACAACATTCTTCCGTCAGAGTGACAATGTTGGAAATCTGACCACGTTATCAGATGAGACAATTGATTTAGCTAAAACCTGGCTTACTTGTGATGAACTTAAACTCAATTTATCATTATTATATCTTCCGAATCGAATCTCACTAGAGGCAGCAGTTTAAAATTACCATGCAACTATATAATAGACTAAACTGGGGCTCACTTATTTGTAGTACCTATCTAGTATTACCATTTTGATTCGACGATGGAAAACAGCGACTAAATTCCAACTTTCAGTCGCAGATGATTCCACAACTGACTTTATGAACATCCTGTTCATATTTTCAATGAAATCAACATGCTATACCCATGACAGGTTTTATGTCAGAAAAATATTTTCAAAGTTTCACCGCACAAGAAATAGTCCAACAATTCCTCATTACAGTGTGAAATTGCTTCTGAAGATTATGTTTTCCAATTCTTCCGACCTCCCTGATGATCTTAGAAGAGTGAAATAGATTTTTGTCGACCAAAATGTATTGGAGGCCTAGCGAAAGTAATGCAATACACGCGTCAATTAAATGAGCGATTTTCTGTGAGTGATACTTCTAAATAACATTCTCCCTTATCTCATTAATAGATAAGAATCTCCAATGGAAACTGGACATTTAATAAATAATCAACTATCTGAATGAAAATGCAAATTTTCACTTTCAGATTTTTTCTTCAAGTTATATAGGGTCTTTCTCAATATCTATCAGATGTAGTTCGATGTCCAGCGTGGCATTTGCCGGGGAAGTAGTTGTTTTCTGTTAGATATTACAAAAAAGTAACTTCAATTTTATCGTAGGGTTTTTCCATTTCCAGAGGAGTCATGTATTGATTCAATTTTCAATTGAGAATGTTTCTCTTTAAAACATGAATCCCTTCCAAGAGAGGTTTTCTTGTACGATGGAAAACAGCGACTGAATTCCAACCTTCGGTCGCAGATGATTCCACAACTGACTTTATGAACATCCTGTTCATATTTTCAATTAAATCAACATGCCATACCCATGACTGGTTTTATGTCAGAAAAATATTTTCAAAGTTTCACCGCACAAGCAATAGTCCAACAATTCCTCATTACAGTGTGAAATTGCTTCTGAAGAGTATGTTTTCCAATTCTTCCGACCTCCCTGATGATCTTAGAAGAGTGAAATAGATTTTTTTCGACCAAAATGTATTGGAGACCTAGCGAAAGAGATGCAATTCACGCATCAATGGAATGAGCGATTTTCTGTGAGTGATACTTCTGAATAACATTCTCCCTTATCTCATTCATAGATAAGAATCTCCAATGGAAACTGGACATTTAATAAATAATCAACTATCTGAATGAAAATACAAATTTTCACTTTCAGATTTTTTCTTCAAGTCAATATCTATCAGATGTAGTTCAATGTCCAGCGTGGCTTTTGCCGGGGAAGTAGTTGTTTTCTGTTAGATATTACAAAAAAGTAACTTCAATTTTATCGTAGGGTTTTTCCATTTCCAGAGGAGTCATGTATTGATTCAATTTTCAATTGAGAATGTTTCTCTTTAAAACATGAATCCCTTCCAAGAGAGGTTATTATGTACGATGGAAAACAGCGACTAAATTACAACTTTCAGTCGCAGATGATTCCACAACTGACTTTATGAACATCCTGTTCATATTTTCAATGAAATCATCAGTATTTATGTTCTCAAATCAAGTTATTTTGGTGTATTCCATAGTCATCTATATTATGGAATTCTTCTCTGGTGACTCAAGCCACTCTCATAAAACATTTATTTTTCAAAAGAGAGTTATCAGAGTAATGGCGGATGTTCATTATTGTGAACATTACCGCCGTCTATTCACAATTTTTTTGTTTTGTTCTTTATGGTCCTGGAGAAATTCCCAGGAAAAAATTCGGTACAATTACATAAAAAAGTCTGAAAATTCGGACAAACTATTTATGGTTCTACTTTTCATCAATATTGTGAAGCATCACTAAAACAAGAGAAATGTCTTTTGCTAATTTGAGCATATGTTCTTAATGTCCAAAAAGTTGAATGACGAGGAATACGAGATACTATAGGAATACGTGAAACTTACCCACTCTTACATATCAACCGGTATATACTTTCACTAGAAGATATAATGCGGGTTTCAAGTGGATCTGTCGATTTTGTAGTTTTTGTGATAATTAGTATTCTTCCAATTTTTTCGAGTAATTTTTTTACCTTAGATTAACTTGAAATTCACAGTATACACCAATTTCACCAAACTGAATCGATTGTCGATCGCAGAGTTGCTCTATCTCTAATCGTTCACAAATTGAAAAGTTCAAATCGAGTTAAAATGGATCTTTACGCCAATTTTTTTTTCAGATTTTCGAACTCAGTTTCGAACTATTATATATTTTCTATGTGCATATTCAATTACAAATCAATTCTGATTCAAGCAAAGATTTCACAGAGTTTTACGTGCAATTCAAAAATTTTAGTGAAAAACCAAATGAGCAGTGGTATAGATTATATCCTAACGAAAATTTGTGATATGTGTATCTCCTCCTTGTTACCAGTTCTATGCCACATTTTCAATGATTGCCTGATATTCGATATCTATCCAGATGAAAAATGAAGTTGTCTGTACCCATGTACAAAATTTTACGTATACAGTGCGAATTTTCATATTGATTTGACCATTTTGCATTTATAGTGATTTTTAGGGATCTACAACTATTTTGGGTTCAAATTTTTTTTCCACGATCGATTTGAATATAATAATAATAATGATGATAATAACTGTCTTTATTGTTTTCTCAATTTTGTACAAACTATACATAAATAACATATCTCCAAAATGTTATAGTGAAGAAAAAAAAACTGAAAAAAGAAGACTGGTATGAATGTACGATTGAATTGAATAGGAGACTGCATGGGAGATCGTATGATCGTCTCATCGCTGACTGTCAAACAAATAACCTCTGTATTATTCGATTATTCTTGATCCGAATAACATGATGTTAGAATTGCTGGCCTTGATATTGGGACAATGGTCTGTGCATAGGTTTAAAAATGATGGCACATCTTCATTTATCTATGTACAAGCAATTTCAGTCGTTTGAGGAGGAAAACTGCAGTAAAGGACCCCGCACGGTTCTTATGGAAAATGGGTCCCAGTCAAATTGACTGAAAATTCAGTTTAATTTAATTTATGATGTACTGAACAAATGTCTCTATGGGCACAACGAAATCTGATGGGCAGCGTTGTTACTTGCCTTTAGAAAATCTATTTTGTTACAAACACTCAAGGATAATAATTGCAATCTTAATATTGTCGACACGAGTTATAATGAAAAGTTCTATGACTCCGTATACAGGGTTATTAATAATTACTTAATTTTTATGTAATTATTTGAACAAAATCAGTCAAACGCAAAAGCTCGTAGACTTGCAGAATATGTATATATCATTTGATTTTGATATTGGGTGATCTGAGGATACTATTATATAGGTTGTCTTTGATTTATTCCAATGTAGTAACACCGCACCTAGTAACACCGTGCGCTTCATATTTTCATTTTCTGTAAAGGTTATTGAATTGAGGCTGGACACCGGCGATGCATTGATTCGTTGTAATATACAGGGTAATTTATTAAATGTGACGACCGGCTTTATTATCAGATATAATTAAAATTATCAAAAATAGCTAAATCAAATAATTATAACATATTCACCTTAAAACTCAATATATTTAATTTGAATATGTATTCAGATTACACATACAGGCAATTACAAGACAAATATAATTTATTTATTACAGTACAACTCCCTGAACATTTATGTTTAAAATAATAATATTGAAACTGTTACATCAGCTAAAAGGCTCGGGATAACAGAATTGGGACGAGTATTGCTACAAGAGTAAATACAAGATGAAACAAATGCCCAAAATGACTTGTAATCAGTGACTCACGCGGTATGTAGCGGCGATGAAGATCTTAATTACCTGTCGGATATGGAATTATATTTCCGCAAGGATTGAATCATGTGCACATCATTTATATAAGCAAGGATATAATTTAGAACCGTCTATTAGGTAATAATTATTGGATAACATAACATTAACCGATCATAAGATGAGAAATCTTGTCATTCTCACAAAGATATAGCAAGAAATCTGACAAGAATATACCACGATAGTAGTTTGAGTGACAATGAATTTGAATGTTAATACACATATTGTAAATGCTTAATCCCACTCTACTCCACTTATAAATCTAGTGCTCGGAAGTGTCGATATCTTCCACATAACGATAATTTTGAATGCTTTTTGTGGTAGGCATCAACAATTTCAATGCATCCTCTCTTTGACAGAAAAAATTCACAACTCTTTAAATGAAAACAAATCATGCCTGTGTGTATTCATTGATCTGTCAAAAGCCTTTGACACCGTAAGCCATGAATTACTCTTCCAGTCTTTAGAGGATATATGTATCAGAAATACTTCATTAGATTTAATCAAAAGCTACATCACGAACAGACGTCAAACAGTTAAAATAAACGATGTTATTAGTGAATACGGGGTGCCTCAGGGTACGGTCCTTGGACCACTACTCTTCAACATCTATTTGAATGGCTTATTTTCTGTGAAGAGTAAAGGGGACATTGTTGGATATGCCGACGATACCGCAATCTTTTACAAAGCTGATTCATGGAATGAAGTGAAAAGAATCGTACAAACGGATTTTATTCTGATTAAGAAATGGCTTGAAAACAGACTATTAACGATAAATTTTCAGAAAACGAACTATTTACCTATTAGCTGCAATAAAACAAATCTTCCCCCTTTCACCGATATTCAAATGTCTGACGGAGAAACTGACCTAACAATAACAGCTAAAAATAATGTTAAATATCTGGGAGTCATGATAGACTGCCACATGAAATGGGACATACACATAAAATACATCATCAAGAAATTACAATTCATTCTCTATAAATTGAAATATTTGAAAAAAATTCTACCAACACATCAGTTATTAACATTGTACCTCGCGCTCGTTGAAAGTCATCTTCGATACGGCATACTAGCATGGGGCGGCGCCTTGAAAACGCACCTCAAACCCCTCGAAATTCTACAACGAAGATTTCTCAAAATTATTTTGGGAAAGCCATCCAGATATCCTTCTGACCTTCTTTATACAGAAACAGAAGTATTTAATATAAAACAACTTTATTACTACCATGTGACCATGCGGTACCATTCTCTTAAAAACTCAGGAGACTTACCAACACATACGTACAACACCAGACAAAAAAATAACTATATCATTCCACAAATCACAAAATCACTCGGAATGACTAGTTTCTCATTTAACGCTCCGAAAATGTACAATTCTTTGCCCGAAACAATCCGAAATATACCTAGTCTATTCTATTTAAAAAAAACAACTGAAATTATTCACGAGAGAAACTCAAAAATTCCTGTAACAGATTTATTAACCTCACTTCATTTCATTCTTACGAGGGTATATATGCATATGTTTGTTCTGTGTATTAAGCAATCATTTACCATGTGATGTCTTCAATTAAAATCATTTATATGTTTTATTTATTTTATATCGAAACAAGTGTTTAATCACTTATCGATTGTTCCTGTTTGTTTGTGTTAGTTTTATATACTTAGAAATTCAATTCGACTATTTTATTTATATTGTACTGTAACTATAGTGTATTTTATCTTATTAGTATTACATTTTCATTTTATCCACATTACTCAAATGATCTCGACGTCTATTGTCTTCATATATACGAAACAAGTGCAATAGCACTTATCGTTTGCCCCACTTTGTTCGCTTTGTTTCTTTGTAATAACGTTACACTTTCATTGAATAAAGTTATTATTATTATTAGTGGTCTCCCATGTGAAAGCGAAAGCTGCATCATCATGCCGTTGACCAGGATCCGTATAAGATGCAACAATTTAAAAAAATACATCTAAAAAGGAAAATTTTGGGTGAGCCTGTATAATAGTAATCTCAGATCACCCAATATCAAAATCAAATGATATTTACCTATTTTGCAGGTCTACGAGCTTTTGCGTTTGACTGATTTTGTTCAATGAATAATATGACATTATGTAATTATTAATAACCCTGTATTCGGAGTCTTAGAACTTTTCATCATAACTCGTGTCAACAATATTGAGATTGTAATCATTATCCTTAGCTGTTTGTAACAAAATAATCGCCATTATAATTACTGATTTTCTAAAGGCAAGTAAAAATGATGTATCTCAAAAACTGTCCATTAGATCTCGTTGTGCACATGAGACATTTGATCAGGGCATCATAAACTACATTATACCAAATTTTCAGCCAATTCGACTGGGACCCATTTTCCATAAGAACCGTGCGGGGTCCTTTGGGTGTCGTCTGCATAAAGATGAACTCTACAAAATGGTTAATGCTTCTCAATATATTTGAAGAGTACATGCAGAATAATAAGGGGCCCAAAATTGATCGTTGCGGTACCCCAGAATTAAGTGGAATATATCGAGAATCAAGTTTAGCCAAGACAAATTTTTGTTGTCTATTATGTATGTATGTACTTATCTAGCAGTAAGATGGCAGTTTCAGATAGACCCATATAGTGGGAAATTGCTAATTCCACCATTCTGAATGATTCATATCTTGAAAATTATGAAAAATAATAGATAATTCCATATACTTATGTTTGGTTTTGTGTATTCTCCGAACGAATATGAGCAAGTTGTTAATTCCCAGTATTGGAAAATAATCGAAAAAACTCTAATGTCCAGGTATACTCGCAGATCTCCTCGCAGCCTACGGCGAAACGTCGAAACAAAAGAAAAGAGAATAGCTAAAGTTTTATTTTAGTTATTTACGCTTTTATCAAGAAAGTTGAGTTAGGAGTGCCTGAGGCGAGGCCATCAAAGTTTGATAAGTTTTCCTATTACGAGATGAAGCACTACGGTTCTGGACAACGGTCATTTTTCTTTTCGAGCTCCAATCTACGCGGAGTTGATTTATTTCGGTCTCGGTCCGAAATCTCCTCGGACGTTGCTATACTGAATGTTAAATGCGGCATGCATACAGGGGCGTCATGTCATTATTATAATGTAATACTTTATTTATAAAAGTAGTTACAATGTAGAAGGAAAAATCAGGATACAAATCGTTCAGTAGATTTCACTTATGCTAAAATAGCGTGTTATGATTGGATGAAATTTTTGTGTTGATAAATGAAAACATCATATTTTCGATTTTGTAGTTCGGCTCTTGATTGGCTACTGGATATGTATAGGTCCTGGATTATATGCAAAATTATCCCGTCCAATTATTAGTCTAATCTAACCTAAACAAACTAACCTAGCTCGAAAGTTGGGAGCTTGGAAGTTGAAGAAAAAATCATTTTGAGGGTAGTATTTTATTAGTCTGGTCTAACCTGAACGAACTAACCTAGCTCGCAACTTATAGAAATACCGAACAATTATATTAATTAATTTTTCATATATTATATAATACCTTTTCAACTTTGCTTATATCGCCCTTGCATGTGCGCATTTTTCAATGTGCGAATTAATCTACGTGCGGTTTTTTCCAAGTGCGCTTTTTACGATGTGCGCATTTTTCCGAGTGCGGTTATTTCATGTGCGCTTATATGTCTGTGCGCTTTTTTCCGTGCGCATATCCTGTACGCTTTTTTCTTTTGGGCTTATTTCCGATCACCATTTTCCGGACTTGTTACATAAATTACTATTCATGAATAAAATCGAAACAATTTTTATTTATTTACTTTTCAATTTAGGAACATTAATCCCTCAATTAGTTCTGAAATTATGCAACTAACAAAACATTTACTTGATATTTCAAACATCCCTCTATTTCAGTTACCAATGACAGAGCGCGTCATTCGTAGTTTCGTCATTGCATGTCTAGTGTACTGCTTCTCGTTCGAGGTTATGTTTTGATAACATTTTGATTTAGTGATTTGATAATCAACGAGTATGCAAAATTTGTCGAAAATTGTGAAGTTGATATGAATTAATAGTGAGTGCTTATTTAGTTTTGGTCAAAGTTTAGTGTTGTGTCATTATGGCAGCTTGCTAGTGGTAAGTTTTTGTTTTGATAATAACCAATCAGGAATCGAACTACAAAATCGAAAACACATCATATACGGTGACCAGAAATAAGCGCAAAAGAAAAAAGCGCACAGGAAATATGCGCACGGAAAAAAGCGCACAGACATATAAGCGCACATGAAATAACCGCACTCGGAAAAATGCGCACATCGTAAAAAGCGCACTTGGAAAAAACCGCACGTAGATTAATGCGCACATTGAAAAATGCGCACATGCAAGGGCGATATAAGCAAAGTTGAAAAGGTATTATATAATATATGAAAATAAATTAATTTATATAATTGTTCGGTATTTCTATTGTTGCGAGCTAGGTTAGTTCGTTCAGGTTAGACCAGACTAATAAAATACTACCCTCAAAATGAATTTTTCTTCAACTTCTAAGCTCCCAACTTTCGAGCTAGGTTAGTTTGTTTAGGTTAGATTAGACTAATAATTGGACGGGATAATTTTGCATATAATCCAGGACCTGGACTAGGATGCTGTGGGACAATTTGAGTATGGAAATGGGTGGACATCCGCAACCTGGTACGTTTTCGAGCTATGACATCATTAAAGTCTATTTTGTTTATTTGTTTAAATTCTACACAAACAACTGCAGTTTTTTATATACACAGGAACAGGGTGTCCGAAAAGTCTTAGTACGGGCTTATTTCTCCGAAGTTAGGTAAAGAAACTATTGCGTGTGCACATTTTTCAATGTGCGCATTAATGTACGTGCGGTTTTTTCCAAGTGCGCTTTTTACGATGTACGCATTTTTCCGAGTGCGGTTATTTCATGTGCGCTTATATGTCTGTGCGCTTTTTTCCGTGCGCTTATTTCCCGTGCGCTCCTTTCCTGTGCGCTTTTTTTCGCGTAAGCGCTCGTGTGGTTGCCAAGCAATATAATTTGATTCTCAAATTCAAAGGAATTGCTATTTCGATAATCACCGATACACTTGTGGTATTACCTACGAAAACAACAAAAGGACTATAGTGTTCGTACATGGAGAATGAATAATAATGACAATTTCCCTCATATATAAACCAATGAAATGTCATCATTTTCCCTATCTAAACGAATGACAACACGCACTGTCGTAGAAAAAAACTTTTGATAATTATTGAAAACTTAGATAAATCAAATAAATTCCTAGCTATCTCACTTGATCTAGCAAAGGCTTTTGACAAGGTATCACATGAAATTCTATTAGACAGACTGAATTTACTCATCACACAAAAATCAAAGAGTCAAATTTGACAATACATTGAGCGAAACACTAGAAATCACAAGTGGGGTACCCCAGGGAACTGTATTGGGACCGATACAGTATTGGTCTCAATTCAGTTATATAATGTTAATATATATATATATATATATATATATATATATATATATATATATATATAACAGGAAGTTATTCATGACATCTACAGTCACTAGTTGAATAACTTCCTGTTATATTCTGTCTTGCCTCACGGTATTAATTCTTGAGTGGATTCGTTTTGATTTCGAGGGCTCCATAAATCCTTTCTGATGAGTGCGTTAGCACGAAACAGCTGTCAAAGGTTAGAACTCTTGGAATTGAAACGAAATATACTCTATTTTCTCTTATATATATATATATATAAAAATATGAGTAGAAAAGTTATTGGGTATAACCCTCAAAATGTTCTGCAACCGTAGACACGTGTTTCGAGCTTAAGCTCTCATCAGTACGGTAAAATCAAGTGCGAAGATGTACAACACTTGGATGTAAAAATAGAAACAAAGGAAGTCAACAACAGGAAGCCAACCACACATTTGTGGCTTCGGTTAGAAGATCTTGTGCTTACAAGGCAACATCTAACGTCGCCACGGAGGCAGCTATAGCTACCAGCGTGACAATCCTACCCAGGAAAATACAAATAAGGATGAATTTAGCGAGGGGCAATATATGAAAATATGAGTAGAAAAGTTATTGGGTATAACCCTCAAAATGTTCTGCAACCGTAGACACGTGTTTCGAGCTTAAGCTCTCATCAGTACGGTAAAATCAAGTGCGAAGATGTACAACACTTGGATGTAAAAATAGAAACAAAGGAAGTCAACAACAGGAAGCCAACCACACATTTGTGGCTTCGGTTAGAAGATCTTGTGCTTACAAGGCAACATCTAACGTCGCCACGGAGGCAGCTATAGCTACCAGCGTGACAATCCTACCCAGGAAAATACAAATAAGGATGAATTTAGCGAGGGGCAATATATGAAAATATGAGTAGAAAAGTTATTGGGTATAGCTGCCTCCGTGGCGACGTTAGATGTTGCCTTGTAAGCACAAGATCTTCTAACCGAAGCCACAAATGTGTGGTTGGCTTCCTGTTGTTGACTTCCTTTGTTTCTATTTTTACATCCAAGTGTTGTACATCTTCGCACTTGATTTTACCGTACTGATGAGAGCTTAAGCTCGAAACACGTGTCTACGGTTGCAGAACATTTTGAGGGTTATACCCAATAACTTTTCTACTCATATTTTCATATATTGCCCCTCGCTAAATTCATCCTTATATATATATATATATATATATATATATATATATATATATATATATATATATATATATATATATAGTGTGTCTCACTTCTCATGGAAACACCCCCGTATCTTCCGTAATAATTGAGGTTGAATGATGAAACTCTCAGGACTGATGAAAATGCTCAAAATGCACCTACCACCTAAATGGGGTTGGCCTACGTGATATACACTGCCCGCCAATCGCTATGGAACAACACATTTTTACGGTAAAACATACTAGGGGGCATAATAGGCTAAAAATTCCTTCAGATTTGTGATCAGGACCACCAATTTACTACATATACACTTTTTCTCTGGAAAAATTTCAGTCCTGAAAAATCCGAATTTGTCTCACTTCTCATGGAAACACCCCCGTATTTTCCGTAATTTTATACGTAGAACCCTGAAATTTGCAGGATCGATAGATACACTAGAAATGAACTCACTGCACAAAACGGGTGATCCTACATGATGTGCACTGCACGCCAGCAGCGATGAAAAAATGGGTGGTTCCTTCGCTGCTGGCGTGCAGTGTATATTACGTAGATTAACCATTTCCGTGCAGTGAGTTCATTTTCAGTGTTTCTATCGATACTGGAAATTTCATGGTTATATATAAAAAATTACGGAAGATACGGGGGTGTTTCCATGAGAAGTGAGACAAATTCGGATTTTTCAGGAATGAAATTTTTTCAGGGAAAACGTGTCTCTGTAGTAAGTTGGTGGTCCTGATCACGTATCTGTAGGAATTTTGAGCCTATTCTGCCCCCTAGTATGTTTTACCGTAAAAATGGGTTGTTCTATCGCGAGTGGCGGGCAGTGTATATCACTTTGGCCAACCCCATTCAGGTGGTAGGTGCATTTTGAGCATTTCCATCAGTCCTGAGAGTTTCATCATTTTACCTCTATTGTTACGGAAGATACGGGGGTGTTTCCATGAGAAGTGAGACACACTGTATATATATATATATATATATATATATATATATATATATATATATATAACAGGAAGTTATTCATGACATCTACAGTCACTATTTTCACTTATATATATATATATATATATATATACATATAAAATCCAGTTAAACTCAGATATTCTCAACCTAAGTAGAAGAACATCCTTGGGGATGCAGTCACAAAAAAGGCCTTGGTAGGAAAACTATTTGCTAAATTGTCAAGCTTCCAAAAAACTTTATTTTTATTCTCAAGACATCTGAAAAATTATTAATGATGTACAAATAACAGTAATAAATGAGAAAGCTAATGCTTTTATTAGCTATTTTCTTCGGTCATTATGGAGACACAAGTTTTTTTTAAAGATGACGAAATACGAACATATTAAACACTGTATGAACAGCATGTTATCTCGGCAGAGACAACTGCAGTAAAAGATTAAAAAAGTAATCTATTTCTAAGGATTCACTTAGATTAACAATATTCGAAACATTTTAAAATATAACTGAAAATGCGTCAACCGTTTCACGCATTTCGTTGCAGAGCATAAAACAAAAGAGAGAGAAGAAGGAGAGTGTTACTTGTCAGCTGTCAAATAACTTGTCAATGAGATTATTTGTGCTGCCACGAAACTTGTTTATGATTATTGCAGTATGCCATCTATGGGGGATTATAGGAATTGGTGAAAGGAGTTATATTTGAATTTCGTGAGTTGTCAGTCTCTAATCACAATGGGATTACATTTTTCTACAAACAATTGTCTTGATGTTTTTTTGTATTTCGAAGGTCTATAAGTGACCGTTTTAATTGTTGAAATGTCGACTTTAAAATGGCCTATGTAACTAGGTGGATTATTGATCGTTAAACCGCTTAAAATTGAGAAAAAAGTCTATCTGATCAATGAATTTCTCAATATTTTCAATGGTTTTCGACTTTCTTCATTATTTTTATAACAAAAAGTAGTTTACATTAAATTGTTCATAATAAAATATTGGAATACATAATTTCACTACAAAATTAATTTAATTATATCGTTTTTATTATTTTCTACAACTATTGAAAATTATTGAAAATATTGAGAAAATCATAATTCAGGGAGACTTTTCGTAGGTTTTTCTCAATTTTGATCGGTTTAACGATCAACAAACCACTTGTTACATAGGCCGTTTCAATCTTGACATTTCAACAATTAAAATGTTCACTTGAGACTGACCCATCGAGACTGACCCGTCGAGCTCAGTCTTTACATCCCTTTGAAGATATACCAAAAATCTCTTCCTCGGGGCTTGTTCTTCCAACAAATGGCAAAGCTTTGGAACTCACTGCCTCGGAAGGTATGTGTATTTATGTACGCACTGTATCAATAATGGCTAATAAATCATTATTATTATTATACGTTTCCTTTACATTCTAATTATCTGCTTTTCACGACAAACTAATGCTAGAGTGAGTATTCCTTTAGTTTTTATCATTCACATACTGGGTGATTCTTTAAGGTGGCTCACCTCTACAACTTTTTCATTATTGAATATAGAAAAACGAAATTTGGAGGTTGTATATATTATAATTCAATTTACATATTTTGACATATTTACTTGCTTTGAAGGACTTCTGATTTGACCGGAAATGGTCCCAACTTTCGATTTTTAAACATCCTATATATTTTCACTTATTTTGATCGAGAATGATATTCTAAATCTAACAACACCTCACTTGTCAATATTTGACAAATAAGATCATTTTTATTCCAATTTTGCTATGGATCGTGTAAATCGCTTTATTCTTGATCAAGTAACATGCGAAAATTGCGGCTTCGAGGCTTATGACTTCAGAGAATCATTTATGAGTCGCAAATAAGAATTTTTCCAGTTAACCAGATTTTTTCAAATAGAAAGGTGGTGGCTCGTCGACTTCTTGTGAAAGATCATTTTCTTACGAATAATTTGATACCACAAACATTCACTTTATTTTCACTATTTTTCTGAATAATTGCAAGAAGCGATCATACCTAATAACAAATAATACGTATTCGGTATACTTATGCACTAGTCCTGTTATTCTAGTTATCCCTGACAAACAATTGAAGCTGTTTCTCATGACTTCACAGACGTTTTAAGAATTATTTAAAAGTCGCAAATATTACCGTTAAGCAGGATTTATAGATTGTGTCGCAACCGCTTCCGCTGCCGTAGCCGTTGCCGTAGCTGCTGGCAAAATTATGACCAATTCATAGTCCCATTGAGCGCCAACTGTTTTCCTTCATGAAAATATTTTTATAATTCTTGTCCTACAGATTATATAGATGTGGAAATTCTTCTAGTAGGTTCAGGAATACGCCTACATCAACATTTATATTTTCCTCATATTCTGACATTTTGAATAAAATTAAGTCTTGCTTTCAAACTATACAAACAAATACATAACCTAAATTATGTGACCTTTCGTTTATTTTTGACACGGAAATTTTGAGTTTCATGTCATTTTCCGCTGCGGCAGCGACAACAGCAACTGCAACGGAAGCGGATCTATAAATATATGCATGAGCAACGGCACATTTATCTTCGTACGGCAACGTCAACTGCAACGACTGCGGCTACGACTTAATCTATAAATCCAGCTTTTAGTCCATTAATATTCTAAATGTTCAATTTGGCGAATTGACGCCGTACAATTCACTTCAAAACGTCCAATCCTTTTTCTTTACTGACGATGAAATCATTGGCATTTTCTTCTTGTTCATTTTTCATTTTCCAGTTTTGGAAAATAATGGCGAGTGGGATGGCGAAGATTAGGAAATCTCTGAGCATAAATTCGAGCTGCATCAGTTGCATTCTTTTTTGCTTCTCCGTAAATTTGCAACATATCAATTTTCTCGTTTCTAGTATAATTTTCCATTTCAAATCATAAACAACGAAACAAATACATTTTTAAAAGTGACAGCATATTCATTAGCCTATTCGTTTAGGTATTTCTGTAGCAACAGCTTCAAGTGTTTGTCACGTATAACTAGAAAAACAGTGCATAAGTATACCGAATTATTTGTTACTAGGTATGATCGCTTCTTTTAATTATTTAGAAAAATAGTGAAAATGGTGTGGTAAGTATCAAATCATTCGTAAGAAAATGATCATTCACAAAAAGCCGACGAGCCACCCCCTTTCCATTTGAAAAAATCGTGTTTAATGGAAAAATCCATATTTGCGATTATTAAATAGTTCTTGAAATGGCAGTGAAGTCATACGCCTCAAACTCGTATTTTTCCCATGTTACTTGTTCAAAAATTAAGCGATTTACACGATCCGTGGCATTCTAGATCGAAAAATAATTTTTTTAATAAAAATAACTTTATTCAAATATTGACAAGTGAGGTGTTGTTGGATTCAGAATGTTTTTTAGAATGTTGGATTTAGAATGTTCAAAATAAGTGGAAATATATAGGATATCCTATTTGAAAATCGAAAGTTGGGGTCATTTTCGGTCAAACCAGAAGTACGACAAAGCAAGTAAATATTACAAAAAATGTAAATTGAAGTATAATACACAACCTCCAAATTCCGTTTTTCTACCTTCAATAATAAAAAAGTTATAGGGGTGAGCCACCTTGGAGAATCGCCCGGTAAAACTACTGAAAATTTCTTTCTTTGATTTGAAGAATTTTCCAATGATGAATATAATTTGTAGCATAATTCTTGTTGGTTTTTTATGTTCAAGGAATTATCGGTTGAAAACGACCCTGACACCCTGTATAAAATAAATAACACTCTTTCATGAAAACATTTAAATCGCACCCAGTGTCATGTCCTTTAAACCGAAATATTGACTGTTTGAAGTGACCTATCAACAACGAATAAAGTAAAGCGATGCCCCTCCATCTCGTTACTCAATATCAAATTCCGGTCGGTTTCGAAACAAAAGCAAATCCAGTCCAATATTGCTCGGCCTCATAAGTTACAATTCCAGAGGGCAGTCACGTAGGAACAGGGAGAGATCTTCCTCTTCCTCTACCGTCTGCAGATATCATCCTCGTGCCCCTCTTCCTGCAGGTTGTCATTGCCGTCACGGTTTCTGCTGATTGCGACCGCGAAATCATGCAGGACACGTCCTCCTGCGAACGCGGCCTCCAACTCTTGGCCAGTAATATTCTGTACATCCAACAACTTTCGGAGTTTTCGGCTCTAAGATATCGCCAATGGGCTTGGGGATTTAGTGTCCGTTTTTCGACATTCGGATAAACCTTGTACAATCTTGGAAGTGGGAATAGACCAGGCCATAACCGTTCAGAAAATCAGAATTTCACTTCTGTAAAACTCTCACCGTTTTCGAGATATTGGGCATTTTTTTATTTCTGGAGAATCTCTCACTCTCTTTTTTTGAGTGCCTTGTCAACAAATTGAGACATATTCAAATGTCTTTGATTCTGAAGATAAACTGATGAGTGGTGCTTTCAGACGTATCAAACAGTTTTACAGAAATTGATACATTTTTGCGATAGATAGGGGTTAAATGCCAGCCTTGAATTTCACCAATTTTTAGTTAGGTACACAACTTTGACATTATTGTCTGGGAAAACTATATCCAAGTGGAGGTGGAAATGTATTACAAAAAAAACGCGCATTTTGTCCAGACTCGAAACTGGTATAAATCTTTTTATGATATTTTTGGAAGGAGTGATTTTTCCATAAAGTAGAGGGTGGTGTTATTCTGGGACAACATCAACTCTCATGAATGATAACGAATCAATTGCTGAAGAGCATGCAAGGAAATGAACTTGAACTGTTTTTGTGTGCTATGGCAGTGTAAGTTAGGCATATTCGTATATCCATATCTATTGCATAAAGATTCATCCGACCATAAACTATTATTAAAAAAGTTCGGATCCCCACAGTGTTTTTGTAACACGAATACTTTGAGGTTTTATCTTTAATACGCAAGAAAACCAAAACGAGAAAAAATTATTGTACAGGAAAAAAATTAAATGCTTAACAAATCCAATAAAAACGTCCAAGTATCCAAGTATCTAAGATTTCCGAATTGATTCCCTTACTTCAACGGAATCTTGAAGTCGCGAAATTATTTACAACAACTCGTTATTTGAAAAAACGTATGGTTTTTAACATTTTTTTAAAATTCTATCATGCATATTATTCGGTATTTTTACTGATCATTCCATCAAATATTTTTTGGGCAAAACTATAAAAGTTAATTTTAACCCAGATCACCATACTATAATTGAACACAAATATCACTCCATTCAAAAATAATTACATTGAGTTTACATTGAGTTTCATATTTTGCACGTCTGAAAACACCACTAACCAGTAATCTTCAACAGCGAAGATATTTGAATCAGTCTCAAATTGTAGTGGTGGCACCCAACAATCCGAGGTGAGGCAGCGATTTTCCCAAAATTCTAAAAATGCCCATAATTCGAAAACGTTGAGATATTTACTGAGGTGAAATTCTGCTGTTCTGAAAAGTCATGACCTGGTTTACAATCAGTTTCAAGATTATATAAGGTTTACCGGCATGGCCTTTATAGGCAAGTGCTGATGCATTTTTGAGATAAACAGAATTAACACTATTAGACCTACTGGAAGAGGAGCAAAATATTGTTCGAATTACGAGAAAAATAAATTGGAGTCGACAAAATGGAGGAGGGTGGAACGGGGTGAACTTTAAGGGATCGAAAGTGATATTTCACTGTTTTTCGCGATTGGCAACTGAAGTTGATCTCCTGTCGAAAAAATTTGACTGGCAAAGTTGTTTGACAATAAGATCTGCAATAGGGAATATACATTATTTTTTTTGTTTAATTAATTTTTTATTTCCTTACAACAGTGAAAAATATTGAAAGTCTTGGAATTTATTTTTAAAATAATATATAAAATACCGATTGAATTTGACCTGTTTGAACGCCTCCATTTTCCGCACGCTGTGGATGACGTCACATGGCACGATCAGTATTGTTCTTCTCCTATGGGTTGTTTACAATATGCATTGACACTATTGACAGTTATTAGTTAGGTTAGGGATTTGCAGTTTTAATCGCTGTTACGATAATGGAAAATGCTAGAAAACCATTTCATAGGTATTGTCTAGTAACGAAATGCCAAAACACAATTATAAGTACACCAAATAAACTTTTTTTTCTGTTCCAAGAGATGCGAAAATACGTAAACAATGGTGTAAGGTTATGAGAAGAAACGAAGTACCTCCAATATCACATTTACATTGTTGTGAACATCACTTTAATGTGAGTGTATGAATACAACATTTGATTGGATTGGATACAGTTGGATAATTTACAATTGTCACTAGACCAAAATCACACTATGTAATGGAAAATACTACAGATATATAAATAAAAATAAATGTTCTATTAAAAACGACTAGCACAGTATGAATATCAACACAGCAAATTTCATGCTTCGTTTCAACCAATGGTGATGCGTTTCGCAAAATTTGATTCCGCGCGCTTATTTTGCACTTTTTGATTAAAGTTTTATGGAGTTAAATACAAACTAAATGATAAAGTAATGGTTTAGGTGTAATGTCAGGACAATAAAGTATCGGACGTAAAAAAATCAAGTAAATTTAAATTACCTGGATATTCCCTATTTTTGTATCAAAATTTTTCACGTTAAGTACCTCAAATTTACGGGAAAATTGGAAAACCTGATTTTTCAGTTTTTTTTTCTCGCCCAAAAATTTTTTTTTCACAAAATTTCGTGAAAATATATCTTATCATGTTTCAAGTGAGCTGTAATTTTTTTTAGTAGCGAAATACACATTTTTCCTTTTTTTCCGACAAATTCCGAATTAACAACCTCATTTTCAACAATAAAGGAATCATGCCTTATAAAAATAGCCCTGAGATTGTGATTAACATCAGGAAATTACTCAAAACTTGACAACACCGCAACCAATTTTGATTTTTATTCCAGCGATGACGAGGCGAAATATGTCGGAATACATTTCTGATGAAAAATAGAGGGTGTTCTATTTGAAAAATTCTAATGAATGTTGTCTGAATTTTACAATATTCAAAATGCAAATTTGAGCACCCCAAAGAAATATGTTGCAATAACAGCGGATTGGTGTTCTTGAGGCAGTGCTACTACTGTATGCCAAAAATATTATCAAAAATTGAAAAAATGAATGAACCATGCCCGAATCAATGACTCTTCACTAGTGGTAAAATTAGGTTTATCAATTATCTTTTAATGGACACACTGTACACAACAACATTGTATAGTACTCTATTTGATCCTTTCGTTTACATTAACTTTGTTTTGGAAAAAACACTAATTTTACGGCAAAAACTAGTTTCTGATGACGTTTTATATTTTTATTTTTCCGTCTCTATACCTATGACAATACATGACTAACTATATTATTAAATGCAATTAAAGAATAAGTAAAAAGTGAAAAGTATAAGTCCACAACATTCTCCGGGCCTCGCAAAAGACTACTTTGGTTTCAACAGAACAATCTTTGTTATAGGTCTTCGATATAATCCTGTCGCTGTTTTTACTTCAACCACCCTAATTTTGTTGTCGCGTCCAGGAAAAGTTCGAGTTATTTTTCCTTTGGGCCATGTATTTCTTGGAGAAGTATCATCCGCCAATGTGACAGATCTCTTTCAGCAACATCACTTTTGTTGTGCTGCCACTTGCTTCGTTTAATCAGAGTTGGAACGTATTCTCGTAGTCTCCAGAAAAGATCTGCAAATCTCTGTGCAATACGCCATTGCTTTCGTAAATTGGAGTCTGAACCTGTGAACACTCCTGGTGGACTTAATTCATTTAGTTTACCAATAAGAAAATGGTTGAGTGTCAGAGCTTCGTCGTCTAGATGATCTAAGGAAACGTAAGTGAATGGATGGCTATTCACTGTGTGTTCCACTTCAACAAGAAGAGTTAGCAGCATTTCTTCCTTTGGACTCTGCTGTGTCAAAACCACTCTCAGAGCGTTTTTAACAGACCTAATCATTCTCTCCCACACTCCTCCCATGTGGCTGGCTGTTGGTGGATTTTTGAACCATTGTATGTGTCGCATACAACAAAACTGCTGGAACTGATCTGTATCGACTTGTTGAAGGGCAAATTTCATTTCTTTTTCGGCTCCACAAAGGTTTGTTCCATTATCCGAGTGTAGTTCGCTAGGACTACCTCTTCTACAAATGAATCGACGGATTGCCATGATGGCAGAATCTGTAGTGAGTGAAGAGGCCAGTTCAAGGTGAATCGCTCTTGTAGATATACACGTGAAAATAGCGTTTTTCCTTTGTCCAACCGATGGTAACTGTCATCGGACCAAAATAATCCATCCCCGTGATCATAAAGGCTCTAACTTGAGGTGTAATTCGACAATCCGGAATTTGACCCATTTGTTGAGTTTCCAACTTGGCATATTTTCTCCTGCAGATAACACAGGATGTCACACAACTTTTTACAGCTGATCTTGCATTTATGATCCAAAACTGTTCTCTCAACTGGTTGATCTATTGTTCTCTGCCCTGGAGATGATTCAAATGGTGATAATATTTCACTAGCAATTTTGTCAAATAATGTTTCGAGTCTAGAATGATTGGTCTCATAGGTAGGTCTAAATGTTAAGCTTCATCCAATCTTCCGCTCAATCTCAAAACATTCATAATATTATCAAATACAGAATTTAACTTCGACAGGCGACTCGATTTCTTAAAACTTTTCTTCTGGAGGATCCTATTCATCTCTTCAGAAAAACATTCGTTTTGGACGTGCTTAAATATCTCAAACTCGGCAGATTCAAATTCATTTACTGTGAGTTCTTTAAATAAGTTTGAGTACTAATAAGTAGGCCGGTTTTCATTTTTAAAATGTTTATAACTCTTAACACCCATGCGGCAGTTCTAACGAGACGCAAATAATTTGAAAATTTTGAAAAGTCAAAAGGATTACTTTTTTCTCTATTGAACATTAGAAAAACATTCGTTTTCTTCTCTTCCTCAGTATTTGCCGATATCTCCTCTCCGGCTAGAGGCCATGACTTTTCATCTGAAGTGAGGAATTGAGGTCCGTAAAACCAATTTCTGTAGTTGTCTATGTCCCACAGTCCTCTTATTTTTCCGTCTCTCTATATGACAATACATGACTAACTATATTATTAAATGCAATTAAAGAATAAGTAAAAAGTGAAAAGTATAACTCCACATCAAACTTAATAACATTAACAAATAAATAGTTGGAATTTGTTCAATGTGAAATGGGAATAAATTTGTTCTCAACGAATCTTAATTGAATTCCCACAGCGTTCAAAACAATAATGTGCTGTACCCTTTCGACGTAGCAATCTCGCCAAACTCTCTATCTTTTCAATAAATCCGTATTCAATGTTTCACGATGCATCGGTTCGATAAGAGAATTAAAGTAAGGTATATTGCGGCACTATGGAAGATAAATTGCCAGCATAACTGGAGAAGAGTAATCAATGGTCACCTCTGTGTAATTTCTGGCATGGTCGTGCAGTAAACAACCATGCAGGGAGAAGACTTATATTACCGCTATTAATTTGCAAAGCCAGCTAGGTCCGGCCTGAACTACTCATAGCTCATGCCCCTAATTGCCATAGTCTGCTAGTGCTCGGGATCTTCCGGAATAATATTCTATTGATTCAGCGAGGGAATATATCGCAAAACGACTTTTTTTCCTGACCAACAGAGATGGACAGATAGATAGATAGATAGATATTTTTATCAATCCTTATACGCACAAGATAGCAATGTTTTACGCAAGAAATTGTGAGAAAAATTACAACTTTTTTGTATTTTGCGAATATTTCCGAAAAGTATTGGAGGAATCGTTTCACAATCGGAAAAACGACCAGATCGGTGCATTTTTCACTGAGAAAATCCGGGAAAACCTCGAAAAAAAAAATTTTTCAATAATTCATAATTTTTATAAATCTGAAGCTGAAAATCCAATATTGCGGAAACTGATAGATAATAATACATGTGGTTCATCAGTGCCCAATGCTTAGTTTTTGCACAATCGCGTTATAAACAAGTTAATGCGCCGATTAAAGGGAAATCATCTTATTCAAATTTTGTAAACGTCATTTGGAGGTAGAGATCAATATCTACAATTTGTATATTTTGGATTTTCACCTGAGAGGTGGGAAATGTGTTGAAAATGTAACTGAATGTTTATGAAAATGCTTCAAAGTGAGTTCAAAGTCATCCGAAGTCGCACTGAAGTTAACTCGAGTTGAGTTCGGGCGACTTTACACTTTGAAGCATTTAGAGTAACTTCCAGTGGTATTTTCAACACATTTCCAACCTCTCAGGTGAAAATCTAAAAAAAATTCAAAAACTCAGAAAAAATACAAATTGTAGGTATGATTTCTACTTCCAGATGCCATTTACAGAATTTGAATAGGACGATTTCCCTCAAATCGGCGCATCTTGCAAGATGTTCCCTTAAACTGTTTATATCGCGATTGTGCAAGAACTACATATCGGACAGAAAACGACTTGCGCACAGTTGAACCACATGTTATAATCTATCAGTTTCCGTAATATTTTTTGTCCAACTTCAGATTTATGAAAATTATAAATTTTTGAAGAATGGTGTCTTTATCGAGGTTTTCCCGGATTCTCTCATTGGAAAATGCTCCGATCCGGTCATATAAAAATTCATTTCATAAGTTTATAAATCTATACAAAAATTCATGAGCGATTCTTTGAATAATCTTTGAGATATTTCCAAAAAACAAAAATGTAATTTTTTCACAATTGCTTGTTTAAAAAATTCCACAAAGCGATTTTGCTGAGGCGAAAACTGGAGTTTTCATCAACGAACTATCTTATGAAAATTAGTATAGGCCATTTGCGCCTTTTATTTTGAGGGGAAAAAACCTCTATAGTTTGGTCTACTACAGCACGTTGAAGAAAAAAGGCCCAGCATGGGTAGGAGCCTTTCTGAAGTGCATTTTATTGAATTTTTGAAGATTTTCATCATTTCTTTCCTTTATTGGGTATTTGTCAATTATTATGCCCTAGTATTTGACCGAATATCCGTCAAATACTTCGGTGTCATGATCAATTTCTTGAGTTTAATTGTTTTCGGATCTGAACCTGATTATAATTGAATTGGGAAGAAGTATTACAAAATCATCTCCACAACTTTAATTATAACATATTTTCAAATGGGGGGTAAATGTGTCGGATTCAGCTAGAATGCATATTCAGCCTTAATAATCTGAGTTCTACAAAAAATAATTTTCCTGATATATTCATATATACTGAGGACCAGATTTCTAGATTTATCAACCCTGCACTCGATGTATACAGGGCAATTCAAATTCGACCCCCACCATTGGGATCTCCTAAACTACAGGAGATACGTCGAAGCTTAAATTGGGGCAAAGTTGCGTATTCTGGTGCTTAACAAAATACTGTTTTGAAACTTGGAAAATTCCGAGTATTTCCGGAAATATCGGGAAAAAACTGAGGATCGGAATTTTCGTTTTTATTTTTTTCTATCGTTATTTGACAACACAGTTCAAAACCAAAAGTACATTTTCATTGATACTTTTTTTCAGCTACACGTTTTCATGTTCAAATTTACTATCCGACGTTTCGTCTTCTGGCATTCATCATCAACTTTTTTTCTGTTATGGGCGCCATATTGTTTTTAAATACAGAAAAATAGTGATTCTCATTATGATTTCATTGATGTATAATTTGTTATGATTTGCAATTCTGAAACCACAGATATTAAAAAAAAACAACTTCATCTGAGATGGTCATGACTCTATCGAAAAATTTTGTTTAATAAACACTAGTTGTCAGAACTCATTAAACATCATAAGTTTGCACAAATACTTCAGTCGAAATGTCCTCATTCTCAAATGAAGAAAAACGAGATATGTTGAAATTTTATTATAAATTTGATAGGAATAGTACGAAAACAACACAAATTTATTTATATCCGGAAAGACAACAGCCGGATAGAACATTATTCGGAATTTTGGGCAAACACTTGGCTGAGTACGGTGCGTTTCAAAAAACAAGAATGAAATCATGAGCTTGTAAAAAATGCACAAAAAGTATTACAACAAGTGGTTGAAATGATGGCCTTCCTCTTGAATACATAACCGAGCTCGTCGTCTCAAATTAAGAACAGCCCTAACAATATCCCTTCTTCTGATAGACCTGAATTGCGCGATGATATTGTCTCTAAGTTCATCTACTGTGTCATATTCTTGCTCTCCATAGATTCTGTTCTTTAAAGTGCCCCACAAGAAAGTATCCAAAACTGTAAGGTCAGGTGACCTTGCCGGCCACCTCACTGGTCCAGAATTTCCTAACCACCTATTAGGAAATCTTTGGTGTAAATATTCGCAAACTGCTCTTTTATTGTGTGGAGGAGCCCCGTCATGCTGAAACCAGCAGCTGTTATAATTAACAAGGGGAAACGTATCCATATATTCTTCGAATTCGTTTCTTAAGAACCGAAGATAGGTTTCCCCGTTCAAAGTATTAGAGAAGAAATGAGGTCCAAGTATTCGGTCGTCATAAATTCCAGCCCACACATTCAAACGAAACCGAACTTGTGGTCTGACTTCTCTGAAGTGTCGTGGATTATCTTCACTCCAAATGTGCTCATTATTTCTATTAAAAACACCACAGTTCGAAAAAGTACTTTCGTCGGTCCAAATAATGTTTTTCAAGAAGTTTGTAGGGAATACCCTATTCGAGAGCCAGCTACAAAATTCCATCCTTCTCTCAAGATCACCTGGATGTTATTTTTGTGAAATATGTATCTTATAACATTTCAAACCACTTTTTTTGAATTCCCTCAAAACGCTGGTCTGTGGCACATCTATTTCTGCCGTGACTTGATGTGTTGATTTGGAAGGATCTGCATTTATCTAAAAAAGTACCAAAAATAATTATACTTCTTCGAATATGGAATTTATTTTACCTCGGCTAATAAGTTACGTCTTATATTTTGTACCATTCTGCTTCCATATTTCATTCTTGGTTTTTGAAACGCACCGTACTCAGCCAAGTGTTTGTCCAAAATTCCGAATATTGTTCTATCCGGCTGTTGTCTTTCCGGATATAATTCAAAACAAATTTGTGTTGTTTTCGTACTATTCCTATCAAATTTATAATAAAGTTTCAACATATCTCGTTTTTCTTCATTTGAGAATGAGGACATTTCGACTGAAGTATTTGTGCAAACTTATGATGTTTAATGAGTTCTGACAACTAGTGTTTATTAAACAAAATTTTTCGATGGAGTCATGCCCATCTCAGATGAAGTTGTTTTTTTTTAATATCTGTGGTTTCAGAAGTGCAAATCATAACAAATTATACATCACTGAAATCAGAATGAGAATCACTATTTTTCTGTATAAAAAAACAATATGGCGCCCATAACAGAAAAAAAGTTGATGAAGAATGCCAGAAGACGAAACGTCGGATAGTAAATCTGAACATGAAAACGTGTAGCTGAAAAAAAGTATCAATAAAAATGTACTTTTGGTTTTGAGCTATGTTGTCAAATAACGATGGAAAAAAATAAAAACGAAAATTCCGATTTTTAGTTTTTTCCCGATATTTCCGGAAATACTCGGAATTTTCCAAGTTTCAAAACAGTATTTTGTTAAGCACGAGAATACGCAACTTTGCCCCAATTTAAGCTTCGACGTATCTCCTGTAGTTTATGAGATCCCAATGGTGGGGGTCGAATTTGAATTGCCCTGTATAATACTAAAAGCTCATTTGCTAATCATATTCTAAATTCTAACCACCACTTCGGCATTAACTCTTACTGTGGAGGTGGTACACAAAGTAGGCCACCAAAATTTCCACCCATCTGAGGTGGTGGCGTTAAATTCAGACCACCATTTCAAAATTATTTATCTTGTGTTGCAGCCGCACATATTTTGAATCACTATCGCCATATCATATTTAAAACAATTGTGAATAGGTAAACGGGACATTCTTATCATCTGGTTCAGTATTTGTACCACTGCTCCAGTTGAAAATTTCCTAAAATATTTGGTTCTTGGACTGGATATGCATCACTTGCACATCACTTGCACATCATCCCAAAAATGAACAACGGGGTGATACATAAAACGATCATATGCTCAATTCCAACACAGAGTACCCTTTTGTTTGGGGAAACAAAGAGCCTGATTTCAATCTTATCATAACTGATTTATGAAGTTTTTACCCTTTCATGAGAATATGTAAGTGTTTATATTTTTTTCAATATTTAGGAATAAATTGAAAAAAAAAGTTTCAGTGATAAATTATGCATATGGGGCAGTGGTACAAAAAGTAAAACACTATTTTTTGCAAAAAACATGTGTACTGGATGAGCGTGACTGTCGAAGAAGCGGTATTGTAGTTAACATCAGCTCGGTGGTACTAGTCTAGTTGAACCGACGTTGCACTCCAAGTACCAGATAATAGCAATAGAAATTATCCTACTGATATCCTTTTTCATATCAAAATCTAATGCTAATGTGTAAGGTAAGGTGCACCATACTATTGCAGACTGGTTAAGCCATATTATTTTCTCCTACCCTACAGCGGTAGATATATTTTGTGTTTAATATTGGATACGTTTAACCTTGGCTACGTACTAGTGTCTGTATAATTCCACCTTAAAGGTTGGTTAATGTTTGAAAACATATTTGGTCATTGAACTGCACCTGTAGACCAATTGTAAGGTCAATTTTGATAATCAGTTATTTATATAGCTTTTTAGTTTTTGTGTAAAAACGTACCCGTACAGTCAGTTCACTATAATCTTGATGTTTAATAATTATACTTCTTCAAACAGTAAGCTGTTTATCATGTAGAGTGTGGTAACGTTAATTTTTAATACTAATCGTGTTATATGGGAATCAGTATGAATAATCTATAGGGTGAGCCTGCATCATATATCTGGCGCCCACATTCGTACATCACAATTTATTTCGTATGACCCACTCCCGTCTCCACGTGAGTTAGTCGCGAGTCACCCTGTCACTCTGACAGCTTCGTTGCCATTATAAAAGCCGAAAGCTAAGTTAAACTTATGGCAAAACTGCTCCAGTTGAAAATTTCCTAAAATATTTGGTTCTTGGACTGAATATGCAACACTTGCAGAGTGTAGTATTTGTCGCACCTACCTGGTGCGTACAAACGTCGAGAAAAAGAGAAACGGGAAGGACAAGTACTTTAAACGTTTTATTAAACGAGAAACATATAAAAATTGTAGAAAAGTTATTTTTGATCTACTTGACACTGACAATACTATCAACATAAAAATAATCACACATCATCCCAAAAATGAACAACGGGGTGATACATAAAACGATCGTATGCTCAATTCCAACATTTTTCCCCACCGCCAATCATATTCTTGGTAAGAATGATTCTTCCAATAGGTTACAGGTTTAATCTGTCAGGGGGTCTAATTTTTCTACCACTTCTTGTGATAACTTCATCGCCTCTTTCATGACTGCCATTGACTGCATTTTCGCATTTCTTCCTCAATGGTCCAATATTTTCTTCTCGAGCCATTTCTAACAAATGTAATCTTTGTATTCGTCTAATGATACTTCCATTGGCTGTTTTAAGTCTAACAACCCTAGATTCGCCATCTTTACCTGAGAATAATTCCTCTACTCTAGCTAATGGCCAATCAATACGATTTTTTGCTTCATTTTCAACTATCACGACGTCTCCAATTTCCAAGTTATGTTTATGATGTTTTGTCCTTCGTAGAACCAGTTGTCCAAGATACTCTTTTCGAAAACGTCTCCTCAGATCCTCTTTGAGTTTGTTTTTATATCTGAATCTTCGTCTGAGGCCTTTCGATTCAATTTTATCAATATCTGGCACACCGGCTTCCTTGATGTCTTGAAGGAACATGGCTGGAGTGAGAGCTATTAAATCGGATTGATCTTCAGATTCACAATCGCATAAAATAGATGACAACTCTTCATATTTCAAACTGGCTCTGCCACATACCTTTCTGAGCAATTGTTTTATGAGACGAATCTATCGCTCCCACCAACCGCCCCACCATGCGGCAGTAGGAATGTTCAACTTCCAAACAATTTTTTCTAATTTGTGAATTTTTTCAATTTCGCTCCAGTTTAAAGACTCCAAGGCATTTTTTGCACCAATGAAATTTCCACCATTGTCCGAGTAGACCACAGAAGAACGTCCTCGCCTAGCAATAAATCTTCGGAAAGCCTGAAGGAAACTCTCGGTTGTCAAAGACGAAACCAGTTCTAAATGAACAGCCCTGTCTACTGCACAGGTAAAAATGCATACCCAGACTTTTTCTTTATTGCGGAGAAATAGATGGCCAAACAGGTCAACACCAACTATTTCGAAAACAGCGGCATCCTTGACACGATCTTTCGGTAAAGCCACAGGAGCTGATTCACAGTTCTTGGAGTCGAATCTTTGACATAACGTACATTTCGAGATGACGGATTTGATGGATTTCCTACCACCCAGTATCCAAAATTTTTTCCTCAAAACTGAAAGGAGTCCCTGTACTCCAACATGACATAATTCAATGTGGCTGTCAAGTATCAAGCGATTTACTATGGGATGTCTTGCGGGTAACACTGCTGGATAGCGAAATTCTTTTGAATCATCTCTCTCGGATATTTTCGTCTTGATGCGTAAGATACCATCCTCATCTTCAAAAGATAACAGTGATGAAATCTTATCTCGACTTTCATGAAAAACATCTTGTTGAATACATTTTACTAGGAAAAGTTCTGCCTTTTGTTGCTCTTCAACAGATAATTGACCATTTCTTTTATTCAAATTGGTACAATTGAAAATAAATCTTCGAATCCATCCAATGAGATTGATAATTCTCCGATATTTTGAAAAATAGTGATACATCCAAGAAAAATCTATTTTCTGATGTGTGAACAAGGATATCTCTTTCTTTCGATTTTCTTCTGATACCAAATCTTCGTTTGTCTCATATTTTTGCTTTGGCCATTGACTCTCATTATTGTATAACCATCCTGGTCCCTCCCACCATCTAGATTCTAACAACTGTCTTGCTGTACATCCCCGAGAAGGTAAAATGCAGGGTTCATCGATCCAGGGACATGGAACCAACGTTCTTGAATAATTTCGTATTTCTTGGATACGATTCCATACGAAAGGTTTCCATTTTTCTCCTCTCTTAATCCAAGACAATACAGTGGTTGAATCTGACCAATAAAAAACTGGAATATTTTCCTCGAAAGCTTCGTTGATGGATTGCAGCAGTCTGACTCCTATTGATGCGGCAAGTAACTCAAGACGGGGTATAGAAATCTTCTTTACAGGGGAGACTCTCGATTTGGCTTGAATCAACTGTACAGTAATGCCATTACTTGATTTCGTCCTTAGGAAAATCACTGGAGCATAAGCAAGCTGGCTTGCATCCACAAAAACATGAAGACTCAAATCTCTTGTTGCTGTACTGGATTCGTGCATAATCCATCTGGGAATTTTCAGATTTGCCAAAATATTTAGCTCACCAAGCCAGCGCAAGAAATCATTTTTCATTTCATCTGGTACTTCTTCATTCCATCCGAGTTTAGATTTCCACGTTTTTTGTAATTGCATTTTTGGAAATAGAAGTACAGGTGACACAAATCCAAGAGGATCGAAGATTCTATTCGTCACAGAGAGAATCACCTTTTTTGTTATGAGATCTGGTTGAAAGTCTTTGAATGAATCAAAATTTATTCTTAGAGTGTCTGAGTGTTTTTCCCAATGCATTCCAAGAACTAGTGAAATGCTGATTTCCGGACAATCGCTTCTAGGACATGTATACTCCCAGCCTCGAAGATCAAACTTGGCATCATTCATCATTTCCTGAGATTTTTCAATGAATGTATCTAGGTCTTCTTTACAATCCACGCTTGTGACACAATTATCAACGTAGAAGCTGTTCAGAAGTTTCATGCTGAAATCTTTTGAAAATCGAGTGTCTTGTTGAACATTCTTCTGAAGATGATGGTTGATTACTGCCCCCAACAGAAAAGGGCTACATGTGATCCCGAAAACCACTCGTGCATGTCTATAGAGTATGAGGTCACCGCTTTTATCGTACCAGAGGAATTGTAGAGAGTTTCTTTCATGTTCGTGGAGGCCGATTTGTAGAAAGGCTTTCTTAATATCGGTAATTACACCAAATTTGCACGTCCTGAAACCGATGAAAATGGTAGGTATCAAGCTTATCAGATTGATTCCCTTTTCAAGGCATTCGTTTAATGAAGGATGGTTTTTCTGTTTCGCCGATGCATCGAAGACGGGTCTTAATTTTGTAGTTACGCTGCTGGTCTTCACAACATGCCGATGTGGTAGATAATGGCCTACATCTCTCAACTCTGTAACAGGCAACTTCTCTATAATGCCCTCTGATAACCGGTGTTCTCAATTTTCCCATAATAGTCCAACCTAATGAAGTTTTCAATGCTACAAGACCACATTTTAGAATATGTCGAGGGCCAGAAAGTAATTTTCCCGCAACATCTGCACCAATTAGAATTTCTATGGGTCCATCCTTTGTATCGGTGACGGTAACATTCAACTTTTTCAGTTCTTCCATCCAAGGGCCTTTACAAATCGAAACAACATTGCTGCATATGATTGGTTGATCTACAACTTCTAAATTACATGCATAATTGTGATCAAGGCTTTCCAAACAAACTTTATAGCAGTCGTGTGAAATTATTTCTGACTAAAAACCTCCAAAAAGGGCAAGGACCATATCCTCGGTTCTGATTTTATCCAATTCCATTTCAATTGCAGTGTATTTATTGATATAGGATCTTTGTGAACCCGTATCAATGATAGCTCTTACACAGCGTGACTGCTTGCTCCTTTCAATTACCATCAGAGTTTGTAAGAATACTTCGTTACGAGTATTATTGCTATATGGCCAAATTTATGGCAAAGATGACAACAACCTTTGGTGGAGAGAATCTTTTTACGTTCTGGAAGGCTTAAATTGTGTGCCTCTTTACAATTTTCAGAGGAATGATCCATCTTGCAGAAATGACACTTCAATATTCTGGTGTTCACTAGAGCGGATGCAGTTGGAATCATACTCGAAGAGTGGTCTTCCTTTCTCTTTCCTTTTGGTAATTCGAAACTTGAAGAAGCAAGTGCGATTCTTTCTTCGTTCTCCACTTCTTTTCTGAGAAAGTTCATGAGTTGATCTAGGTGTTTCTTCAGGTTATCATCAACGGAAAATTGAAGACAGCGTTGCCAAACACGAAGAATATCTTCAAATAGGCAAGACTCTATGAGTGGATAGAGCATTGCTGCGCATTTATCTGAGGTGATTCCAAGAGTGTCCAATGAACGAAGCTGTGTTTCAATCTTATCGTATAGATAATTCAGTTTGGATTTTCCATTCATATTATTCAAAATCAATTTTAACAGCTCTCGTACATATACTTCCACTAGGAGATCTTCCCTACCAAATCTGGATTTCAGACTTTCAATTGCCTTTGGATAGTTTTCACCTGATGGAGGATAGCTGTCAACAATCAATCTTGCTCGAGATTTGCGAATGGTAGCTTGTATCAGATATTGGAATTTGTCTTCCCTTTCGATTTGATTATCTTCGTGAATCCGCTTAAATTGTCTCCAAAAAGGTAACCAGTCACGAATGTCGCCCCCAAACTTTTTGAATTCGATCTTGGGTAAATTCAATTTATTTTGAGTGTGACCTGCTTGGCTTTGTCTGTCTTGGTTGATCACATCAGTGGAACTCAATCGATGTTCGATTCTCAACTTCAAATCATTGAATTGGCATATTAATTGGTCGGCTTTCTCTACTTCTTCATCAATATTTTCACTCACAGATTCATCGGTTTCTAGGAGCATATCAAGTAACTTCTTATCAAGTTCCACTATGGAATCCATTTTTTGTTGAAGAAGTTTGAAATTACTTTGTACCTCGAACATATCGGCGTTTGGTGATTGGAGTACTTTTGAGGTAGCATCGTGGATTCTTGTAAATGATGTTCGATGAATGTCTAGTACCTTTATAACTTTTTCTATGCTTCTTTCGCTGATCGCTTCCGGTCCTGTCACGGTCGCCAGATGTAGTATTTGTCGCACCTACCTGGTGCGTACAAACGTCGAGAAAAAGAGAAACGGGAAGGACAAGTACTTTAAACGTTTTATTAAACGAGAAACATATAAAAATCGTAGAAAAGTTATTTTTGATCTACTTGACACTGACAATACTATCAACATAAAAATAATCACACATCATCCCAAAAATGAACAACGGGGTGATACATAAAACGATCATATGCTCAATTCCAACACAGAGTACCCTTTTGTTTGGGGAAACAAAGAGCCTGATTTCAATCTTATCATATCTGATTTATGAAGTTTTTTCCCTTTCATGAGAATCTGTGTTTATATTTTTTTTCAATATTTAGGAATGAATTGAAAAAAAAAGTTTCAGTGATAATTTATGCATATGGGGCAGTGGTACAAAAAGTAAAACACTATTTTTTACAAAAAACATGTGTACTGTGATGAAATATTTACTGACTTCGAATTATATGCGACCAATTAACATAAAATATCAAATAAAACAACTTGAAAAATGACTGCTCCAGTTGGATGGAATTTTATTTCAACTTCCGCTCCAGTAAGAGTTAATCATGATCTCGAAATTTTACATATCTGTCAAAAAAGAACACTGTTGAACCTACTTGAAATCATCGAAATAAATCGTTAATTGAAAAATGTCAATACTGACTCTTTGAAGGAACAGATCAATTTTGATTCCAATAAATTTCTAATACTTTCACTAAGTTACTCTCCAGGGTGAAGATCCTTCTATTGATCTTGGTCTCAAACAAAATTTTACTCCTCAATTCATCACAGAAGTATGTACATGTTTGTTGTGTCCTATCCCCTAGTATTGTTCTATGATCTATGACTTGACAACTGACATGCATATATCAATTGTCTGTCCATTTCGATTTTCACCAACTCCGGTTACATCCATATTATTCGAATCAATTTTTCTTGGAAATATGAAGCTCTTTGATGGAAGGGCAAAAAGCCCTAACATCTTATAAAATTATGTGTCTTCGGACCATGTATTAGATTTCGTGTTAAAATCATCTTTCATTCAACTAATATAACTACCATGCTTGGTAAGTTATCATTATCTTTGCTACCATTACCATTATATCTCAACCTCAATTCTAGGGGATTGGACATAGTACCAACATACTATTATTTAAGTTTCCTCCATTCAAAATTTAAATGGATTTAAAAAAATAATTTAAAAAGATTTTTTCCTCTCCATGTAAGTAACTCTTGGTCCTCAGTAGGTATATATGAATATATCAGGTAAAATTATTTTTTGTAGAACTACTATTATACAGGGTGTTTCTTAAGTACGTGTAGAAAATTCAGGGGCGTGTTGCTGACATAAAAATAAGAAGAAAAGTTCCCATAAACATGTGTCCGCAAGTTATTCGTTTCTGAGATACAGAGTGTCAAATTTGAATTCTTATTTTTAATTTTTGTGAATAATTTCAAAATAATTTTGATATTGGGGTAAAGTTTGGTATCTAAGAATATTTATTATTTAATTTGTGTATAAAATATATTCTTGGTAGAGGTCACTGCGAGCAACTGTTTTCGAGTTATTGAGATTTGGAAATAATCGATGCAAGTGATTTTGAATGACAAGATTTTTAAATTCAAAATAAATTCAATTTGAAATTAGTTTTTTCACAATTAACATAAAATTTGATTTTTTCATTGAAAAATCACCCCAGATACCAAACTTTACTCGAATATCACTAATATTTTGGAATTTATTCACAAAAAACAAACATAAGATTTAAACTGACACTCTGTATCTTAGAAACGAATAACTTGCGGACATGTGTTTATGGGGACTTTTTTTCTAATTTAGACGTCAGCAACATGCTCCTAAAGTTTCTACACGTACTTAAGAAACACCCTGTATAAGGCTGAAGATGGATTCTAGCTGAATCTGATACCCCTATTTGAAAAAAAATTATAATTAAAGTTGTAGAGATGATTTTGTGATACTTCTTCCCGATTCATCTATACCATCCACTTTGAGCTGAAATGAACTTCTACCAGAGATTATCTGCTTATAATTGATCAGGAGCCTGACATAACTTCAGTTCTCAGTGAGCCCCAGCTTTCACCTTGATGAAATATTACTGTGTCTTCTGCAAAACTGATAACTGAATCTTGTTAATCCATTGCTTATGAACTGTCGATATAGAGTGTAAGGAGCAATAGCCCAAGAGCAGTTCCATGTGGCACGTCATATGTGCCACTACTCATCTCACTGATAGCTTCATTTATATTCACTTGCTGCTGTTGTTGATTCAAGAGATAACTTTTTAATACCCTATAAAAATATCCTAGCAAACCATACAATATGAGTTGCTTCAACAACTTTCGTTCAGATGGGTGCTGTTGAAAAGTTTCTAGAAGGGCCAACAAATTTTCATAGGTCAGGGGTTTTTGAATTAATGGCTTTACATGCTCTTTCCGATGGTTTAATCCACTATATTATAGCTGAAACCAAAACGGAAATATCACGTGGTATATTCCATTAGGTTATCAAATTGACAGAAAAATAACACTCCAGGGTCACTCAGTGTTGTCCTACTGAAAAACTAACTTGCAGGACTTGGTGTAATTTACCCCCGATATCCAGATATATCATAGAAGTTAAAACACTTTTCCTCTCAAGTTGACTTTTCCGCTCCATAATAAGAGTAATTCACCATCTTCAAAATACAATAGATAGCCAGTAGTTCGAAAACAACTGCTTTCCCCTATAATCGTTGAATTAAATCTGTTAGATCCTTGGCAAATTTTTCTACAAAATATACTTTGGAATAATCTATGAATATGTCTAGATCTTATAGCTGAAGAAGCGACTATTATATTCAGATTACAGGTGTCGCTTATTCTGGAGTAGATAATTTCTGGTGACCTGAAGACGAATAAATGCAGCTAACATGAATGGAAATGCGTCGCTATGACGTCACGAAGCCGCTTACAGGAATCAAAAAGTATTATTTCACCCAGGTATACCTCTGTATGCCTATTATCTACATGTGAAACAGGATACCAGAGGGGTCTACCTCAGGTGCTATACAAAACTGACTCAATCAATGAAATTGGTGAGTATCAAATGATGATACGTTTCTCTATAGTTTTTATAATAATCTTCTTCCTACACCATTTTTCACTTCATCTCATAGTTCTATCCTGAAAGTATCAGATTTTTTACTCAATTTGTTAGATATTGTAATAAATAGATCGAACGCACTGTTTATTAAAATATTTTATTATCATTCAATACGTGGGTAACCTTTTTACCTTTTACAATTCAGTACGTGAGCGAAGTTATTTTATTTTGAAACACAACTCTGCCATAAACAGAAAACAAGAGTTTTCAAAAAGGCCACTGATAGTTCGATCTGGGAGTCGAGTTTAGAGTTTTGGCGTGCCCGCAGCTAGTGAGGGCTATGAGGTGAGTTTGGAAGAATAGAGATTATTTTCATGGAAAATGTTCCTAACAGGTATATACCCGAATTTATTGTAAGTATAGATCTTTTCAGAATAATTTGTTTAAACCATAACCAGTTTAGGAGAGATTCATTAATTATTTAATTCATTATTTCCTTCATTAAGTTCAATCGTTTTTATCTCATATTTGTACATAGTAAAATAAAAGTTTTTATATTTTTCTAAAATGTTTTAAATCTATAAATGATCAGTATCTACCTAGTTAGTCGTGAATAAACCCCAATTCACGACAAGTGGAGGAGGCTGCCGTGGTTTAGTTTGTGGATTCATTCTTCATAATGAACCAATTTTTATTTTGTTATATATTTGAATGGTGGTACAATCAACTCAATATAGTTGTTTCCCTTGAAGTTCATAGACTTTGAACTTGATCTAGATCCGGTTCAACTAGGTAGGAATTGCTGATCCATATGTTTAGTTTTTGAATGAATCTCTCCCAAGTATTGTGCAACAATAGCATTTCTGAAGAAAAATAATATTTGACGAAAGTACGCTATATTACCGTACAATTACCTACAGAGAATATTATGAAGAGTAAATAAATGCTATTGATGTAAAGTTCTAACGACTTATTTTCAGTATAATTATTTGAATTTTGTTGTTTTCCCTGTTGATTTTTATGAGAATAATTAGTGTCAAGTTGTTATATCTTGGGTATACGGTTATAAGAGTAATTACGTGTAGTTTCAAATTTAATACTACTTTACACTGAATCTAGCAGATATTAGTAAGTTTGCAGAAGCAAGATAGAAAGGAACGGCCGCTGCCTTTCCAGAATTTCTAACACAGAGATTTTTTGAAGAATCATAAGAGATGTGCTTCAGAGAATGCATGGACAAATGCAGTATTATTTTGACGTTTACCCAATAGGTGCAGTAAACGATTTGTCAGAATAATAAAAAAGGAATTTGTAGAATCCTTGGTGTATTCTGCGTGCTTGTGTCAGAGAATTTGACAATGAAACCGCAATTGGAAGTCGTATTGAGTAAGCTTATGAGAAAAGAATTTGTTGAATTCTTGGTGTAGGTATTCTAAATACTCGTACACGGTTTTGTCAGAGAATTTGACAATGAAATTGTGATTAAAACTCGTATTGATACTATGATGATTTATTTTATGTTTTAGGAATACAAAATACCTATGATGGGGGAATTTAGTCCAGTTACTTATAGAGTAAAACTAGGATCTACAAAAAATGCAAAAACGGATGTAATTCACGTAGATTGTAAGCTATGTGTGCACACAATAGTTCTTCAGTGATTTGGAACTATAAGAAAAAGAAGAGATCGTAGGAAAATAACATAAAGGTGTAGGCAATGGCCAACATGTTAATATGAAATGAAGTGTGAAGTATGAAACTGCCTGATGATAAAATTTTGCACATTGGTTTAGTGGGTAATGAGTGATGAATGAGGTCGAACAGAATTGAATGAAAATTGTTGAATGTGAAAAGCGAGTGTGGAATTGTTTTATGATATTCTGTATCTAATCCTAGGCAAAGAATTTCAGGGTACCGCAGTACAAAATTATCCTCGTTATATGAGAGATGGTGGTTTTTTTTAAAGTTGTAAAAGAGAAAAAGAATGGCAAGGATAAATGGAAAATGGGATAATTACTAGAAATAGAATGGGATATTATTAGATAATTTGAAAACAAAAGTATGATTATATTATAATTAGTAAATATTGATGTCAATGTGCTCCTACGAAATATTTGAAAAATACTTTTAATCTTTATTGTGGGCGTATGCTTTCATAATAATTTTATAATGAGAATAAGATTGATTGAAATTTGATATATTGTGGGGCACGGTATTTGTTGTAAAATTAGATGAAATTAGAACTTTAATTTTTGTATTATAGGAACTGTACGTCCTGTAAGGAACGCGGAAGATTCTTCAACCTTGTACCACTCCAGAAGAATCCCCGAGTGAATCGTGATGTAGCCACAGTTTCTACAGCCATGTCGTGTTCAGCCTGTTCACATTCAATTAGGCAGAGTCAAGCCAAGTTCTACCATGCCAAGCTCCGTGTTGTTTAGTAAAGCTTAGCCAAAACGGAGTCCCACCGGACCTAGCAGTGCCAATGATTAATATAGCCAGATACATGCCAAACACAGGGAAGCAGAGCCAAAATGGAGTCCAACCGGACCAAGCCATGCCAAGTCCCATCAGGCAAATCCATGCCAAGTCCAAGGAAGCCATGTCAAGTCCCGGCAGGCAGATCGATGTCAAATACTGTTTGTCCAGCATTTTCGGGTTATACCATACCTAGTCCATCCAAGCCAACCCAAGCCTGATTAAACCAGCAGAGTAGGTCTACGATGCGCCAATTATTGTACCGAGGCAACGATAAATCATGGTACAATCGAATGAAACCGAAATGAGCCAGTCAAAGATGGAAAAGGCAGCAAGGGGGAGAAGAATTCAAATTGAGATGGTGCAAGCAGACGTCTTCTGCGCATATTTATTTGTATATTTATATTTACTTTTTATTAATTTTATAGTTTTTGTGAACCTGTATTGAATTGTCAGTTGATTTTTAATATAATCGCTCGGGGCGCGCAATTTTGAACGGCGGGTATTGTCAAAGATATATTGAACGCACTGTTTATTAAAATATTTTATTATCATTCAATACGTGGGTAACCTTTTTACCTTTTACAATTCAGTACGTGAGCGAAGTTATTTTATTTTGAAACACAATTGTGCCATAAACAGAAAACAAGAGCGTCCAAATAGGCCACTGATAGTTCGATCTTGGAGTCGGGTTTAGAGTTTTGGCGTGCCCGCAGCTAGTGAGGGCTATGGTGGGAGTTTGGAAGAATAAAGTAGATTCATGGAAAATTTTCCTAAAATGTATATACCCGAATTTATTGTAAGTATAAATCTTTTCAGAATAATTTGTTTAAACCATAACCAGTTTAGGAGAGATTCATTAATTCGTTAATTCATTATTTCCTTCATTAAGTTCAATCGTCTTTATCTCATATTTGTACATAGTAAAATAAATGTTTTTGTATTTTTCTGAAGTGTTTTGAATCTATAAATGATCAGTATCTACCTAGTTAGTCGTGAATAAACCCCAATTCACGACAATATTTTTGTTATTTAATTCCTTAAAATGTTCCGTCAAAACTCAATAACCCATTTTACTTTTCCGAAACCACAGCCAACAGCTCATTATCTTGTTAAAACCTCTCAGTCTTTGCTGATTCATTTTTGGATATCCAAAAACTGAACAGAAAACTGAATCAATTCAGAAAAAAAACAATTTCATTTCTGTTCCATCATCTAATGATCATGTCTAATCTACGACGTACTTCCCCAACAAATTCGTCTCTCACACACTCATGTCAGTCGCAATGGATACTCGTATCTACGTTCTTTGCCGATATCATATCTTCATTTTCATCAACTACGCACATAAAATTTCGAAACAATCACCGACAACGCATATGAACAGATTTATGCTAGATACACGTCAAAAAGATTATCAACCGTTAACCAAACTCACTCCATTCACTAACATTTCACTCCGGCGAGATGACTATTTTTACAATCACACACAATTACCTAATTTTGCCGTGAGACAGTAAACATAACAGATCAGTTTTGCCGTACGGGAAATATCAAAGTTCCATTATTTTGTTAAAGTCTGAACCAGAAAATGGCTTCAAGTGCATTTCCCCATTTTCCAGTCAACTTCCTCAGATATCATGATTTATACCCTCGGGAAATATATTACGCCATTAAATAAACGTTCAACTTTTTACACCCCGGCTCAAGACGCGATTTGTCAGCCCAGAGCTTGACGAATCATATTTTTCTCATTCGCGTTAGGTAGGAGGACTTGGTATCGAGATGACTGAACATCCATCAAGCCGGCTATGCGAACGCCTCCATTCCTTGCGATGATGGAACCGAAACTCTTACAACATCTCTGATAAGAACCGGGCAAAAACTCTCAGAAGATGTCTCGAGATACTTTATGTATAAAAGGAACGAGAAGACGCGAATCTCTCCAAAAGCCTCACATTTATAACTGAAGTCATCCATCTTCTTTCGCGGAGGGGAACTCAAATGCAGCTCAATTTGTCAGAAATCTAATGCTACAGTTTCCGCTATCTACGTATATACACAGCAATACCGATGAAGCGGCATCGAATCCATGGGTTGGTTTTATTATTATTGTATTCAAACTGCTGAGTCATTGTAAACGGTTTGTTCAAAATGCAGATTGGAGTTTTTGTTTCTGAGAGATGTTCCTACTTTGAATGAGACTGAAATGGAAATCGACACTCCGTATTTGAAAATTATCGTACAGCCAAAATTCTAGAGATATCTTGAATGGATGTGAAAATCAAAAAATTAATTTTCCAGGAGAAAGATTAGGTAATGTTCAGAAATAGTAGGGACTGAATGTGAACCCACTTGATGATTAAAAATAAAAATAAAAGATTGAACTCTCAAATTGCGGACTCACCTGATAGCTAGTCTCGTAGTCTCTTCAGGATCACCTGAGATATGACTGAAATTGTTCTGGAGTTCCATTTTATAAATAAGTGAAATTAATTTTCTCCATTAGTCTGAGTCACGTTTCAATTGTTAGTAAGTATCTACAATCGTCTTCACCAACAATCTCGTGGATACACGAATGTTAATAGCTCTTAGATGTTTGTGTTTGTATGTATTTATAAGTTCAATGACAATGCTTCATATTTCGCATTTTATTATTTTTGTGATGCCAATCTGTATTTATTGTACTATTATACCATTTGTATCGACTTATTAAATATCACCTTTGATGATCTTAATGAATAAATTCATTACTATTGTCATATCATGATAGCTTCACGTCTAGAAAATAAGTTAACTGTACACCGAACCCATACCTCATTCAGATTAATTTCACTCCGTTGAGATGTCTACCTATTATCTGTCTAACAACGACAAATGGAGAGCTGTATATATGATTTACTGACAGGTAAAGAAACCGTCTGCTGGGCATGAAATTGCATTTTTGGTGTTGCCCAAGTCGCCTGGATGTAGTTTTAGAATTTCTCCAGGTCACGGTCAAGGAGGGGGGGGGGGGGGGCGTTTGAAAACCAGTCAGTTTGTAACCGTCTGCTGATTTCATATTTCGGTAGATATGGTGCTGTACATATCTTCTTCCAAGTTTGACCCGCGAACGAGTTCAAGATCCAGAGTTATCTTGAAAAAAACCGTGATTTTCGTTTTTTTGGCATAACTCTGGATCTTGACCTCGTTCGCGGTTCAACCTTGGCAGAAGATATGAACAGCACCATATATACCGAAATGTGAAACCAGCAAACGGTCACACTGACTGGTTTTCAAACGACCCCCTCATTGACCTTGACCTGGAGAAATTTGACAACTACATCCAGGCGACTTGAGGCAACACCAAGAATAATATTTCATTACCCGCAGACGGTTTACTTGTTCGTGTATCATATAGGCAGCTCTCTAACTATGACCGTGTCGCATTTAGGGTTTGGGAAATAAAATTCAGTCGTCATCAGTCGTCGCCAGTCGTCGCCAGTCGTCACCAGTCATTTGTTTTCTGCCCTTGAAGGTGACATTGCTGGTTAGAACATATGCCCAACTCAAAAAACAAGTGACTGGCATGCAAAAAAAATGCTCCCAACGGATGAGATTAAACGTTTCTTCACAAAAAATTAGGCTGTACTTACAAATGTTATAACAATGTGATTATTTTCATTCTAACTTTTCTCCTACTGAACGAAAATACAATTCCGTTTATTAGAACCAGAATATCACAATATGTATCTACAGAATTTTAAATACATATGGACATTCATCCGGATGGTATCCTATACCGGGTTGTTCTCTAAATAATAGTCAAAAATGTTTCCTCCTTTTCTCTATCAAACGTTGAAATGTGATTGAAACAATTTGATCACAGGTCATGTGAGTAATTTAGAATTTGATTAAATTGTGAAGTAACAATTTTTTCAACATGCTACAAAAGTGCGATCAAAATTGTATCCTTAAAAATCTGTTTTATTCGTTAGATGAAGTCACTTATATTCAGTCATGTCGCTCAATCATTATTTATTTTTATCTCTATATTGTTTTTGAATTTTTATTTTTATTTCCTTCTCCATTTGTACTTTTTGTGAAGAAACTTAATTGTAATCTAAAGTAACAGTGTATATGTGTATGTTATCTTATGTATTTCTCAATTTCAGACCAAGAGCAAGCAACGTATTTCAAGTTGTCATTTCATAAGTCGTGATAGTTTTGGTAGTGAATCTCATATGCATGTTGAACAATAAAAGTCGAGTCTGGCAATCGACAGCGGTCGGGTTCTTCTAAAAAAGCGGTCTATCGCCGGCATGCTGAGCAAGAGGTACCGGGTTCGAGTCTTCTCGTCGGGACATTTTTTTTTATTTCAGGAAGATACTTTCAGCAGTGTTTTTTTAATGATAGAACCATATACCACGGGTGTATTTTGAGTTGTCATTGAAATTCAGGAAATTTTACTTATACGCACTATGCCTGGAGAACAAGAAGAGTCTATTCTGACAGTCCTTTGCGAAGGTGTCAATCTTCATCCGGATATATCATCATCTGTGAAAATGATTGATAATAATGACTATGATATAACAAATTGTTTATGGATAAACCAAATAATAAAGGTTTGTTGATGATTTCTTTGTAGACATAGTCTGTCAGACTTGAATTCAAATTTAACTTCGAATTCGCCCTTACGTCCGGCTCCTCTGTTTGTCGAGCGTTGAAGTTAAACTTCTTGGTAATAATCATTCGGTTTGTCCCGAGACTACTAATCATCTTTTGTGCATGTTCGTATTTTAATGTGTCAACCCACATGCCTTGTGTTGCGTCATCAATCAAGTAATTAAGATCTTTCAGATGAAAGGCTGCAGGTCCTAAAGCGTCGTGCGCTATTATCTCCATTGGCAAAAGAAAATAAGATCGCAGCGCCACCTATAGCAAGACTTTGAACTACGAATCACGGACAACGGTTTTTGACTTTACACGTGTTTATATGGCGTTTTGACGATCTGTACTCCTATTTTCAAACAATTTGTGAAAATTTGTGATTTCTCTAACTAAAAAGTGATCGTGTTTCTATTGAAAGACTCTAAAGAACGTTTCAGTCAGGTGATTCAAAGGAATTTCATCTCCAATTAGTTTTGAATGCTTCTGCAATTCAAGGTTGCATGGCGTTTTGATGATCTGTTCTCCTATTTTCAAACAATTTGTGAAAATTTGTGATTTCTTTAACTGAAAATTTATTGTGTTCCTATTAAAAGACTTGAACGATAGTTTCAGTGTAGTTTACAAATATTTTACGTGTTTTTTGAAGTCATGATTTGTGAGTTATTGATCTGATTCATTCTGTTGATTAAGGATATTTCCTTGCTCGTTTTCTGTTTCTGTTCGTATTTTTTTGGTTTATACTGTTGATAGACTGCCAAATATGGGAAAATACAATCCTAGATGTTCAGTCCCAGAATGCAGGACATATGGCAAGAAGGAAAATGTGGGATATCACAAATTTCCCCCAAAAATAATAGCAAGGTTAAAAAATCACCAATTGGTTCGACCAGATTGAAGAAATTGACCAAAGGAAAGCATGGATTTTGAAACTGAAAATTGGCAAGCTAAATAATATCGAAGTATATGCTTGTTTGACAAACAGACTGATGAATGAATCAGATCAATAATTGATCGCAAATCATGACCTCCAAAAACAAGTAAAATATTTGTAAACTACACTGAAACTATCGTTCAAGTCTTTTAATAGAAACACAATAACTTTTCAGTTAGAGAAATCACAAATTTTCACAAATTGTTTGAAAATAGTAGAACAGATCATCAAAACGCCATACAACCTTGAATTGCAGAAGCATTCAAAACTAATCGGAGATGAAATACCTTTGAATCACATTACTGAAACGTTCTTTAGAGTCTTTCCATAGAAACACAATCACTTTATAGTTATAGAAATCACAAATTTTCACAAATTGTTTGAAAATAGGAGTACAGATCGTCAAAACGCCATATAAACACGTGTAAAGTCAAAAACCTTTGTCCGTGATTCGTAGTTCAAAGTCGTGCTATAGGTGGCGCTGCGATCTTATTTTCTTTCGCCAATAGCTCCTACCACTAATGTTTTCAGCGCTAGTTGCTTTTGCCCTTTATATATATTTAACCAGCGCGTTGAATATCCTCTACCATATGCCATGCTGATATGGTTCCAGCAGATACTCGGTAAGATATGTCTCGCATCCGTCGTTCGTGATGGTTCAGCGTTTTTAGCCATTGCTTCATCCCTTCTGGTGTTAGCAGTGGTACTACTTTGGCTTTGATATTATTTATTTCTGGTTCGACGTTCTGAGCTGAATCGTCGACAAATACTATTGAAGTCGATTTCTTGGCTTCTTCGTGAGATCTTATTGCCTACTCTTCGACATTACGTCGGTATTTCAGCTTATCTATTCGATCTTATAGCGATAACAAATACCTTCTGGATTAATCTTCTTCATCAATGTAGATCGCTTCTGGCGGTGGAATTTCCACTTTGAAAATATCGTCAAATTCTGAAGCATCCATGGTCAAACAGCGGTGAATCTTTTACGGTATTTGAAAAGTTCAGTTTACTGTAAGAATAGTTTTTCTTCCATCAAGGACCAGACTATTAAACTAATAATAATTCCGTTCCGCTGGATGAAGTGTTAGCGAAGCAAAATATACAGGAGCGTCTGTTCCTTCAGGCATGATTTGCGATAAAATGGCTCGAACTCCATATGGAGGGTGCATCACAGCTGAGAACTAATGGTTTTTGTAAGTCGTAATGTGGCAACAAATCATCGGATTGCAATAATTGATTCATTGTTTTGAAAGCAATGTCGTGTTCTTCTAATCACCTCCATGATTCATTTCTTTCCAAAAGACGATATAATGGTTCAGTAAGAGACGCTTCATTTTTCAAAAACCTATCATAGAAAATTAAAAATCCTAAGAGAAACTGAAGTTCTTTTTTATTCTCATGGGGTTTTGCTTGATGTAACGCTGCCATTTTATCTGGAGTTGGATGAATCCCATCGGCATTAATGAGGTAGTCCAAAAATTGTATTTAGACTTCTTGAGTTTCAACCTTGCTTCCTGAATTCTTTCTAGGACCTTTGTAGTTCTATATGTAAAATCAGCGTTGTGGTATCGTTTTATGTTTAATATGTTGAGTTCTTTATTAAATTATAAATTATTATTTAAATGAAACTACTATTGTCAGTAGACAGATGGAACTCTTTATTCTTCTCCATGACAACATTCATGTTTCTCAAGTCATACAATATAGAGTGTGATCTAACTTATACATACAACAAGCGTCATCTCTGCCCATTTTGAGAACATCATCGATAACTACCTAACACACCTACACACCTAACACACCATCGATACCTGATATGCTGCATCATCTTCTGACCCTCTGAAGTTGTTATACTATATATGAAAGTACCGTTTTTCTGATGAACATTTCCTGGTTACCACTTATCTCCATTGTAATTTTGGAATAAAACTTCATCATTAGTTCCAAAGCTTTCAACCTCTTCCTTTCCTACAATCCTATCACCGTTACTCAATTTTGGAATAAACAAGTCAAATATGGTTCGCAACCTGAGTTTGGAAAACGAGGAATCAGATGAATCTCGAAACCAAACTTTAGCTGATCCATGTGCCATTGTTTCCGTTGACCATGAAGGTGACGTTTCCGTTTGTTTCATAATAGTTTCAAGCATAAAAGTTTACTGGTTTACTAGAAAATGTGAGAAATAAACAAATAATTCTAGCTAAAAAAATGCAGGTAGGCGCGTAGGACCGCTAGACCAGTAGAGCTTTATGGAAAAAATATTACACGTGTTATCCAAATTAATCAAGTTTCATTTCTTACCATTTCAATAAACCTTTTGGACTTGAACCCGGCCGATGGGGACTGCCAGACTCGACTTTTTTTGTTCAATAGGTGTACCAGATTCAGTTCCTTAACTGCTATGACTCTTTGAATGACAACTAGGAATACGTTGCTGACTCTCTCTCTCTCTATATGTCAAACAATCTATGAGAATCAATAAACATATATTTTTATCTATCAATCTATGATTTCATAGAAGTTTTCAGGTCTGGCTCCGAGGACCACTATCATTTTCCTTTTACGTACGCCTATGTCCCGAAGAAATGAAAGACAAGACCAGAATTTCGCATCGTCCGGAGAAATGGACTGTCCACTTTGGAGAGCGGGAGTCCCCCGCCCTCCACCCTCCGCCCCGGAATATTGACGATCGCCTCCGGAGCAGGCGAAACCCTTCATCCCGGAATTTATATGATGTTCGGCTCGCGTCCGGCATTGGTTGCCGTCGGTATCCAATAATGCCACCCGCCATTCCTGTCAAACTGAAATTCTGAAAGAAACCGCACCAAACGATAAAACATGACATTCCCAAATACATAACTCAGCCAGCCCCTGCTTCGGGGTGAGGAATGGGGTGCTCTGGCGGTCTATCTCGTGCAATAAAAACAAAAAGTTATGGCATTTTTAGCGCGCGGATCGGGGAGAGGGGTGAAGAACTTCGAGGATATTACGTTTGTATTTTGTCGTTACCGGGTTGATAGATGCTGCAGTTTTACAATTCATCACTTCTATAGCATATGAATAGTTCTAAAACTAATTAAACTAAGGGTATGGTCTGTATATCACCGAAGATTTCAGATCGGTAACTCGCGTTTCATAAGTTTTTAGACAATCTGCTCCACATATTCGGAACCCTTGTCACTTGCCATTAGTAAACATTTTGGGTAATTTAAACACTTCACAACACGGCAATGTCTGATGGTTAGATTCCGTAAAAAAAAGGAAATAATTCAGTATTTAAATAAATGAAACAAAAAGCTGGGCCCATCAGCCGGACTGCTTTCTGTGGTCCTATTTCTATAGATGGCTCTGGTGCCTACTTTCTTGGTTGGTACTGGAGTTATCGTAAGACCATCTGAAAAAGGCAAATGGGTATCATTTGAAGGATAACGGATAGTAGCATTAGCTCTCCGTCCAAACCGGGTCTGCACTTATGATCGGCAGAACCGTGAAACTAGATGTCACACCTCTTTTGTTAACAGTTGCTAGTTGTTAAAGGAAGCAGTTCAAAGTGTGTTCTTGTAGAAATGTTTTGCCAGGTGTTGTGCAGGCATGATTCGGCAGTCGTAGAGGGCTGTTGTATTATCTTCTGTTCAATGCTTGACGACGAAACTCCTATTGTATAGGAAATTTGCGGAATGGACTGGATTTATTATAATCAATTTTCACTGGGAAAATTATTGTCTTTCGCCAAGTACGCCCAATTCCACATGTGAAATATTTATTTAATTCACATGAAGAAATAAAAAATTATACAATAAAAATGTAGTAAGCAAGTGAAACTTTGCAAATTATTATTTTTTATTCAAATCCATTTTTGAAACCTCCTTTCAATTTCGCATGATAACAAGGATCGCTCAGTCCTAGGTTCCTATACTGGAGCCCTATTCTTGACGGCAGTAGAATAAAACAAGTGGAGAAAGTGAGCGTGGTTCTACTGAAATCATAAAACCGCATTCTTGACTACCGTTCTATTGAATCCTGATAGAACATTGATCCCTCAATCGAATGAAATCGTCCTCTTGATATTTGACTGGGGAGTAAACGATCCTCAGTTTCCAAAGCACATATATACCTACATTAACATGTATACATTTCTCTTCCTGATGAAATGAATTCAACCATCAGTTCTTCATTCTGTTTCGCTGTCATTGGATTGGTTTTCAATTTCTTCGTTGTATTTTCTTCCTCCATGAGTTACGGCAATAAAAATAAACAAGAACTTGAAATGAAAATGTTAGTACTTTGTGCATGATAGTTTGACGTTACCAGTTCTATCAGTCTGTCAAAATTCCTTCAATGTTGATTGGACAAGAAAATAGGCAACACTGTTGTTTGGTTTCTCACGATTTCTCTCCCTCACTCGAGTTCAAGCACACCGGTTTTATTCAGCAGTAGAAGCAAATCAGGAAACGCTCCCCACCCAGGGAGTGTTCTCTATCGCCGTGAAGAATAGAGGCCCTGAGACAGGTTTTTGCTCCCCGCTGGATTTAATACCTTACGATATCCAGTTTTATGCTTTTTTCTTAAACCAGTACTACTAACTGTAGCAATTGGTTCAAATTGGTTCAAACAGGGGTTAACGAAAGTAAATTTCTTGAAATTCTTCGAAGAATTTTCACTGTTCCAGCTTATTTCTTCTTTGTCATTTTCTCTCTTTATTTTAAGAAGTGTTTTTTTAGGTTTCTCTACTTTTTGTTGTATTTCTGAGGAGATTCCAATGTTAATTTTTTCTAGATTTCATCAGTAATGATTTTCCACTCCCTTCTTTATGGTGACAGAAGGATCCTGAAATAGTAATTTTATGGCTTCTGTCCAGGTACATTTTGTAACCGAAGTAGAAGCACAAAATATAGATAGAATCTATTTATATTCAAATTTGTAATAACTCTCATTTTGACTAGAAGTAGATGCGGTGGGCTCTGGAGAAGGGTTTGTATCTTTTTGTAGAATAGATCAAAATCCGTCTTTAACATAATTTTTTAAACAAGGGTGACTGCGGACAAAATCGTTCTCGAAAATTTCATTCAAGGTTTCCATATTATCATTGCAATGACAACACTTTTATACAAGCTGTCGCCCTGAAATATATGTTAGAAATATTTTGGTTTCGTCAGAAAAGTGTTGCCTCTAATGCTTCCAATTCCAAATAAATTTTTAAAAATAAATTTTAAATTTTTGTTCTAACTTTTCAAAACTGTCAACCGATGAAATGAGTTAAATTGACTAGAGGCAAGTGGTTCCCAAAACTACTGAGGAAAAGTACACGGTTGAGTGGAAGAGCAAACACTTGTGTCAACAAGTAGTTTGAACTCTGCCATTTGACGAGACACAATTCTATATCTAGAAATCTTGTAAAAACAAAAATATGTCTTGTCAATAAAAGCCTTTATTATTATTATTATTATTATTATTAGCTCTGGTGATAGATAATTTACCGAAGTTTCAGGAAATAGTCACCGATTTTTCAGGAATTGTATGTACACTGACCACCAAATTACTAACCAAAGTAACTTTTAATATGTACGGACCATACCCTAAGTAAAACCCAAAGTCCTCTCCACAATATACAGTCACCGCCAAAAAGTATGGACCATATGGGTAAAATGTTTATTGTTAGAGTATTGAAAAAATATTTCTGCAGAAAAGTTTTCCTAACCTAAAAAGGAAGGCAAGATATCGAAAAAAGTAATTTTATAAAGTTGCTTAGAATTTAATTTAAAGCATGAAATCAAAAAAATTTGAAACTGCATTTTTTTATATATTTTTGTATCTCTAACAGTTACATCAGAATTACAAGACTATTGATGTGATGATATGGTAATCTAGAAATATCATGTTTCCTGATTATATTCAAGTTTTAATAAAAATGTTGCATGAGCGTTTCACTTTGCATATAAACTATAAGCCTCTTTAATTTGACGCACTATTTTCAAGTGACATGAAAATAAGGCAATTTGAAATCAAAGTTACCAAAGTTATTGAAAAACTATGGTGCAAAGGGGCCTACCCCATATGTTAAGGGGGAATGGTAGGTGACCATTCCTTTATCAGAAGCAACATCGTTTGAACTTCAATCCTTGAAGAAAATGTATTGTAAATTATAACGATGACTGCCGAAAGAGAACTGAGATCAGATAAAAACTATAACTTGAAATCGTAAATCAGTAAAAATAATGTAGTTATCCAACTGCAAAGGGATCCTCCACTCGAACAAGAGACAATCCAATATGATAGGGAACAAAACTGCACTTCAGAGAAAACTGTATTAGGATATCTTGAATAATTTTGGAAACGTAGAGCATTGAAAATTTAAATGCAGTAAAATTCAATATGTTTAGTCAAAGATTCTATATTATGGTCCATGATAATTCTATGGATCTCTAACATCTCCAAAATATTCAGTTTATGACCTTTATTACAAATATGTGAAATATCAAGATCTGAATCAATATCAAATAGATGTTTTTTATTAACGACATGGTTAGCAAATGAATGAGAATAATTAATATCATCAATAATCTCTGAGTGAAAGTACGTATCAATAACTGTCTTATGTTCATGAATTATTTGAGAAAATTCTCTTTCAGTTTGACCAACATATGTAGCATTACAATCTTGATGCAAACAAGAAATTTCTCCATTATGGGGATCTCATATTTGTTATTAATTCGGTTGGAATACAGATTATTATCAGCATGGAAAGAAATTTTGCAATCGGGGATGAATCTGTGAAATTTGTTTTTAATGTTATAGGAAACTTTACCCAAAAACGTAAGATTGATTCTAAAACTCACAAAGGAAGTCAGTTGGTCAGTGGCCAAGGCTATTAGAGTTAAAAAGAGTATTAAAATATTGTTGCAATCAAGCATAATTCATCGGAATAGAATATTCCTGTTCCATATAACATCAAACGCGTGAAATACCAAAAGTAGAAAACTCGAAATGCCAAAGACTCCACAAAAGTCCCTCGTCTTCTATTTGTTGAAATTTTACTTGAGATGTCATTCCCAACACTGACGTAAAACCATTTGAACCTGATAATTTATGAAAAATAGAAAAAAATACAAATCTCATTCCAAAACCCAAGCCCTTATAACTTTTGGCACCTTTCATGAAGAAAACTTATTCCCATACCATTTTAAAGAAAAAAAGGTACACTTCGTCAACAACGCAGGAGGTGATCGTTTTCAATATATTTACAATTTTCTATATCGACGCACGTTACTCTCGTAGCTCCTAGGGCGCTAAGTGAAGTTGCTGAGAACATTACGAAAACTAAGCATGTAGTAGACGTCGTGAAAATAAACAAATTTTTTCCTATAATATGTTTATCGAAAAATTATTATTTTTCGAGATACAGATTTTTGAAATTTTCCAAAACCTTGTTGGTTTTCGTCTTGAGATTTTTACAACTGCAGTTATTTCCATCAAATTTCTTGTTTAAAAAATGAGGTAATTCTCATTCAAGGGGGTAAATGATGGTTGTCTACAGTTTTTATTGCCAAAATTTTCTATTTCCATTTAAAAAAAAAATCAAATATCACCATTAACTTGGCCATGAAATTTTGGCATCTTACATTTTTTTGTATTATTTTGTAACACGAAAAATACTTTTTAAATAGTAACTTGCTCATTTTATACAGCAGTGCCTGTGAGCTGCTCAGATTGGTACGGGAGGTCGTGGGTTAATAGATAGATCCTTTGACAAAAATTAGATACTCGAAATTGAAGAAAATAAATATACAAGGGCATCAGGTTCTTTTTTATGAAAATACCAAAAACACGGGTTTTGTCAAAGGATGTACTTTGTGCTTCTCAACAGTAAAACAAAAAATTCTAAAAACACTGTATTCACAATAATTCTTCACAAGTTCATAGATCTGAAAAAAAATAAAAAAAATTGTTATATAATCGAAATGGTTTGAATGACTAAGTTTTTAAAAATACATTACAATTGAGATGGTTTGAGTTAACAAATTTGGAAAGAGTATGATCGCTTACAAATTACTGGTTTGTTTACTTTTTATGATCAGTGTTTGCGATGGTGTAGGAAGACTTACTCCAGAGCTCTACTTCAACGTTGGATGTAGGAGCCTTGAGACAGCGGCTGCTTTACTATCTGGATAAAGTTTGCAGTAGCTTATCTGGTATATTGGAGTTTTTCCTAAAGCTCAGGTGTTTGAATGCTGAGGTTACACTGTGGAAAATAAACACAAGCCAGGGTCTTGTCTCAAATTGACAAGTGCGATAAGAATAATCAAGGACAAATCAACTTACAGATTTACTTTAAAGTTTGTTACAGAAATGGTAAAATTTTATATTTTTACAAAGATAACATTTGTCTAAAAAATAACATATTTAAATTAGAGAAGGCCAATCTCAAGCGAGCATGAGAAAAATAATTATCATGAAAATATTCTTCTCAATAAACTAAAGAATAAAATATTCAAATTTGAACAGTCATTCAGACTGGCAAAATGATATCAAATTATTGATCTTTCTTATCGATAAAGATAAATAATTATAGAATGTCTCCAGAATGAGGAGAAAGAGTAAGTGTGACAATAAAGTATACAGATAAAGTGCAACGAGAAATTGTAACGAGAAAGTGTAACGAGAAATTTCCTCTACAAATATAAATTGAAGATATTTCTCCAGACTGAGGAGAAAGAGAAAGTGTACTAAGGAACTTCCTACAATTTTGCAAATCAAGGAGATGGCTGTTTTGAGTTTTTCTTCCGACTGAGGAGAAAGAGAGAGTGTACTGAAAGAGTTCCTCGATATCGGATTTCACAAAGCAAATGACAGGTTGTTAAGGCAATATATTTTCTCTTTGGCTAGGCCTTTCCATCTAAACGTGACTAGTTCGTGATCCAGAATAGATCGAACCTAGAGTTTGGAGAATCATGAGTGAGTCTAGCTTCTACAGATTGTAATTGAATGAAATGAAAGCAATGACTCACCCACGAATTCCGTACTCCTAGCTACCAGACCAGTCCTTGGCACAGATCACCAACCAGGTTCAGGAGGAGTGCCTTCAGCTCCTATTTACTGTTCACACTTCTAGCAGCTTGATATTTTCTGAACGTTCCAGGAAAACTTGTGGAAAAACTTGTGTCACTGAAAATCATATAGCAGGAACAGTAACAGGTATAATTGGTATTTAAAGTCCAAAAATAATAGAATTAATCGAAATCATCAAAACACGTGAATCATCACTTTTAGAGATTATGTTATGGACTAGTAAAATTTTGACATTTTCGGACCGACTAGTCAAAAGACGATACGGAACGTTATCCAAATGTTAATAAGAAATCTGGATTACATTGAATTATTTAAGATTGAAAATTTTGAGAATATATATTTAAAACTGACGCTCATGTGGCCATCTTTGTTTCACCTGTACGTGAACCAAGCCGCCAAAATGAATTTAAAACATTTAAAGAAAAATCTACCAAAGAGAATGTCGATATGAAGGTAGATCGATTCGATCAAAGAATCGAATTCAAATTAATCTTTATAAAATATACGACCTTTCATTTCTTCGTTGTGGAAAATCAATAAATTTCCCAAAGGGATACTCAAATCACCCAAACGCCTTGAATGCTCGCTTCAGAAAGGGACGATGAAGCACCTCCAAAAAAGGATATCGCCTTCCCTCTCGCTCTTTCTATCTGCAGTGTTACCAATGCAGTAATGTTGCATTTCACATCACAGAACAATTAGGTACATCGGAACAAACTATCTAAATGAGATGTTCGGAAAGAAACTATCTCAATCAGATGTGAAATCTATTTAATTATGATATAATCCCAGATGGAAATTATAAAAAGAACGCAATGTTTTACATTTTGTTGCAATTTAATAATTTTCGAGAAAATCTATGGTAAACGAAAGGGGAATATTGAAGTAACAAACTAAAACACTCAGTAGGCAATGACTTTTTACTTTGTTTTCCCATTTGACGCGTTTGACGTTCAAATTGTAAACCATCACTTCGATTAACTAGTAAGTTTCACGTTTGTTGAACAGTTAAATTACATTTTTTTTTTGCTCAACTACCGATATCTGAAGCTTGGAATGGGAGAATTATGGAAAAAGAAAGTGTTATTTTTACCACAGGAATACGACCTCGCAATATTTGTACTGAATCCTGTAACACCCTGTATATAGAAAACTCGATCAACCGAAAGCCAATTTTCCATTGACACGGTGCCTGGTCCTTCGCATGCAAGGAGCAGGCAATCTGCACCTCCTCATAGAGAAACACACATTTTGCGGAGATCGAATGAAAAATCTGCATCCCCGTCTACATGATCTCTCCGTTCGAAGGGCAGTGAAATATTCATGACACTGGAGCCTCGCAATGAGATTTCCTTCCCCTCGAACATCGACTCGTTAAATGTTAACGTCGATTGTAAAACTCGCCAGTTATAAATCTTCCGACCTAAATTATATTTGTCCGGAACTTGTTTTATGCCTTTCCCATTTCCGCTAAAATGGATCGATACATATTTTATGAAGTTGACGAGCAAAATTTATCCTCCAATAAAATGATATTAAGCCAAGTTTATCACCTCCACGGTATTAGCACATAAAGAATTAAATTGCCTTTGCGAGGCTACAATGCCGGCAAGTATGTGGACAGATGCGCAATAATTTGGAATTGTGAAAAGTTTTCGTTTTGAATTTCTGAAAATGAATATATCATTGCAAAAAATGTTGGATGTGTGCAATATATTCAGATGAAACTACCAGAGAACCAGGGTCTGTATGGATATGATGCAATCAGCTCTCACAGACGCACAGACGTGGCGGATGAGGAAGAACATTAAGGTCAACCCTCAAAAAAACACGATTTTCCCATTCACCAATTAGAAATTATGAAAATTATTCGTTTTGAGTTTATATAATACTGCAAAATATGCTGAATGTTTGTGATAGAATAGAATTGAATATTTATTTCAACCGGTAGATCATTACAATGATATAGGTTCTGTCAGAACAACGTTAAAATTATAAACACACTTGTTGACACAAATAAAATCAAACTTTTATATATAAATGTATATAAAATATCCAATGGTACATAATACATATAGTTACTTACAGACATGATGTACGAACATATATGAGTATAAATAAAAATTCACCTATGGAGTCTTGTTTTTTTTTAACATAGTCGAAAAATTCATCTCCTGAATAAAAGCCTTCAGTGGATATAAACTTCTTAACATTATTTTTGAAGTCATCCAAGTTTGAAATTGATTTCAACTCAGCGGGCAGGCAATTGCAAAATTTAGATCCTACATAGATAGGAGACCTTTCAAAACGTTTGGTTTTATGCATTTCAGTTTTCAGCAAATTTCCTTTTCTTGTTGGATACCTATGCGTCTGAGCATTAGTTTCCACATTCATTTAATTTTTTTCAATATAAATTATAAGGTCTGTTCTTTTCAGATTGAACAGAAGGCAAATTATTCTTTTCTGGGCATGAACACTCTTTCGATGTCACTACTGCTACCCCATAAAATTATATTATACATTAATGGGGCCAGGTAGCCGAGTGGTTAAAGCGACATTGTTTCAATCACTTTGGCTGCCAGTCGGCGATGGTTTACAGAATTTTTTCTGATGGCCCAAGAAAGTGCTAGGAATCGCACTTAAAAAGGTAAGACCTCGTTAATCCTTGGCTCGCACAAGGACTTCTGAGGGCTGCCGTTCGTATAGAGACGACAGCTGGGTAACGGAAAAAAAACAAATTTAACAACAATTAGTATTGAATGGAACATTGCATAATATACCTCCAAGAGCGATTTTTCATCTAGAAAATTTTTGAGTTGGAGTATAGCATAAAAACTACTATTCAACCTATTGCAAACGTAACTAATTTGCTTGTCCCATTTCAATGCAGGGTCAATGGATATACCCAGAAATTTAGTAGCTTCAGAGGGTTCAATTATTTCACTATTTACAATAATTTGTAATGGTATATTTTGTTTTTTTTTTTTCAAAGAACGGAATCAATACTTTTTTGTCTGCATTGACAATTAATTCATTTTGGTTACACCATGTAGTGAACCCATTCGAAATTTTGTTCAATTTCTCCTGCAATTCCTCTAAGCTATCAGCTTATTCCGCAATAGAAGTATCGTCCGCGAAAAGTACCATACATAGTAGGAATATTAGTGGACCGAAAACCGACCCTTGTGGAACTCCAAGGTCGACATCATATATATCTGAGTTGGCTTCTGGCATACTAACAAGTATTTTCCGGGATGTGAGATATGATATAATCCACGAAAGAATATTTCCTCTTAGGCCTATTGCATACAGTTTGTCGTAAACAATAGTGAGATCTATTGAGTCAAACGCTTTCGACAAAACAAAGAAAAGTGCAGCAACATACCTCCCAGAGACCATGTAAATAGGTAACAGCATAATATAAAAATACAACATAACGATAAAATAATATATAACAACACAATTAAAATGATATTTCAACAAGTGATGGACTTCATGAATTTATTTACAAATAAACCAGGAACCACAAAGTCAGAGACTATCCGTGGTATGTACTCCATGAAGTTCGTCGCCACGGTTTCTGTCGATATGCCTGGATAAAAGCCGTTTTGGCAGGTGGTTATCACTTTATATTTCGTGAGAAATGGAAATTATTTATTATATATGGATTTTTCTATAACATTGCTCGTAACACACGGAATAGTAATTAGCCTATAGCTCAATATAGAGAAGTGGTCTTTATTTTTGGGAATTGGCATGTAATAAATTCAGATGGAACTATCAGCGAACGAGGATATGTATGGATCTGATGCAATCAGCTCTCACAGACGCACAGAACTGGTGTATGAGGAAGAACCTTAAGGTCAACCCTCAAAAAACCACGATTGTCCCTTTCACCAATTTGGAATTGTGAAAAGTAATCGTTTTGAATGTCTGAAAATTAATATAATATTGCAAAAGATGCTGAATTTATGCAATATATTCAGATGAAACTGCTAGAGAACCAGAGTCTGTATGGATCTGATGCAATCAGCCCTCACGGACGCACAGACGTGGCGTATAAGGGAGATGTCAGGAGAAACAAAATATTTGGGGTGAAACCCAGACTATAAACTCACCTGGAAACATCAAATATCTGGCAAAAGTGCTAACAAAGGCAAGGACATCGTTGATGATGGCCAGTCGCTCCTTTGGCAAAACTTGGGGACTCGGACCCAAACAATCACTTTGGCTATACACAGCGATAGTAAGGCCCTCGATAACATGTGGAGTCCTGTTGTCCTGTTCCTCGTTTGAACAAGTGACCACCAGAAGAATGCTGGCTAGTTTACAAAGATTGACCATGCTCGGGGTTACTGGTGCTATTCCAGCACATCTACGATTAGCCTGGAGGTGATCCTAACCTCCCTTCTCTGCATTTGCATATTGCAGCAGAGGCGAGGATAGAAGCCTCCAGACTAAAGTGTCTGGGCCAATGGAGAGGCAATAACCTAGGCCACTCCAACATAATCGAGGTCATGAAAATCAACACATCTGACATGCCGGCGGACAAAGTGACTCCAACCTACTCCTCCGATGGAACATTCAGCACCATCATAGAAGATGGGACAGTCACATCAAAGGCAATACCAATTTTGTCGAGAGGGCACATCTGGTACACGGATGGCTCTAAGACAAGCAATGGAGTATGGGCTGGAATATACGAGGAGAGACCAAATAAACCAACTCATAGTCATTCTCTCCGACAGGGAGGCGGCAATAAAGGCCCTGCAATCATGCAGGTTTTCTTCCAAACCAGTTTGAGAAACTCACAAAAACCTCAGCGACCTAGGAGCACAGAACGAGGTGAAACTTGTCTAGGTACCAGGTCACAGGGCATCCAGAGGAATAAGAGCGCAGATGCCCTAGCAAGAGCAGCAACAAATCTCATTGGTCTGGATCCAGCCTGCAGAATCCCATTTGGGGACATTAAGCAGGGCACAAAGAAATGGGTTAAGAACCATCACCAATCCTCCTGGGAGAACGCCTATGAGTCATCTCCTCGATTTCCTCGATCTGAGCCGAACCCTCTCAGAAAGGGCACTGCCACATGAGAAAACACCATCACATGCTGGGGTTACACTAAGACTCCACACTATGCAGGTTTTGTGACGAGGAAGAAGAAATAACCTTCCACATAATGTTCATAGCCTCGAATGAGCATGGATATCTTCAGACACTGCATTGTAGAAGATTTCATCATACAGGGACACCTCGTAAGGAATCCTCATGCGTTCATCAGACGATCGGAGTACTCACCTGATATTGGGGATCAGAATGGTTCTACTCAGAACTTTACTTCGGCCGAAAGCCAGCACCACCGAGCGATAATAATAATAAACCAGAGTAACAAAAATGAATTTCATCGAAAAGCAAAATGTTCCCTTTTTTGAAATGTCCATCAAAGGAATTCACATTTATGCATTTTGGTCCAATAATGACATATTACAAGCTCACATCTAACTAGGAACCAGATCCAAAAAAATTATTATTGAAATTCAATGAGTAGGCCGTGGAAGCAAAATGAAAACCAAATATTGAAAAGTTGGCTATGGAACTACATCACTTGGTAACAGTTGCTACTACTGTAATATTTCATTTTTATTCGTCAGCGTTATAAAAAGATTTAAAAAATTGGGAAAATCAATATTCTGTAGGTCCAAAACATAGGAATATTCAACTTTTTCTTGCCTGTACTATTCAGTATAACCATTCCTTCCTAATGATATAATAGGAAGTGATGGAAATAAATATTGAAATTGATAGGATTAAAGATAAAATAAATTCAAAACGAATGTTCGAAATGGAAATACAACCGAAACGTTGGCAAACTAAAAACTGGAATAAAGTGTTTTTCTTAGGGTGACCTCATTCCCAACATACCGTTCAGATATATTTATCTATAATAGTACCCTTCGAAAATCCCTTACTAACTCAACTTTCCCTACCTGCCGGTCCGCCTCGTATACCAAATATATATACTAACTAGATATATCGTTTGTGTGTAAATAGCAAACACCATTTTGAATATGCCGTTTGAAACCAAATATCTGATGAAAGGTTTGCAGCAATGCGTTCGAATAGGAGTATTAAAACGAAAGCGAACAGAGATGTTGAAGATCGATGCTGAGTCTGAGCGTCTGAAAACTAATTAATTCAGTTTTATTACTCAAATAATACTGATAAAGTTAAATATTCATCAGACTTTCATGATACCTTCATATTAAATTGTACCTTGATGTGGTGGCTATAACTGACTGAAAATATTCGATGGCTGCTCTCTAAGAGACATAAGCCATGTAAATCGTCCTGAAATTTTGAAATTCGGTAAGCCTGAACAAAAATGGTGGAATATCAAGAAATCGATCCCAAAAAAAATATATATATACTTTTGTCGAAAAAATCACCCTTTCAACTTGATAGACCATTCAGTTCAAGAACAGTTGAAGATAGAGCAATTCTGAGGAAGCCAATCGATTCAGAATGGTCGAAATAGTAAATTCAAGTCGATCGGAGAAAAAGTTAACAGTGGATTGGGAAAGTATTTATCTCCGAAAAAGTAATGCGTATTGTGACCAAAATTAAACCGGTACCACTTAATTTATTATACTAATTTTTGATACCCATTTGGATTACATTTAAATAACAAATGTACCAAATTCTTTGTTTATTAGAACTGCAGAATGATCCATTGTGTACCATGATGGTACACACTGGATTGTCCTGTGGTTATCAGTGGTTATCACTACAGATTTTAATTTTAATTTGGAAAAGTAATAACAAAAGAAACGGAATGCTTCAACCTTATATCAACAAAATTTATTAGGTAAATACAACACAAAACATGAAAAAACACCATTATTCTTCTTTGGCTAAAACAGAAAACACCGCGACTTCAATGTAACAAATCATAAAACGAACCACTCATCTGAATGAATAAATATAATAAAATTTATATTTCAACGTATATTCAAGAGAGAGAGATTAACTGAAAATTTGTAATATGCCTGCCTTTCTGTTGATCCACAAGCCAACGGCTTTGGGATGAACTTCACAACCTGCTCGTGAAAAAGCAAGATATCAGGCATAGAAAATTTTTGTTGAGATTTCACTTGTCATCTGAGAGAGCTAACTTCATATTCCATACTATCACTAACGATTTCTAAAACCTTTGACATATAGAAAACACTCTTTGTTTGTTGGAAAAACAACAACAATATGATCGTCTACTTCCACTTGTCGCAATAAGCAATTTTGCAGACATTCTTCAGTCAATAAAATTTAATTATACAAATTTTCATCTTCAAACCAGTCTTCATCGTCATTAGTATCTTGATATACCACCTCATCACATTCTTCTTCTGAATCACTATATAAAACTTGACGATTTGTTGATATTTTCTTGTAGCTTCTTTCTTTCTATTTCTTTCTTCTCGAGCTGAAGCAATTTCATTTTTCTCTGGAGTGTCTGTCGCGATCGTACTTCTGCTCAGCTTTCGAGGTTTTCTCTTGTTGGTTAGATACCTAAATTCATTAGTTTGTCAAGCCAAATTCCAGGAGAATGGCCCTATGTACTTAATATAAAACGTTAAAGGCACTGAGGGCTGATTGACTATCGCGAAGAAAAGCAGAAGATGCAGTATAAAGAAAAATTTAAGCAGCAGGTCTACAGTGGATCATGATCAACTGTAAATAGGTGAAAAGAATGTAGATTTTTACACACAGATAAATACATTATATGTACTCAAACTACTACCCGAGTATTGTTTTTGAAAATGTTTCATTTTAGAAATTATAAAAAGATTTTACCTGCTTAGAATGCAGAAAAGAGCCGCCAAAATATAATCCTCACTTCAGCTTCTCAACTACTGAGCTCAATCAATGGCCCACTAAAACTCAACAACGTTGCCAGCACTCGAACATTTTCAATGTGTAGTTCAAATAATACCCACCTGATTCAGTGTGTATCACTGATCCACTGTTAACCAGGTTACCTACATAATCCTTAAAATCACCAAATATGCAAAATAGTCAAATCCACTCAAAAATTCACACTATATGCGTAAGATTTCCCCCTGATTCCGAAAAAATATATTTTGTAATGTTCAGACTCAAGATTAAGCCGGAAGAGTTATAAGGATGGAAATCTTAAATTGGAGAGGTTCCGTAAAAAGCATACGAAATCTTTAATTGTTTAGGAAAGGATTTGAAATTCGGTATGCAAGAACAAAATTCGTGGAATATTAAGAAATCATTTTTGGCCAAAAAATAACCCATTCACATAAAGAACGAATAGAGATAGAACAATTCTGCGGCTGCCAATCGATTCAAAATGATCAATTTAGTAGGTATATGTATTCAAGTAGATCGGAGAAAAAGAATTTGACCAAAATAGTTGTTAAGGTTGTAGGGGAGCTGGGGGAACTGCGCTCACCTCAGCAAAATATTTTTTTTGTTGCTTACTTTAGTCACCGGTACCTGTAAATTTATTTAAATATATACGAACATTAGAAAATTTTAATAATTTTTTGGTTTATGACCAAAAATTGATATATTGACTTTGAGCGCAATTACCCAATAGAGAGGGGTAATGGCGACCAAAAAATTTTTTATTGATAAAACGATGCTTAACTGCACACATATGGTGAGTGAAGTATACGTTGTTTCTCTATGTACCTACTTAACACATTTGTGCAGTAAAGCATGAAGAATAGGATATAAAACTGCAAACTGTTTCAAAGATTTATTAAATTGAAAAAAAAAATCCAAATTGAAAACAAATAAATGAACGAAAAAGCCAACTGGGTAAACTTAGGCGACATTAACAAAATAATAAGAAGATGAAAATATTATTAGACGCAGTTGTCGCACTTATAGCCCACAGCACTGTTGGCACCACTACATTCTGCGTGTACCCAATCTGCACATTTCACACACCGGAACCACAGCTCTCTGTCTCGGCCAAATTCACCACAAAGAGCACACACATTATCATCTGTATCTTGAATATCTTCTACGTCATCCAAAGAATCATCATCACACTCAGACTCTTCGCTGGAACTGTCATCGAATTTGAATTTTTTCGTTACTTTACGTATTTTTTCCTCTTCGATCTTACTACTCTTTCCCGGCTGTCGGAATCTTTTGTTTTTCTTTATTCTTCTGTTTCTCCTCCAAAACGTCTTTCATTGGCGTTGACGTCAAGATTTCAGATTTCTGCTTTTTTCTAGCACCCTGTTTTTTATTCGACTTGGAAACGATTGAAGCCCTAGGAAGAGGGGCAATTTCATGCAGAGACACATTTAGTTGGATCCTTGGATTCGCAGTTTTGATTTTGCTAGTAGAAGGTTCTTCGCTGATTTTGCTGGTAGAAGGTTCTTCGCTGATTTTGCTAGTGGAAGGTTCTACATTTACTTCGCTCGTAAGACTTTCCTGGCTTGCATGATCGTCTGGACTAAGTGCAGTATGAGTATCCAGTGGGTCATTAGCAGTGGATGGATGTGGCTCATTCTCCAGTTGGTCAGCAAAATCTGGGAAATCTCCATCAAATATGTTTGGGTCTAGGGGATATATCCCTGCAGTTGGGAATCCCTTAACCCCCTTCTCTATTGCAGCTACTCGCCCGTATGCTTTGCTGAATAATTCAGCAATGTCATAGTTTGTTATTTTCTGTAGAGGATGTGACTTTAAGAATAAATCACACTCACGACCATAAGTCTTTTTAAGAGGGCCGTAGAAACAAATATCCAGAGGCTGGAGCCTATGGGAGGTATGCGGAGGGATGCTAAGCATAATGATCCCATTGTCACGGCAATAGTTATAGCTCTCAAGGGATATATGAGAGGTATGGTTATCAGCAATCAGTAGAACAGGATGTTCTTTTGTAGCGTTCGAATGCTTCGCAAAATGTTTCAACCACTCACAAAATAACTCCTCTGTTATCCAGCCGGATTTTGAACATTTGAAGATTGATCTAGAGGGGGCATTTTTTTGAAGTAATGGATTCATTCGTTGTCGTTTGAATATAAACATTGGTGGAATAAATGTGCCAGATGCGCTAAAGGCACAGCAAACGGTAGTGGTTTGGCCTCTTTCCCCACTTGTCACTATACCAACTTGTTTTTGACCTTTAGGTGCTAATATTCGATTGGGTTTATGCACAGTACTGATCCCTGTTTCATCCATATTGAAAATAACGGAAGGATCAAATTTGTAGCGCTCCATAAGTCTTTCTAAATTCTTGAAAAATATAGCCAAATTTTCTTTAGATAATGCTTGAATCCTATTGAGGCTAGTTGCTTCTGGTTTTCTAAGGCTTACTACTGGATTTCTTTTCAAAAATCTGGTAAGCCAGTCTCTTCCAGCCAAATGAGTGTCCTCATTGAACATAGTCTTTATATCGTTTTTCTTAGCAAACTGATATGCAATTCTTCTGAGTTCAAGAGGTGTCAGTCCGTAAAATTGATTTGACAAGTCTAAAATGTGGATTTTAATTGCATCTTCCTCTTCTTTAGAAAATGTAGGTTTTCTTCCAAGACGAGGTTCATAATATTTATTTTTGAGTCTATCTCGGAGAGAACTGTAAGGCACATTAAAAGAACGTGAAACTTCCCTAATTTTTCTCCCAGATCTAACAGCTTCTATTGCTGCCATCATAGATTCTGAAAGCTATTGTGCTTTAGATGTTGTTCTTTTTCTATCACGTACTATCTGGAACAAAAACGATTATCAATAAGTAATTACAGATGACCAAATACATTAAATAATACTAAGAGTCTGGTTGGGGCAATGCCGCTCATCGTTGAGGTAATCACGCTCATTTTGAGTGGAATTGCCCCCATCCGAAACAGCCAACACAAACGGTCGCAATTTTTTTTTAGGTTGACACAAATACGCAAGCTTTGCATCAAAATGCTCCTAAGATGTAACATGCCCTTAAAAAAATAGCATGCAAATGTGAAATAACATAATAAGAACGTACCTTCAAATATATGAGACACTGAAATTACATGAAATAGACAGCAAAACACGTAATCGTCTATCATACACACCACACACCACACCACGATATCTGGATTAATGACTAATTCAGATGAGACTTGCGCACAGCATAAATGCAGGGAAGGCCAGTGGCGTCTCCTAAACACGCAAAGATACGTAAAACTGTGGTGAGCGCTATTCCCCACTGAGCGCCATTCCCATCCTCTCCCCTAAAAATCACCGAAAATGCAAAATCGTCTTGAAAATTTGCGGTACCTATATACATAAAATTTCACGATGATTCCAGAAATATATGATTTGTTATTGAAACTGGAAAACATCAACAACATGAGAATCAATGGTGGCCTATCCAACAGTATGTATTTTTCCATATAGGGTGACAATTAAAGTACTTTATCTGCTGGATCACAAACTGACATAACTATTATGTATTATCCAGAACTGTTTCGATAAAGAGAAAGGAAAACTGAAATGACTCCTGAAAATAATCCACTCCCACCAGTACCATGATTTTCAGCCACTTCCACTCAATTAATTTCAATTGAAACCCCTACTTATAATACCTTATTGAGAAAAGCTTGTAGAACATGCTCAACTCTGGTTTCAATTATATCTCGAACATTGCGGACCAACACAAGAGATTCACCATCGATATCATTGTGGTTGGGGTGACTTCACTTGAAAAAAGTAGGGGTAGATCCCTAAAATAACGAAAAATAAGAAATCGGCAAATCTATTTGAAATTTGCACTATGTACGTAAAATATTACGCTGATTTGAAACCACAAAATTGCATAGTAAGAAGAAAAATTGAAGGAAAAAACTCATTTCCACTCGATTTGAACTTTTTAATTCGAGAACGGTTTGAGACATAGCAATTCTGTGAACGCCAATCGATTCGGAATGGTTGAATTAATGTGAATGTCAATATAAAACAAAAAAAAATCGAAAAAAGTTGTGCTTGAAATTACACGCTATTTCAGAAAAAATATGGTTTGGTATGTTCTGACAAGGTTAAGCCATAAAAATGAATAAAAGGTCGAAAATTTGAAATTGCAGAGAATCCATAAAAAGCATACGAAATCTTCAATTGTATCGGAAACGATATGAAATTCGTTATGCATAAACAGAAACGGTACAGTATCAAGAAACAGTGTTTAAAATAGAAAAAACTAATTTTTGTCAAAAAAATAACGCTTTCAACTCGATTTAGACTTTTCAATTCGATAACGGTAAAACCATTCAAAGTATTCTTTTAGCCGTATTTTATGTGAGCTGCAGGTTCCGCACCTCCTTTGCTCACACAAGCTCTGCTTTTGAGGGGTTTTCTCTGAAAACCTGGAAGATTCGTAAAGTCAAATTTTACAAATTTTACAAATCGTTGCATGAAAACTCTTATATCTGTTTTTACGAACGTGGAATATGAGTATAAGCCATGAATACTCTCCACCAACGAACTTGAAACATTTTCCATCACAGCTTTCGGTCGCACATGAATTTCATTTTTCTTTGACATTTCATTGCATTGCATGGACACTACTGTTTCCAATCCTCCGCCAATATTCACACTACATTGCTCCTCCGCCAAAAAGTACATTCAAATAAAATAAACCATGAAAAAAGCAGATTAACCCTTCTAGTCTGTATTACTTACCTCCGGACAATAAGAGTCAGACTCTGTTGGGAAGGAGAGGGTTGAGTGGAAGGGAAGGGTCCTGTATAATTTTTATTTAATGGAACTTGGTCAATCCTTATGAATTTTATATTTAATCTCACTTTTACCCTTTTCAAATGTGAATAGCCAAAAGTTACGAAGATACTCAAGAAGGGAGAGATGCAATATTTGTCTTATATTGCAACGTAGATACATTTGGATTCCTTCAAGGATCTATTCTTGCGCCCTTACTGGTTTTCATGTATATTTTATATTTCATGTTTCGACAAATATGTAATAAATTGCCATCAGGTTTAAGGTCTGGAAATCAGAAGCTTCACAATAAATTTGAGAAATTTACCGAAATCCAAAGCACACCATACAGTTGAGTTGTTTTTGAAATACGACGAAGTAAATCTCCCTATTTTCATTTGTCTCTTCATGTTTTGATATATGATATCAATGTCTTCTTATTATCTATCTTTTTTCTTTTATCCATCCAGGGTGTCCTGCGAATGATTGAGAACCTTTCAACTGCGAATAGGAGACACTATATATATTTTAGTGTTTTTTGATTAGGTGTATTATCAGACTTGTATTGAAATCTTGAAGTAATTACTGTGATACTATAAGATAAAAAAACAAATTCGAATTCCTCTTTTGCTAGAGTTAATGTCAAAATTTTAGGGCGAGCTGAGTGGCTTACTTTCCTATTGAATACAGAAATCAAAATGGCATGCTACTTTTTTCTCCAGAAAAAAGATATTCGTGTTCAAATAGGAGAGGAGGTATGTTTACCGAACTACAATTTCATTCGAAATCAGTTGAATTGGAAATTTTGTTGAAAGAACTTTTTTACAAAACTTTTTCAATGTTTATTTGACACTATGGAGAAGAGAGATAACACAATAAACTCATGAAATGCTTGTTTTGTGATATATGCCTCTCCTTGGAAAATATAAACCTCTGCATTTTTTTTAATGCTATGGCTATGCACTAAAGAGCAATGTGAGATCTGAAGGATGGGAAAAAATGGGATCGATCAGAGAAAGGAACAGTTGACGGAAAATGGAGGAAATTATTTCGATATCATGATTTCTAAGTTATAATTCGTGATAATTATTTGATTTTTGTTGCTTTTTTCTCTTATTTTTCAAAATGTATTTATGATAGAATTTTAGTGTCGACTGATGAATCGTTCTTTATTTGATTTTATTTGTTCAAACCAGATTTGAGGTGAGTTGGCATTGTATTGAACAGCTTAGGAACGAAGAAGAATACACATCTTTACTCGTTAAGTTCAGATGAAGGTTTTTTGCGAATCCAGTATATGTAGTATTTGTGTCGTATACATATTTCTTATGCAATGAAATGCATTCAGACTTCTCAAATTCAGTAAGTTTGTCTCTTTATATAATTGTTCACTCGAGAATAACCTTGGTTTTATGAATATAGTTTTTATTGTCGTAATTTGTATAGCTTGAAGGCCACTCAAAACTTTATAGAACATTCCACCTCAAGCAGTAATACGATATTGTATAACTGGTACTGCCATTGAATGGTAAAGATAATCAGATTTTGAATTGATATAGCCGATACTTGATGAAAATCCATTATACTCGATATAATGAAACTATGGTTCAAATGATTTTCACATAAAGAGGGTTTACAAAACCACGACAATGAGGCAATTAGACCAATTCTTGGAATTTATTAATTCTCTTCACCCTTCTATCAACTTTACAATAGAGTCTGAAAAGGATAATTCAATTAATTTTTTGGACCTAACAATAACTAAAGTAAATAATAAACATGAACTTTCTATTTTCCACAAACCATCGCATACAGATATCACAATTCACAATAGCTCATCACACCCATATCAACACAAAGTAGCAGCTTACAACAGTATGATACATAGATTACTTAGCATTCCTCTTAGTACTTCAAATTTTAATAAAGAACTTAATATTATTAAACAAATTGCAGTTAACAATGGCTATAAATCATCTTTGTTGTCTTCTGACCAAGAAGAAATACAAAAACGCTATTCAAGAAGTTTATCCTACTACAAAAGACCACCAAAGGTTCAAAACAATTACATATATCGGTGAACCAAGCAATAAAATAGGTAATTTCTTGAAAAAGCAAGGTTTAAATATTGCATTTAAGACAGACAATAGTTTGGGCAGACATATTAAAAATAACAAAGATAGGGTGGATAAACAAGAAAAATGTGGAGTCTATAAATTAAACTGTGGTAGTTGCTCCAAGTTTTATCTTGGCCAAACAGGTATAACCTTCAAACAACGCCTAGCCGAGCACAGAAGTAGTTTTGTAAATGGGAAAACAAATTCCACGTATGCTAACCATTTATTAATTGAAAACCATACTTTCGACCATGATTTTGAAATCCTTCATGTCAAAAACAAAGGTAAGAAGCTAAATCTTTTAGAAAGTATGGAGATTAATAAATGGAAAAATTCTCAGTATTTACTCAATGACCAACTCGAATTAAATTCGTCACCACTAATCAATTTGTTTTCCTGGAAAGGTTAGATTTAAATAATAGAAATGTAAAAGTACCTATGGGGAATTAACTGGGAGTTAGGTATACAACCGAACCCTAATTAATTTTGGATAAGTATTTAAGGTAACATAGAAATATGTAATTTAGTATATCTTCACCACTTGAAGAAGCTTTTGTAAAGCGAAACAATTGTCGTGGTTTTGTAAACCCTCTTTATGTGAAAATTATTTGAACCATAGTTTCATTATATCGAGTATAATCAGATTTTTCCTATTCAAAATAACTCTCAAAGTAAGGCATATTCGTCCCATTTTATATGCCGGTCAAGTATAACCCCGATATATTTGATTCTGGTTACTTTCTGAAGCTTTAGGCAAGTACAAAGTGTTAATTTTCTTGAGGTTCGTCTCTTCTTTCAGTTATGAAGGAGATACATTTTTTCATATTCAAGCTCAGAAGATTTTTATTCAGACATAATTTTTCAATCCTGTTTTTCAATCCTGTTGTATGTCTGAGTCCATTTTTCTCCTGTGAATGTTATTGCTATATCGTCATTTGAGTTATACTGTTAATATATACACACACCGGCAAATTTAAAGGAACGGAGATATGCTTTCGTAAATGAAACGTTTTTTTTGCTTTATTTGGTTTTTGTGCTGCCTAGGTCTAGAAGCGGCTGCCTAGGTCTAGAAGCGATGCCTTTTTTAAACAATTGTCATTCAATTTGCACATTTTTATCAAGTAAGTCAACGTCAAATCCAAATCAAAGCGTAAATATCTGTCGATTGATACATTACATTTGAAACGCTTATTTTCTCCAAGTAGAATTTCCAATTTTTTTCGTAAGTGATTGTTTGAGTTCAGTTGGTTTTTATTTACTCTCATCACTTTGATTGTGAAACTGAAAATAATGAGTGACTAGCACCCACTGAAATCGCTAGGGCAGTAGCAATGACCTAAAATGGTCGATCTTACAATGATGTTGCCAACATGTTTGGGAAATCAAAATCGACGATCCATCGTAGTGTTATGCGATGGATGCAAACTGGAGAGTAAGTGAGGAGACGAGGTCAAGGCAGAAAACTCTGAACCACGGCCATAGATGACCGATTTATCACATTGCAAACACTCCGCAATAGGCGTCGAACCGCAGTGCAAACAAGAAACGAATTGGAAGAAGTTCGTGGAACCACCATAAGTGAGCGTACAGTGAGGAGAACACCCAAAAATGTTGGTTTGAAGGCGTATAGGTCAAAAAAGCACCACAACTCCAGAGACGTCATCGAGCAGCGCGACTAGCTTTTGCTCGAGAACGCCAAAATTGGAATGATCTCTGGGGTAATGTTTTGTTCACGGATGAGAGCCATTTCTGTGTAAATTCAATAGATGAGGGGAAAATATTGTATAGTCGTCCAGGACAACAAAATGAACAATTTAATTTTACTCCTACTGTCTCTTTCGGTGGAGGCTCAATTATGGTGTCGGGTGGCATATTTTTAGGGGCACGCACAGAGTTTGTGGTTATTGATGGCGGCGCTTTAACGACAGATAGATACATAAGGGATATTCCTCAAGATCATGTGATTCCTTTTGCCTCATTTATCGGGGCAGATTTTCTCTTGATGCAAGACAATGCAGGCCCGCACGTAGCTCGTTGTGTAACTGAATATTTAAATCAGATTCAAATACCGACAATGAATTAGACTGCAAGTTCACCAGACATAAATCCAATTGAACATGTCTGGGATATGCTAGGCAGACGACTTAGGACACGAATTCCTGCTGTTCGAAACTTGGAAGAAGCAAGAACTGCTTTGATGGAAATATGAGAGAATTTGCCTCAAGAAATGATCGACAACGTCATCAGAAGTATGGTAAGACAAATAGTTGTAGTTATAAGGGCTCGTGGAGAAAACACACGTTATTGAAAAAATGTCCCTTGTGATTTTGCGTTACCATTAAATGTTTAAGAAGACAAAGAGTATACAACTAAGTTTTTTATTTTTAGTCTTAAGTTTTTAGAGAGGCTTCAAAAGCGCACGAAGCTTTGCAAAACAAATTGAAATCAACTAAACCATCCGTTGAATATCCCTGTTGAATGATTCTTTTCAAATGTGCCGCAAAAAAAATTATGAGAAAAAATAATACAATTCTTCTCCGTTCCTTTAAATATGCCGGTGTGCGTACAAAGAACAGTTTACTGTTCTTTATATATATATATATATATATATATATATATATATATATATATATATATATATATATATATATATATATATATATATATATATATATATATATATATATATATATATATATATATATATATTATACACAAATTTTCAACTGAACCAAATCATTTATACGCGAGAAAAAAAATTAATACTGAAAAATCGGTTTTTTGCCATTTTGACGGTTAATTTGAGGTTATGTCAAAAAGTGTTCTGTTGAGAAGTTTTCGATGTTTTTATTATCTACAACTTTTTCATTGAACATATTTTGCTAGGAGGTTACGTGTCACCGCAAATCGCTAAAAACCGTTTTCAACCCCTAAACTACATCCCCATTTCAGCATTTTGAGTATTTTCGTGTTTGAATATTTTTTTTCCTCAAAGTTGGAACCTCAGCAACATTCTCCATCCGGTCCTTGATTGTTACTTCTTTTCTAACACTATTGAAAATCATTGAAAATATTGAGAAAATCATGATTCAGAGAGACTTGTCGATTTTTCTCAATTTTAAGCGGTTTAACGATCAATAAACCAACTTGTTACATAGACCGTTTCAAACTTTACATTTCAGCAAGTAAAATGGTCACTTATAGACCTTCAAAATACAAAAAAATATCAAGGCAATTGTTCGTGGAAGATAAGGTTATTTTTTTCTAAAAATGTGAATAACTCGAAAACTAGTCGCCTGAATTTTGAAAGAATCATGCTCATATGACACCAAAAAGACATATTACAAATTTTCATGTGAATTGAATCATTTAAAGAGAAAAAAATTAAATACTGAAAAATCGGGTTTTCGCCATTTTGACGGATAATTTGGGGTTAGGTCGAAAAGTGTTCACTACAAAAGTTTTTGATTACATCATTATCTACAACTTTTTCATGTACATTTTCCGCTAAGAGGTCACGTTTTGCCGCAAATCGCAAAAAACGTTTTCAACCCCTAACTGCATTCACCATTTTGAGTGTTTTCGTGTTTAAATTTCTTTCCTTCAAGTTGGTACCTCAACAAAATTCTCCACCTGATCCTTGCCTGGTACTTTTTTCTTATTTTATGCGTTTAGAATCCGTTTTGGCACCAGCCTAATATCGGCTTCACTTGACATAAAAACCTTATTCCTTACAATCATACTACGTCCATATAATATATACTATGATTTCAACCAAGTCAATAAATTATTTGAAAAATCAAAAAATGGACTGATTACATCATTTTTGAGATTCTATTAATTCAGTATTTGTTATTTCTTTTCTCCTAATGTAATATTCAAGAAAGTCCTATAAGATCGCTGGACTTGAATCAAAATAAATCCTATAACGAGCATCCAATTTCATGTGGCTACTCTTCGATTATTAATATGTAGATGCATTTCTAGCTCGTGAATAATTACCGACGCGTGCCGGAATAAATTGCCTCGACCAAAAATATATAAATAGGGGAATAACAATAAAGCCTAGCGTGATATCTGTCAATATGCTGGTTTGCCGTCAAGTTCTCCCTTCCGGTCACGCCATCTCTTAGCTGTCGATATCAATATAACGTTATGCACAAACTACGGATTATTATGCAACGAAATTCGTCGATGATGAAGACGAAAAGGTTAGGAAAGAGATAAGATAGTGGGTGAACCTTCAGATGCAGAACCAAGTACTTTTTTACGTTTTGTTGATCACGAAGATGGAAATCCTGTAATGTAGGTAGAAATTGGCGTTTCTCTTGAATTTCTGCAGGTTGTATGACTCATAGAACACCTCCCGAGGCAGTGAGTTCCAAAGCTTTGCCGTTCGTTGAAAAAACGAATCATGAGAAAAAGATGTTCGACATGTTTCCAAAGTGATGACAAAGGGATGTGAAGACTGACCTCGACGGGTCAGTGTCGAGACCGCTAACGGTGGAACGATTCATGATATTTCAGAACATCGTCAATGAATAGATCTGTGAAACAGAGACAGATCGCCAACCTTTCTGCGGTGTTCCAGAGTTTTGAGCTCAACATTACCGACTGATGATAAGTCAGGCTTAGGCGAACGAATCGAACGCTTTGTCAGTTACCACATCGTCTTTGAAAATGTCTACCGCAGATGTAGACGATACGTTAGGTAGAAGTACTTCGAGAGCACGACTAGCAAACCCCAAAACCATCGATAGTTATTTACAAGTTTGTTCAATACATTCAAATATATCACGACCATACAGCAGAGCCCGTAGTTGAACTTTTCTTCGTTTATAATAATAAATACGTTTATGAAAGAAACAAGGTGACCTGCCCTACAAGGCTCATTGCCATTTTCCTATACAATAGGAAAAATTGGATCGAAAATCCATCAGAAAACAACTACTTTCCTGGCTAATACCACGACGAACGTTGAATTACATCCAACAAATTTCCGTGCAGAGTTCCTACAAGGCTATCTCTGCAATTGCTAGTTGCATGGAAATGTTAATTGATACATTTGGACAACCTATAGATCGATTTCGGGGTGTTGCCCCTCATCAGTATAGGGTAGGCCTCTGCAGACAATAACTAATGTATGCAACAAATAGTTCAATTAACGATCCATGTTAAAACAAAACCTAAGACCGAGCTCGTAGTACAGCATTCACTAAACCACGAGCGCCATCTCAACTTCAGCCTCTCAACCAAAGCAATACCCAAAGGCATTGTTTAAATAGAACATAGTTATTCAATGCCTGTGGAAAAGGTATTGGGCACAAACGCGAGTGTCACCTAGCGTGATTAGTTACAAACATGAATATTTGACGTCATTTTAATGCAGGTTTCTTCAAAAAACCTTGATTTTAATGCTTTTCCATTGTTTTAATCAAGTTACGACATGACTTGGATGCGAGCTCACTATCGCCATCTACATGTCGCATCTATTTTGATCCAGTTATAATCCCATAAGGTTGACTAACTATCTTCTATATAAACAATGCCAAAGGTGTGTGATTATACTAGAACTACCGATACAAATGAAGAAATCTGCATCTGCTCAATGAGCACTTGACAAGCGCTCATTGTGAACAATGCAGATTTCTTCATTAATAAATACGTTTATTATATACCCACATATGAATACAAAAAATAGGATGATACATTACTTGGCAATTAATAGTAGGTAGGTATATAATCGGCAGTATAGTTCAGAAGCCATAGGATAAATCTCAGAGTTTGTTCTTCCAGCAAAGCCATCAAGTTTTAATAATGATTTTGATGATGGACACCAGTGAAATTTGAACATATATTTACATTATACTAGAAGAGAGAGGGAAAGAGATAGAGAAAGAGGACAGTAAGAGGAAGACAGAAAGAGAAGCGAGTAGAGAAAAACATATCGTCGGTGGGAGACTTTTCACCCACATGACGTATCTAATTATTCTGCGTACGTAATAGATATTGCTTGAATTTGCTTTAAAAGTATTTTGAGTCATATCGAAACTAAAAAAGTGAAGTTTGGTCAGCTCATTCACTAGTATAGCGCTTACGTAGGAAAAAGAACTCTTGAATAATTCGTTATTGAGAAAGGGTATGGTGAGAATTTCATGAACATCGGTCATATAACTTAATCTTTCGTGTATTTTAATAACTTGAAGCAGAAGCACACATAGCTTTTGACCTTTAGATCTGAATTTCACCGAAACCAAGTTATATTTTGTAACCATATTTTATTTGAATAACAGAAAATTTGCTATAAGTCTCAACGAAATTATTTCAGAATTCGACGATGTTGATCTGTATGTTCCTCAGCTTCAGCTAAAGCTTCAGGAGCAGTAAGCAGTAAGCTCTTAGCTTCTGAAGATGCTAACTTTGTTGGCGAAGCGCGCATCGAGTGTGATTGTGACGTAGTTTTGGTGTTTGCGTAGTTTTTTTTCTTGAATTTTATTCACACGAAAGGTTCAAAAATATTTATTTATTTGACACAATACAATGATCGTCCCAAATTGTTCATGAGAAATGTCCCACAAAAATCATATCTTTAGAAACAAAAATATATAATAATGATTAAAACTGCTTTGACTATGCGATTTATGAAGCATCCTAGCCTGATTCTGGTTTAAAATTTTGCCAAGAACCTAACAGATATAATTTAATGGTCGATATAATTTAATAAGGGGAGTAGTTGTTTTCTGTTCAAGAGTTTCCGACAAACTAGGCATGTTTGTCGGAAACTCTCTGGTATAGATTTATGCGGAAATCTGGATTACCCATAATACATTTTTCATTATTACATTTTTCCATAAATATTAAATCATTTTGTCCACATTCCAATGTTTATCAATTTTACCTGAAAAGTTCTTGAATTAGATCAAATTCCAATTTAAATTCTCTTCCACTTTTTACATCTTCACTCAAAAACTCTGAAACACTTCATTCCAGAGAACAATACCTGAAATATATGGAAAAGGAAATAAATTAGTACTGGAAGGAACACATTTTACAACAAAAATATGGTGTCTCTATTTGTGTAACACCAGCATTAATATTCATGTCTCACATGCGGAATCCACCCTGAGATCTTCGGTAGTAAGTGATTCTAGTTTCGGACACAACTGCGAAAAGTTTGGTAGGAAACACTTTTACATTTATTTTTCTTTCAAGAGAAACGACAAAATGGCACCCTAAAAGATTCCATTGTTTTTTCACGAGCAATATAATGTATCAGCCAGCCCTCTGTCACCGTAAACCAGAAAATATTATACGAAAGCATGGATATAAAACATCCCCCCAATGCTTTGCGGCTAATAATGATAAATGTATCTTGCGAAACATTCGAATGCAGGAGTAGCCGAATGTCTGAGTGTTAGTAAAAGCATTGTACAATGGAATCTATTCAATAAGTATAAACGTTATTTTACAGAACTTTGTTTTTTCTCTGAAGGGATTCCAAATTGAAAGAAATGGAAATATGACTATACCATGATAATTTGATCAGTGGTTACTGAATATTTCATCAAATAATTATAATGGGCGACTTGAACATTGATCAACTAACAGATAGAAAAGACCAAAAATGTCTACAAAATGTCGTTTTTTTATTCAATTTTCATTCTCACATCCGTGAACCAACTAGAATTGACACTAGGAGAGGATTCTATTTGAAAACAGCAATAGATTACGTAGATGACTACGAGTAACCTAATTGATCACATTAAATGTTACGTTTTAAACTGCATATTTCAGATAATAAAGGACAAGTCGTGGCAGTGAATGAATTTACTGAATCTAACAGTAACACAAAACCAGAAATGTAGCAGACGTTTCTCAGAACAAAATAAGACTAATTTTATGCATACTTTTTCTTCGAACTGTGCCTATTTCATGAGAACCACGATAACATCAATTCATATTAAAATAAGTGTGCTGCGCTTTTTGAGTGGTGTCTGTAACATGTCCGAACAAAAACAGGCACCTAAAAGCAAACAAACAAAAAAGAAAAAATCTGAGGATTGACGAAGAGATCGATAAAATGAATTTTTTGTATCTATGTAGCAAATAATTCAAATGAAGCAGACCTGATGACGAGCTATAAAAACCATAAGAAATCTATTAATAAAAAGATAGTCAATATAAATATTGAGGAAAATACACAAGAAATTATAGAATGTGATAACACATATGGACAATTGTGAATGAAAGACGGGATAGAAAAAATGAGATAACAACTTGAAAATTGATGATGAGATGATAACAGACAAGAAGGTCATTTGCGATTCATTTGTTAGTCATTTTATAACCACTGCAACAAAAAAGTTACATATCCATTTTGGCGGACATATTTGAACATCATGCTCAATTCACCATGTAACCGAAGGAGTCATAGAAATTAGAGATAGTTTGGAAAACAAGAATTCTACCGGATTTGATGAAAGTCAGATTCAATTGCTCTTTCAACTTCGGACAATTCGGACAAAAAGGAGATCAATATAGTGCTGAAAACTACAGATCCATTAGTAGGTACTGTGGTGACTCTATATTTGCTAATCCAGAATGTGTTTTGGTTATTTTGGACACCAGGTATTATTGATAAGAAAGAAGGTTGTTGTCACATATTCAATTTGTCAGATGTGAAAAGTTTTGTCAATTCAATATACCTTTTTACAAAATATTATTGCGTTATTATAGTAGTAATAGTAATAGTGGTAACAGTAGTAATAGTAGTAAAGTATTAAGTGGAAATTTCTAAGGGGATCTGACGATATTGTACTTTTGGTGATTTTCTCAACAATTTTTGGGTCAAAATAACTTTTTCTCCGATCGACTTGAATAAACTAACTCGATTCAAACTGGTTCAAATCGAGATGACAGAGCTTTTTTCTCCAAGTTCTCATTGTTTCAAATAATTTTACTCGGTTTCGTAAAATTCCATGATCTCTGTATATGCGTACCAAATTTCAAATCGTTTCCGTACATTCAAGTATTTCGTATGGTTTTTACGGAACCTCTGAAGTTTCAAAATGTTGACCATTTATTCCCTTTCCGACTAAATCTTATGTCTAAATATTACAAATCGTATAATTTCTTAATCAGCGTGAAATTTTACTCATATAGTGAGAATTTTCAAGTGGATACAACGATTTTTGTGTCAAAATTATTGTTTCTCCTGATCGACTCAAATAAACTAATTCGACCATTCTGAATCGATTGGCGTCCACAGAATTGCTCTATCTCTATCCTTTCTCGAATTGAATAGTTTAAATCGAGATGGAAGGGTATTTTCTTCTCCAAATTTTCATTGTTCCTAATTTTTATACTCGGTTTCTTGAAATTACATAATCTTTGTATATGCGTCCCGAATTTCAAATCTGTTCCGAAATATAACTGAAGATTTCGTATGCTTTTCACGGAACCTATGCAATTCCAAAATTTCGACTTTTCATTCCCTTTTCCGGCTAAACATTACAGATCGTATAAATTCGGAATCGGCGTGAAATTTTACCTATATAGTGAGAGTATTCTGCCGACAACTATTTTGGTGACAAAATTATTATTTCCTCCGATCAAATTGAACAAACTATTTAGACCATTCTGAACCGATTGGCATCCGCAGATTTGCTCTATCTCTAACCGTTCTCGAATTGAATGGTTCAAATCCTACCACTGCTTCTTGCTACGTTTTTTAACTTTTATCATTTGCTATGCTCTCAAATGGCGAATTTTTTAAAGCTTTGCAGAGCTACACCTATCCACAAACAGGGTGATATAAATGATTTTAATAACTACAGGTTTATTACTATAAGCCCTGTATTGTCTAAAATCATCGAAATAATTCTGAAAGAGAGGCTAATAAATTATCTAGAGGGAGGAGGATATATAATTGAGAGGCAATATGGTTTTAGAAAGTTACATTCAACCTCTAAAGCTGTAACAGACTTTATACATATAGTAGCTAAAAATAAAGACATGGGTATATTAACCAAAGCTATGTTGTGCGACCTGCCGAAAGCTTTCGATAGTATTTGCCACATCATACTTCCAAATAAGTTAGAAAAATATGGGATAACAACAGTACATCTGATATACAGTTATATATGGAGTTCCCCAAGATTCGGTGTTGGGTCCTCTTCTGTTCATTTTATACACAAATGAGTTACCATTATAGCGGAAACTTTCCTTTCTGCAGATGACGCCACACTTATAATCAAAGCAAGAAATACTGATAGACTTGGAGAGCTTTCAAAAGAAACACAAGAAAAATATGAACAATACTTCACAGCAAATGTACTTTGTTTCAGTAAAGATAGAACTAAAATTATAGATTTTAAGAAAAGAACGAACAATGATAGCAAAAAAATTGTTCACTTACTAGAGTTTCATATAGAAAGCAATCTCAGCTGGAAAACACAAATTACAGATATAAATAAGAAACTGTCCCAAGGTCGCTTTGCTCTGAGGAGTATGAGAAGCGTGGTAAGCAGATATGTTCTCAGAATAGCATATTTCGGTCTACAACAATGTCATTTGTAATATGGGATATTATTATGGGGAAAAATAATCAGAGAGATGGTTCGACTTAATTTTAGAGATCATGCAAAACCTTTCTTCATTGAGTTAGAGTTTCTCACAGTTTATATACTTGAAGCTATCTTAAACGTACACAAAAATGAAGAAAAATACACTACTGGGGCACTGATTCATGATTATAATACCAAAAGCAAAGAGGTCATTAGAACAGCCAAAATGGAATTAGTGAAGAATAAAAAACAATCCGTATTATATATTAGTATTATAATGCAAAATATACAATACGCTTCCAAAAAATATACAATGAAAAATTTGAAAGTTGTGGTGAAGCAGGCTTTTTTGAATCAAGCTCTCTGAATAACTGAGGTTTTTGATGCAGTCTGGTAAGTTGATTAAAGGCAAAATGCACAAATGTAACTGTTCAATTTTTAATGTATTTTTAACAGTAAATGTTCGATATAGTTAGGAGAGGTGATATGAAATGTGATTTGTAAGCTCATTACACTTTTGACGTTTCGAAACAAATTATGTATGTTGTTATTAGTGTGCGTAATATTGTAACATGAAGACAAATACATTCTATTCTATTCTATCCTATTCTATCTCTTATATTCATTAGGTCACCTTGTTTGACATTGTTAGGGGTTTGTACGGTGGAGCAACTATGTTGAATATCGCCTCCTCGATATAAAACGTATTTTATTGGATTTTTATGAAAAATATGGACACATATTACTATTATTATTACTGTTTTTGATTTTTTTTAAACCGTCAAGATATACCCTATATATTTTCCAAGGTTCTGGTCGGCAGAATTAATTTTTGGTAAGCAAATTGTCCACACTCAGTCACAGCAATCGCTTCGTATGAGCGATCGTTCGAATTTGTATTTTTGCGCAGATCTATGAGGAAAGCAATAAAGGCATTGGGATCGCGAGGGGCGATCAAAATACATCCGAGTATCAGCCCAATAAATCCGTGCGACTTTATTAGATATCTTCTTATTTATGGGGCCTGTCTCACACCGCTACAAATAGCGGCTGAACATCGCTTATAAAATATATCGGTGCAATGTGGAAGACGCCGACGCCAATATAACTTGTCACAGGACGAGGGGCGGGGGGTGATATTTCCTGGAAACGGTGGCGAACTTTGTTTTCATTAAGTTCGCAATCGAAATTGCTCTACATAAATTAATGAAAGCGCTAATAAAAAAAGGTCACCGATATTGGAAACATCAGAACGGAGCAGGGAAGAGGGAAAGTTTGTTTAATATCCGCATACAGCATGGAAATTGCGTGTTAACAAGTTTTTGACGAATTCTCTGCAGAATTGAATTCCAAGCAGCGAGAAAAAATTTAGGTGTTGGCGGGGCTCACCCGTTGAATATTCATCGGAAATACCTCAGGCTCTTTGAAATTTGTTATTCACATACACACATACAACGAAAAATTTTACTCATACTTCTTATGATATTGTGCACTATTACTGCCCACTCACTAAGTAGAGTATAATTTTTCTGGTCTTCCATTGTCTAAAAAACAAAACATAAATTATTTGCACCACTTTTCGGCACTTAACATCTACTGCCGTTATGAAGTATGTGAATGCGACGAGATATCTACGACATTTTTTATACAGCAATCTGTGTCATTAGCATGCGAATAGTTTACCCGCCATGAGGTAATTATTTCCTGAAGTGGGGCATCTCAGGTCATCAATCTTGATGGATGGGGTAAATACAGTTCAGGTACACCAATATTAATTTACAATATTCCACAGGATGCTGGTGATCGTTTTTTCGCTGTCAGGTTGGTAATATATTTTGATTTTGAATGTTGGAAACACTGATTCAAGTGAATTATAATTGTCATTTGTCAACTTAACAAATTGTTTATTTTGATCATCTGAAACTGAAAGTTGAAATATAATGAAAAATTTAGCGAATCAGGTTTTTAAAGAAACATCGATACATTTATGCATTACCCCGAGTTAACACATTTTTTCAGTCATAGATCACGTCATGATCTATGAAGAAGAAAAATATTGAAAACGGGAAAAAAAATTGTTCCCATTCAACTACAGGAGTTGAAAAAAAAAAGTGTTTGGAAACAAAGTAAAAAAAAATAACTTTTATTAAAATAATGAATACAGCAATAACAAAGAAATAATGAAAAAAAAATTATCGGAGCTCCGGGGCTGCTTAAATTGATTCGGTGGCGCATTCGCTTTCACAGCTGTGGAAAACCCGGAAAAACCCAATGACATATTACCGTTAGACCCCGTTATTTACATTTCGAGCTGCGGTCAAGAAAAAGTCACATTCTAAGCACAATTTCTACTGCCGCTTGTTTCGCAACAATTATTTTCTTATATACATTGTATATAAGATATTTGGGTTGACTGGCAACTAGTTTCCGCGAAATAAGCGGCAATAAAAATTGTGCTCAGAATATGACCGTAGGTCGAAATATAAATAACGTCTAGCCTTAATATGTCATTGGTAACACCACGTCAGTTAAAGAGTTGGAATAATGTGAATGAAAACTCCTAAGGAGGTCTGTTGAATTTTGAATAGCTGCTTTTCAGTAAAAAAGATGAATGGTCTCTAGAGGCTCCAATTCGATAGAAAACAGTCTATGTAAGCAACTGTCATCAAATATATACCAGACTGTTCTGTCCTTGGCCAGAGTATGTAGTAGTGGCAAGAATCGACTCCAAACCCACAGTGAACGCTGACTGTATAAAGCTCATGATTGATTTGAAATAATTAAAACAGAATGTTGTTAATACTGGTACAGGATCCAAAGCCGAGTCCACAACAATGTAATCCTGTTAGAGCTAATTGCCCTAGAATTTGAAAATAATTGATGTTTTTGTTAAAGCTAACACTCTCTTCTGTCAAGAAATACCCCTGTTTCACACATTGTTTTACAGTGTATGTTTTTTTTTCAAATCCTCTAGATACAAATGGTTTTATTTCCAACAAATGGTAGATATTATTGGTACTGGAATTGTTTATATAGAAGTGAAGACGCGTTTACACCAAAGTTGACAACTAAAAGTTGACAATAAATCGTTTGTAGAAAACAAAAAGTTGTCAACTAAATGTTGCTCTTCTAAAATTAGTGCAATGGAATATGTTTTGTAGAAAACTAAAAGTTGCTCCTACCAAATTTAGAGTAACAAGTGGAAAACTTGTTGTCAAAGAATTAGCGCGAAAGGGGCACTAGTGTCAAGGATGTCGGACGAAGAAGACGCAATTATTGCCGCGGCTACCTGTGTCATCAGAGCACCGGCACCAATCTTCTCTTTCTTTGCCTCTCTTCGGAAACAGGTAATTAAGTTCTTCACCTTATTCTGAACTTCAAATTTATCAATTTGCAGCTGGACTGCAATTTCCCCCCAGGCGTAGTTTTTTAAGTTTTTGTCTTTAAATGTCGGATCTTTTATGTTCCAGAGAACCTCTCTGCTCCGGTAAAGTTCAGTGAGTTCACTGGTTTTGGTCCTGGTCCATTCGTTCTCACTACAGCCTTCCATCTAGACACAAACAACGAAAAACAAACGAAATCACCAAGAACACCTGCAGCTGAAGTACACATGTGCAATGTCGGTTAAGGGTTTATGGGTCATGGGTTGCGTAGGGCGGGGGGGTGCTAGCGCCCGACGTCACGCGCGTGAAGAGGGAACAGTTCTCCACTAGTTTCCTACAAGTTGCTTGTGCAAAGCGCGCAGCAACAAATCTTCCACTTTTAGTTGTCAACTCTCTTTGATCTTTACCGACACTCCGCGGGAAACCAAAATTTAGTGGAAGATTTGTCTCCACAAGTGGAAGACAGAAAAAATTGCTGTATTTTGTGAAAAAAGCAACAAATTTCCGCAACTTGTGGAAAACTTAGTGGAAGACCTTGGTGTAAAAGCGTCTTTTGATAGTTAGTCAATGCCTGTGTAACTGGTGTTGGACGCAAACGCGAGTGTCATCCAGCGTGATTAGTTACAAACATGAATATTTGACGTCATTTTAATGCAGGTTTCTTCAAAAAACCCTGATTTTAATGCTGTCCCATTGTTTCAATCAAGTTACGACATGACTTGGAGGCCAGATCACTGAAGTTACGACATGACTTGGATGCGAGCTCACTATCGCCATCTACATGTCGCATCCATTTTGATCCAATTATAATCCCACAAGGTTGACTAACTATCTTCTATATAAACAATGGTACTGGTATCAAAAACAAGTCTGTCGGGAGACGTTGACAAGAAAGGGATTCCTTGGTTAATAACAAGTCCACATGAGAAACATGTGAAACCTTCATTTTATGTTTCATATTTAGCAGCAACATCATCCTCATTATCCAACCCAGCTTTCATGGCTGCTGTTATTTACCATTTAGGCCTTCTATTCGATTATGGGTTCAAGTTTGGAAGATGTAGTCCTAGTCATTTGTTTTTTTGCAAATTCGAAAAACACATTGGGGATTTGTTTTATTTTCTATGTCGAGTGCTTCACTCATTGTCAGGGATCAACTATCCATGGTTATAATTGTGTAGAGTTACGCACAATTATAACCATGTTCAGAAAGACAACGGTCAACAGTTTCATCTATGGGCTTGGTGTGATATGGGCTATCTTCCTCTACATAACCAATATTAATAATTTCTTCATGAACTGTTCCAAACAGAAAATGCCTCATATTTAGTTAACTCACCAACATCAGAGTTACAAAAGTAAATCTTACCAACTTCAGAGTTTACAGGAAACAGAATCATCAGTTATTCTTTCAGGTTCTTTGATTGAAGTATTGGGAACATTTTCAGATAATGAGGTCTAGGAAGGAAAGTGTTTTCCCAAATTTAGAATTTGAACATCAAGAATAGCTCAACAACATCAGAAACGGTGTCTTCCCAATCTTTCACTCTCCTTGGAATGATCTCCAAAAATTCTTTCACGATAAAATGATTCTAGTTCGTCGATGGGAAGATTCAAATGGAACAAATATTTTCGCACAACTTCTTTAGTTTTCGAGAATCTGTGAAATGTATTTTTTTTTTGTATACCGGGTGTCAACGAATCTATTAGACAAGTCATAACTTCTAGACCATTAGGTGTGTCAAAATGAGATTTGGTATAGGTAAATGGTATGTGAAGAGGAGAGTTTTCACATATTTTTCACTTTCCGGTCACTTCCGGTTTCGGAAATGGCTCCGGTTCTAAATTTTTAAATGGAACACTCTGTATATTGTAACATTTTTGGATTTCTGAGACAATTCTAGATCAGAATGTGACATTTTCGAAAGTTTTTATGCCTTATATAATTTTTTCGGAGTTACTTTTGAAATTACATCTAGGTGGCCATGATCGGAAGTAAACTGATCTAAGGACCTCAGGTGATATCAGAATATTATAATCGCGAAGTTTTAGTGACTAGTATGATAGATATGAATAAGACAAGTTGGCAAAATTACATTTTCGTGTCTAACTATTATTTTTCAAATGGAAACCATTTTTTGACAAGCACTTTTCGAAAAAAGGATATTTTGATGAATCTAACGATACTAATTTATTTGCGATTGGATCAACAAATTTAACAAAATTAACAATAATTTCAGCGATGCACTTACATTTTTTTGAATATCCTAATTTCTTAAAATTTTCAATATAGTAAATTTTCAAACTGCATTCCTCCTTGTTGAAGACACATTTCAGCTCGTTCAATTGTTTCTCTCAACACGTTTCGTAACATTTGTGGCGTTATACTTATAAATGCCTGTAGAATCCTTTCTTCTAAGATTTCGAGAGTGGCTGGGGCTGTTGCATAGTAGACCCTTTCTTTAACATATCCCCAAATGAAGAAATCTAGCACAGTCAGATCCGGTGAGCGGGCAGGTCACCGTACTGGACCATTGGTTGCAATAACTTGATTATTGAAATGCTCTATTAAGTAATTAAGAACGTATCTGGTATTATGACGGGGTGCTCCATCTTGTTGGAAGTAAATTTGCCGTAAAACTGCTAAAGGTAGATTATTAAGATGATCCTCGATTTCATTTTGAAGAAAACCTAAATACCTAGCCCCTGTTAACTGACCTTGAAATAATATTGGTCCAATTATTCTGTTTCCAACGATACCAGCCCAGACATTGACGCCAAACCTTTCTTGAAAATTGCCCTCTCTCATTGCAAGTTGATTTTGTTGGGCCCAGTACCGAGAATTTTGCTTATTAAACAAGCCATTATTTGTAAATCGTGATTCGTCGGAAAATAGAATAAAGTTGATGAAATTTGGGGTAACTCTATGATTTTGAGGCAACCAATCACAAAACACTACTCGTCTATCGCCATCGTCAGCATACAAATGTTGTTGTAACTGATATTTAAAAGCTCGATATCCGTGCTTTTTCAATATTTTTCTTGCTGATTCGTGACTTATCTGCATTTCTCGACTAATTTCTCTAAAAGAAACCGTTTTGTCAACCTCTACCATAGCAAGAACGTTAATCTCAGTCTCCTCATTTATGATAAACCTCTGTTCTGCCTCTCGATTTCCCTCTTGCCTAAAACGATTCTCAACATACGGAAAATACTGATGGGATAGATGTTGCCGATTAAGATATCTCTGAGCATTCAACTCAGCATCATTCCTTGAATTTCTGTGACATTCTCCAAACAATAACAACATATCCACTTTTTCACTTTGAGTATACATTATTTTGACGGACAACTAAACAAAAATTTAACGAAAATCAAGAAAATTTTACCTTCTGCTCTTAAAGCTTATATCAGTCATAACCTAAGTTCTGTTCTCCAAAGAAGACTTGATCGAAATAACTGCAAAATATTATGCATCATGCCTATCCTCGGCACACTTGACAAAAGTAAATAAATTATTATGAAATATTTTCCTCAGTAATATTTAATTTATGTTCTTATTTGTAATCCAATCGCAAATAAATTAGTATCGTTAGATTCGTCAAAATATCATTTTTTCAGAAAGTGCTTGTCAAAAAATGGTCGCCATTTGAAAAATAATAGTTAGACACGAAAATGTAATTTCGCCCACTTGTCTTATTTATATCTATCATACTAGTCACTAAAACTTCGCGACTGTAATATTCTGATATCACCTGAGGTCCTTAGATTAGTTTACTTCCGATCATGGCCACCTAGATGTAATATCAAAAGTTACTCCAAAAAAATTAAGTAGACATAAAAACTTTCGAAAATGTCACATTCTGATCTAGAATTGTCTCAGAAATCCAAAAATGTTACAATATACAGGGTGTTCCATTTAAAAATTTAGAACCGGAGCCATTTCTTGTGAAACCGGAAGTGACCGGAAAGTGAAAATTATGTGAAAACTCCTCTCACATACCATTTACCTATACCAAATCTCATTTTGATACACCTAATGGTCTAGAAGTTATGACTTGTCTGATAGATTCATTGACACCCAGTATTCGTCACATTCCAGCAAAATGAAACACATTTGCAACAAGCTCGATTTATTTGCAAATATTTTTTCAAAAAATTCAAATAAAAAAAAATTACCTTGAAACTTGACAATGTTGACACATGTCAGCGTATCGATTCAGTGTTTCAAATATTTAAAAACAAAGTCTATTACCAATCTGACAACAAAAAACGATCACCAATATCCTGTGGAATATTGTCAATTGAGAGTCTGTGAGCCGTCATACTTTCTGAATAATAAAATGTCTAGTCAACTAAGCATGGAGATTCGAAATGTGTCACCCCTGATCAGTCAACTAGATTTGAAATTTCAATAAAATATGTATAAACGGACCATACATTTTTTTGTCAATTGTTATTTCTGTCTACCTGTTGCACCCCTACGCGCAACCCTCACAAGCCTTCGAGAGACTTGTGCGAGCTAGGGAAGATGAAGCCCTTACCTTTTAAAGTGTGATGCCAGGCACGAGACAGGTGACCGTGCTGGGAATCGAACCCACGACTCTACGCTAAAGAGGCGAACGCTTCACTAGCCCACCCAATGTCCATTATCATAAATAATAATAAAATAAACCTTAGGATTGGTGTACCTAAAATGGATGAAATATAGTTATGAAATATAGCAGAAAATGATTCCCTCGTGTCGGTTAAATTATTCGCATGCTAATAACACAGATAGCTATCGAAGAATTATACTAGATAGCTTGTCGCATTCACATTTTCGATAACGACAGTAGATGTTAACTGCCTACACGTGATTCAAACATATCGGGAGAATAATATATTTTTTTTTTTGAGACAATGAGAGTCCAGAAAAATTATACTCAAACTGATACATTGTCAACCACTTTCAAACAAACATGAGAAGTATGCATCAAAATGTGAGTGAATTCCTATTCAGTTTTTGTCAACTTGCGTTTCTTAGATTTTCGCTAAAAATGTTGTCGTCGTATATGAACTCGGGTCCTCTGCAGCAAAAACAGTATACAAAGCATTAATAGAATCCCATCTGAAATACGGCACACCTTTCTGGGGAGTATGCAACAATAATATCATGTAAAACATCTTGATCTTACAAAAAAGACCAGATATATGTCGAAAGCAAAGGCACGTGATCTATACAAACGACTTTTTGTCTTACATAAGTTACATACTGTTGTAGCCACATTCATAGCAGATATGTTTATAGCTTGACCAAAAAACTTTTAAATGAACATGAATGAACATTGAATGAATTTAAATGAAGCAAAAATAACAGTGTCAACTTATCCACACCAAACTCTACGTTAGTGAAGGACTCTATTATTAACAATGGTTGCAAGATGTTCAATCACCTACCTGATTATCTAAGAGAGAATAAGGATATGGATAATTTCAAAATGTCTGTTTACCTCTTGCTTTATAGCCGACCTTATTATACATTAATAGTTATTTATGTATCAAGGACGTAAAGTAGGCGTTTATGGCCTGCGGCGTGGATGATGGCCCGATGGCGTTAGCCGAGGGCCATCACACGCCGAAGGCCTTCAACGCATTTTACTCAGGTGATACATACAAAATTGTTTGCACTAGCGGTTTTATAGCGCGAATCACAAATACTGACTTGAATTGCAATGGTCTACACGTTTCATACGTTATGCATACAATAATTAAGGGTAACATAATATAAGGAATGTGAAACTATAGTAGCTGAGTGCTATATTGGAGAATCTATTTCAAATAAATAGATCATCACCGAAAAAATTGCCAACGATCTTGAACAAATGTTAGAAAGAGTATTGCTCTATTGAACTGAAATGATTCTAATTCGTGTTAGGAATTGCATGAAATGATGTGTAAGTATAGACAATTTGAGAATTTTGTCTACTTTACGGCCCGCCGGGCCGTAATGCACCCACGGGCGGTAAAGTGCCACTTTACGCCCGGCGAACCAGGCGGTAAAGTGTACTTTACCGCCCGCTAGTGCATAAAATAGCATTATGTATGGTATATTGATATTGATACCTTTTATCGCAGTCAAGTATTTTACTGCTAAGGACTTTCTTCTTAATCCTAAGTTTCCGTGTACACCAGTAGTTCCTCCTTTTATACTGGGTGTAACACGATCATAGTACATCCCCAGTATTTCCGAAGGTATTTGATTGAAATTTGGGATATCCCGTATACATAATAAGCGGCACTTTTTGACCTAATAAATATTTTTTCACTTCCGGTTTTGCCGGAAGTGATATCAACTTTCGATTTTTGAATAGAACACCCTGTTTTCAGAAATTTGCATAATTTTCTGAATCTATTGACTACATAAGTGACATTTCAAACCTCAAAATTTTTAATAATTTAATTTTTAGTTTTCCATTTAAGTGTGCCAAGATGGTTCCGATATATTTCAATCGACCCTTTCAATGCTAGAAAAATCGAAATCCCCTCCCTAATACTAAATTGCGTCTTTTATGAGCAAATACAGTTCATCGTAATCGATTTTGGAGTAAAACTCAATTTTTTCAAATGGGACCATATCGGTACCGTGGTACCATTTATTAGTACTCTAATTAATGAATTTATTCATACCTGGTAATAAAATGTGGAATAATTACAGCTAAAAGAAAATACAATTATTTTGTTCTAATTTAATGCTAAGAACTTACTAATGGGCTTTGAAAACATTGAAATTATTCCTTCAGATTGTCAAATAAATATTTGTTGGTGTATCGGTGTTTTTATTGTGTATTGGAAAAGTCTTTACATTTGTTGTTATTTTTGACTGTTTCTTTGAGGCAAATAGGTTTGACTTGGAAATAAGTCACCAAACTGTAAGCCGAATCTTGCACAAACATAATTATAAATCTTTCAAATATCAATTGCACCAGTGTACGTAAATAATTATGAACGTAGGATGGAATTTTGCAATTGTAACTTGCAGAATAATTTTCAGCCAAACAATGCTTTTTTGGGAATGATTTCATTTTTGGACGAGTCTAGGTTTACAAATATGGGATTATTCAACCGACAAAATACAAGGTATTGGTCACAAGAAAATCAAAATTAATTGCGGCCTGCGGGAGGTAACTTTCAAGTGCGGTAAGGTTTCAATGTTTGGCTTGAAATACTCGATCGAATCATTGGCCCAATACTAAAATTTGAATTATCAAAAATTTTTACATTTGAAATGTCACTAATGTGGTATCATTGGGTGCGTCTAACAGCGTGCAGCGGTTGCAGCAGCTTTTACGCTTCACGTGGTAGACGGCTGACAGCTCTTGCAGCCGCTGTAGATAATTCAAGCGCTTTATTTTCTGCTGGATTTTTATGCAAATTTCAGAAATGTAATAATATACAGGGTATTTTATTCTAAAATTGAAAGTTGGTAACTTCCGGCAAAACCGGAATTGAAAAAGAAATCATCTACAAATCAAAAAGCGCCGTTTATTATGTTCATGCGATATACCAAATTTAAATGAATAACCTTTAAAACTAACGAAGATGCGGGGGCTGTAGCATGATCCTGTTCCACCCGGTATGTTATTTGTGACATATTGACTAGTTGTAATAATCAGTATTTTTTAATTATAATTTATTAACATAAGTGCTTTGTCCAAAAGAATTCAAATGATCTTCTTAACAATAAAATATATTGACACAAAGTGTAGTTCTTCTGTTCTAATTCGCAGCTTCGCTCTATTCCTCACAATTCAAGAAATAAATCTTTCCACATCCATCCCGAACATCAGACACCCAGACCGGACCACAGAAAAATCCCCCATCGACCGAGAGCTCCCATGAAAATTAATGTTCCCAAAAGTATAATTTGTAGAGACGAGTTCTCAGGGACGTAGTTGTATTGCGAAGACGCTCCACCGACTATAATATGCCGCTTAATTGTCTCTGGAAATGAGAAATTCGTGGAGAAGTTATAATTGGATACGCGCCACCCGCAAGACATCTCGGCGAAATCTTACATATATCTACCCTATGCAATTTAACTTCTAACAGTTTTAACTCGGGTTGCATTTCAATTATAGCTGTGCTGAAATGAAAATGGGTTGTGTTGATGGTGTTTCCGCTGAAATGCGTTTGAAAAAACTAGCAACGTCGATATAATAATAATAACTGCGAAATCTTAGATATACCTACCCTGCGCAATTTAACAACTAACAGTTTCATTTCGGGTTGCATTTCAATTGTAGCTATGCTGAAATGAAAATGGGATGGGTTGAAGGTGTTTCCTTTGAGCTGAGAAAGGAAAAACTAGCAACGTTGATATAATGATAATAATAACTGCGAAATCTTACATATATCCACCCTATGTAATTCAACTTCTAACAATTTTAACTCGGGTTGCATTTCAATTGAAGCTGTGCTGAAATGAAAATTGGTTGGGATGAATGTGATTCCGATGAGCTGCGTAGGGAAAAACTAGCAACGTCGATATAATAATGATAATAACTGCGAAATATAACATATATCTACCCTGTGCAATTTACCTACTCACAGTATCAGTTCGGGTTGCATTTCAATTGTAGCTGTCCTGAAATGAAAATGGGTTGTGTTGAAGGTATTTCCGCTAAGATGAGTGGGGAAAAAACCAGCAACGTCGATATAATAATAACTGCGGAATCTTACACATATATCCAATGGAATTCAACTTCCAACAGTTTCAACTCGGTTTGCATTTCAATTATAGCTATGCTGAAACGAAAATTGGTTGAGTGGACGGTATTTCCTTCAAGCTGAGAGAGGAAAAACTAGCAACGTCGATATAATGATAATAATAACTACGAAATCTTACATATATCTATCCTATGCAATTCAACTTTTAACCGTTTCAACTCGCTTTGCATTTCAATTAAAGCTGTGCTGAAATGAAAATTGGTTGGGTTGAAGGTATTTTCGATAATCTGCGTGAGGAAAAACTAGCAACGTCGATATAATAATGGTGATAACTGTGAAATGTTACATATATCTACGCTGTGCAATTTAACTACTAACAGTTTCAGTTTGGGTTGCATTTCAATTGAAGCTGTGCTGAAATGAAAATTGGTTGGGATGAATGTGATTCCGATGAGCTGCGTAGGGAAAAACTAGCAACGTCGATATAATAATGATAATAACTGCGAAATATAACATATATCTACCCTGTGCAATTTACCTACTCACAGTATCAGTTCGGGTTGCATTTCAATTGTAGCTGTCCTGAAATGAAAATGGGTTGTGTTGAAGGTATTTCCGCTAAGATGAGTGGGGAAAAAACCAGCAACGTCGATATAATAATAACTGCGGAATCTTACACATATATCCTATGGAATTCAACTTCCAACAGTTTCAACTCGGTTTGCATTTCAATTATAGCTGTGCTGAAACGAAAATGGGTTGAGTGGACGGTATTTTCTTCAAGCTGAGAGAGGAAAAACTAGCAACGTCGATATAATGATAATAATAACTACGAAATCTTACATATATCTATCCTATGCAATTCAACTTTTAACCGTTTCAACTCGCTTTGCATTTCAATTAAAGCTGTGCTGAAATGAAAATTGGTCGGGTTGAAGGTGTTTCCGATAATCTGCGCGAGGAAAAACTAGCAACGTCGATATAATAATGGTGATAACTGTGAAATCTTACATATATCTACGCTGTGCAATTTAACTACTAACAGTTTCAGTTTGGGTTGCATTTCAATTGTAGCTGTGCTGAAATGAAAATGGGATGAGTTGATGATATTTCCGCTGAACTGCCTTTGATAAAACTAGAAACGTAGATATATTAATAAATATAAATGCAAAATCTTACATAATTTAACTTCTAACAATTTCAACTCGGGTTGCATTTTAATTATTGCTGTGCTGAAATGAAAATGGGTTGAGTTGAAGGTATTTTCGCTAAGCTGCGTTTGGATAAACTAGCAACGTCGATATTATAATAACTGCAAAATCTTACATACATCAACCCTATGCAATTCAACTTCTAACAGTTTTACTCGGGTTGTATTCCAATTAGCTGTGCTGAAATGAAAATGGGTTCTGTTGAAGGTGTATGTAGATATGATGATGGCTGAGACGAAGCACTAGATAAATATAAAAGAACAAAAATGGCTATTCATTTACAAGCCTTTAAAGAAAATTAAGATAATTAAGATAGAGAATGAGCAATGATTTAGTAATAATGTCGCTTCAAAATATATGTGGAAAACTTCAGATAGAGAAGACATAATTCCTACCTGAGAAAAATGTTGACATACCGGATATGATAGCAATCCAAATGATACAGATATATTTTTTGTCGGGTCCATTCTCCAAATCGAACCAGGTGATGAAATTATGAATTTTTATCAAACAGACAGTCACAGATCATCTAGAGAAATATTTATATTTTTATTATGACGTGTTTTCATGACTGCTCTGCTGAAATGCATGACAAATGACTTCAGATTATTGACTGCGAGACAATTTTTTTTTGAAATCACTCTTAGAGCTTTCAGGTCTTCATTGATTTGTTGAAAGAAATACAGATTTTTCGTCAAAATGTCTAACAATTTGACTGTCATCCGCGTAGCTGTGGATATGTGTGTGTTGCTAGCATTGTGGGAACTTTAAAGTATATATTACAAATAGAAGAGGGCCAAGAATGAAGCCTTGTGGAATATCGTTCTTTGTGGTGAGGTAGTTTGATATCATCCGGTTATTCAGAATAACACACTGAGTCCTATCCTATCAGGACAGATAATTCTTCAGTATCTTTACAAGTCCTTCAGAAAATCCAATATGTGATAATAGACACAAAAGAAGGGGGTGGTCAATTCTGTCGAAGGCATTCGGATAGTCAGAACCAATATCCTTAGTTGTGGTACAGCTATGATCTGCACGAACGCCTGACTGAGAGGGAGGTGGAATATTGAATGAATCAAGGTAATTGTAATATAAATGCAAGCAATTTCTTGTCGCCAAATACCAAGAATTTCAGTTCGAAAAGCGAATATCAGACACGTTTTTACAAACAAAAATGTTCAGGACACCTATGAGAGAACTCATTCTGAATATTACTGAATTAGACTAGGGCCAATAATTTTTGATATTTTTTTTTACCAGTATGTGGATGACCGCAAAATTTGATATAGGTTGAAAGTGAATTGAGAAAAATCAAGAGTACGCAGTAAACGTTCTGGAAGGGGGTTGGAGGTAGCTAAATATAAGTATTCAGGGTTGGATATTAGTTTTTTACGATTTGTGGATTGAATATGCATCGTATCGAAAAAAAATTGATACAAAATATGTAGATAATCGAACAATCTAAAACTTCTGTATGCGTTATTTGTCAAAAAATCCTCAAAATAATAAAGAAATACGGTAAAAACTGTTGTTTCAAATCCTCTTTTCTTCTCGAGAAATTACCTCCATCTGAAGGAGCAGCTGAACAACACTGCTACAGGGTACATAATAAAAGTTGGTTTACAAATTTTCAATTTTTTAGCTATATCAGTTCTCATTCTCTTAATTGGAATCTTGACTTCGAGATTGCATGAGAGAAGTACGACGGCGAAGAACGGACATGCGATATTTTTTCTTTTTTTTCTTTAACTTAATTTCGAGTTGTAACTCGAAATTAAGTTAATTTTGAATTATAACTCGAAATTTACACTAATTTTGAGTTACAACTCGAAATTAGCTCAGTTTCAAGTTTTACTCGAAATTAACACAAAATAATTAAGCTAATTTTGAGTTGTAACTCGGAATTATGCCAGATATGAGTAAATAGATTCAGATTTCTGCAAATGCTGCTCCTATATATATATCTCGGTATAAAAGGTGCGGTGCAATGGGTGAAATAATTTCGTGCAATAGAAAATTAAACCAAATATGACTCCCCTGAACTGATAAAAACCTACGATAAAAATTAAGTTAATTCTTTGTAATGTCTGATGAAAAAGTTTTCCATATTGGTCTAAGATTTTGGCGGACACTGTATATAAATGAAATAAGAGAGAATGTTATTCAGATACATCAATCACAGAAAATCGCTCATTTCTTCGAAGCGTGAACTGCATCTCTTTCGCTAGGCGTCCAATACATTTTGGTCGACAAAAATCTATTTCACTCTTCTTAGATCATCAGGGAGGTTGGAAGAATTGGAAATCATACTCTGAAGCAATTTCACACTACAATGATGGAATTGTTGGACTATTTCTCGTGCGGTGACACTTTGAAATTATATTTTTCGACATAAAACCTTTCATAGGTTTGGCATGTTGAAAATATGTACTGGATGTTCATAAAATCAGATGTGGAATCATCTGCGCATGAAAGACAAACTTTAGTCGCTATTTTTCATCGTTCAAGATAACCTCTCTTGAAAAATATCTACTAAAGCTTGTCTTTCAGTCGCAGATGATTCCACATCTCATTTTATGAACATATAGTTCATATTTTCAATAGAATCAACATGCCAAACCCATGACAGGATTTATGTCAAAAAATATATTTTTAAAGTGTTGAAGATACTGATTAATTCAAATTTAATTGTTTTGAAATATTATTATTTATTATTATTATTGTTCAAATCTGAAGTAGGAATTCCGAAAACCGATTCGGGATTTAACCACCCAGTAAAAAGAAAATTGCATCTGACGGGAGTAAGAATTGAATTGAAGAAACGTCAAATTTGACATATAAAAAAATCTCGGAATTCTTACTTCAAATTTAGTTTGAGTACTTAGGGGCATTCATAAGTACAATATTCAACCATTGTTTGCACTTTTAACTCATAAATAATTCTCTTTTAGGAATTTGAGTATATATATACAGGGTGGGTCACGGTCGATGGTACCTTAGACGTTTACGAAGAACGGGAAATAGGATCATTCTGAAAATTTGGTTTCTCAAGTAGTTGCTCTTGGTCTATCGATCTAAAATATTTTCAGCAATGCAGCGTTGCCGCTTATACCAGAAAGTAGCAGCATCTTTGTTATTTCAAATGGGTCACCCTGTATATTACCGCATTGAACTTGTCATTCCTTTCTTATTATTTCTGCCTCATACTCTCCTATTCCTATCTCTAACGGTTTTTGAGATATTGGTTATTTTCCATATTTTTAATCCAAAACATAGCTCGAATTGAATGTTTATTTCTGCGGTATTTGGATTCTTAGGAAGTTGCAATTTTGTGTTTAGTTCATCAAGATCATGTACATTGATTCTGCATAGAGAAGTTTGTTCTGCGTTATACAGGGTCGTTCAAAATTCATGATCTTACTGCTAGAAACGAAAAGGGGTGAAAGTGCGTTTTCTTGAATGGAACATCCTGTATATTATGAAATATCCATAAAGATGACTAAATTCCCTTCGAATTGATATATCATGTTCCTATACCTAAATAGCCAGAATTCCGAAGAAAATTTCACACCGAGAAATGAAAATCATCCAACAATTCATAAGAAATAACTAACGATGGTTTCACCTGAACTATTTATAACCACTGAAATATTGATATGTAAAATAATTTAACAAAATTTTCATCAATAAATGTGTTTTAATTTGGAATAAAAAAATTGCTAGATGCCAGTGAAATAAGGAGTGCTACTGTATCTCCAAATACCCGGATTTTGAAATGTTTGGAACCCAATGGTCGGCATTTTGAAAATGTATTGTGAACGTTTTCTAATTTTTGACGGATAATTAATGAAAATATCTTTATTAATGAAATCATGTTGTAATCGAACAACTTTTGTTCATTGGTTGTAAATCAGGGTACGTTTCATTGAATTTTCTGCACGTTCTTGCTATAATTCCCGCACATTTTCCATGAAGAATAAACAATTTCATCAGAACTTCGTTTGAATAGTTATTTCCCTCCATTTCAATTATTTTTGAGTCACTTTCGTTAAGAAACACAAAACGGTATTATTAATAGTGCAATAGTCAAATTTTCATAATGTCATGTACCATCATGACATTTAATAGCCACCTTAGATGAATATGAGTAAAATAAATCGATTTTTTTTGAAAATTTAACACCTCACTTTTGTAGCCAATAAAAAAATTCGTTCTTGTTTAGATACCACGGCAATCCTAAAAATTTCCGGAAATTTTATCCTCCTGGGTACCCTGGGCGAAATTAATAAGCGGAAATTTTTCTGTCAAACATTTGACATATGACAAATTGATATTTTGCTTCAATGTACAAATGGAGGTCTAGTTTTCATTTGAAAGGAGATAATTATGTATTTACTAGATATTTGGAATGTGTCTGAAAACATTTTCTCCACGATTATTGCAGAAATTGCCAATTCTGAAATCATATTTCAGAAGAAGTTCAATACACCATTTGTCACAAGTTTTTGTCATAAATCCCGTAGTTCAGAGGTAGTGTTGCGGCCTATGAGTCGCTAGGTCGATGGTTCAATACACGATAAGAACATAACTTTTTTATTTTCTTTGTTCCAAATTTAAACACATTCATTGATGAAAATTTTGTAGTATTTTGTAAGTATTTTATGTATCAATATTTCAGTGGTTATAAATAGTTCAGGTGAAACAATCGTTAGTTATTTCTTATGAATTGTTGGATGATTTTCATTTCTCGGTGTGAAATTTTGTTACCAATCCCCCTCGTGCTTGAATTAATCGCCGTAAATTTATCTAGTACATGAATTTTCAAAAAAATTCATGTACTTGAAAAATTTCCGGCAATAATTCAAGCACTTGGGAGATTACAAGTGAAAGTTGCTATTATCTCGGAATTCTGGCTATTTAGGTATAGGAACATGATTTATCAATTCGAAGAGAATTTAGTCATCTTTCAGGATAATTCATAATATACAGGATGTTCCATTTAAAAAAACGCACTTTCAACCCTTTTCGTATCTAGCAGTAAGATCATGAATTTTGAACGACCCTGTATAACGCAAAACAAACTTCTCTATACAGAATCAATGTACATGATCTTGATGAACTAAACACAAAATTGCAACTTCCTAAGAATCCAAATACCGCAGAAATAAACATTCAATTCGAGCTATGTTTTGGATAAAAAATATGGAAAATAACCAATATCTCAAAAACCATCAGAGATAGGTATAGGGGAGTATGGGGCCGAAATAATCAGAAAGGACTGACAAGTTCAAAAATGCGGTAATATACAGGGTGACCCATTTGAAATAACAAAGATGCTGCTACTTTCTGGTATAAGCGGCAACGCTGCATTGATGAAAATATTTTAGATCGATAGACCAAGAGCAACTACTTGAGAAACCAAATTTTGATAACGATCCTATTTCCCGTTCTCCGTAAACGTCTAAGGTACCATCGACCGTGACCCACCCTGTATATATTTGTATCAATACATGTTTAGCCAAATAAAGGTCTAAAAGTTACTAGTAAAACTAGTCGAACAGAAGTGCATTTTATATACTGCAAATCGGTCTAAAAAATCTCACTCAAACTAAAATTATTTCCAACATAAAGTGTTACATACACAAGAAATGGTCCAACAATTCCATCATTACAGTCTGAAATTGCTTCTAAATAGTTTGATTTTCAATTCTTCTGACCAAACTATATCGGAGGCCTAGCGAAAGGGATGCAATTCATCCATCAATGAAATGATCGATTTTCTATGAGTAATAACTTCTGAATAACATTCTCCCTTATCTCATTTATAAATAAAAACCATTTTAAATGGTATCACCCATACTTCTTTATGAAATGAAAGACATTGTGGTTGCCCGAAAAGAGGCGTAGGGGACACATCAATTCAAAAATATCAAACAGTATGCGGGGTTAAATTATACATCGTTGAAAGGATAAGTCAATTTTCTTTTCAACCACATAATTTTTTTGATTTTCTCTCCAAAAGTAGTATCGGTACTACCATTCAAAATATTTTTTGTGTCATTGTTCCACATTAAACCGTTCAAACTTTATCGAGATAAGAGTATCATTTATATCCGGACTAATACTTGATATTTCGGGTACATATGGTAAAAAATTAATAACGAAATCCGAAAAAATTGTGATGTTTGAAAAGAGAATTGCATTCTCTTTTCAAAGGTGTATTACTTGACCCCATGCCATTTGAAATTATTAAATTGATGTTCCTCCTCGCCACCCTATCAAGCAATCACGATATTTCAAAAAGTAGTATCGGTGATAACATTCAGAATGGTTTTTGTTCTATGCTTGTACGTCAAACCGTTCAAAAGTTAACAGGAGGGGAGGGAATAGAAGAATCTGCACTGTATATGAATCTTCAATGGAGAATGAACATTTGAGACATAATCAACTGTCCGAATGGAAACGCAAATTTTTACTTTCAGATATTTTCTTTCAAGTTAGGTTCTTGTCACAATATCTATCACATGTATTTCATTGTCCAGCGTGGCTTTTGCCGGGGAAGTAGTTGATTTCTGTTAGATATTACAAAAATTAGCTTCTTTTCATTTCAACTACCTATCTAGGTTTTTATCATTCCAGAGGAGTCATGTTTGGTATTGAGGTTTCTCTTCTCAATACGAAATTATTTCATCCATTGCACTGCACCATTTTTACAGAGATTTATATAGGAGCAGCACAGAAATCTGAATCTATTTACTCAAATCTGGCTTGATGTCGAGTTACAACCCGAAATTGAGCTAATTTCGAGCTGTAACTCAAAATCTGTGTTAATTTCGAGTCATAATTCGAGTTATAACTCGAAATTTAGCTAATTTCGAGTTGTAACTCGAAATTAGTGTTAATTGTGAGTTATATCTCGAAATTAGCTTAATATCGCATATCCGTTCTCCGTTCAACGCCGTCGTATTTTTCTCATGCAATCTCGAAGTCGAGATTTCAACGAAAAGAATGAGAACTGATATAGCTGAAAAATTGAAAATTTGTTAACCAACTTTACTTATTTAAAATTGTTTTTTTAATTCAAATTCGTATGCAATCAATACATAAATGTTTTGATTTGAAAAAATTAAAGCTCATTTGAAACACGAAGAAGCGAGTTTTCACTAAGTTTCATAAAAAAAACATGTTTTTATTGGATTTAAATTTAAAAAATGTTTCCAGCGTTTTTCTCGTTAATTTTGAGGTTATCTTAGAAAATGATTGAAGAAAAAGTTTCAGGTTTTTCAATAATCTACAATTTTTTTCTGATAGGATGCATACTCCAGCCACAAATCGTAAAAAACCAATATCCAACCCTGAAAACGTATTTTTAGCTACCCCCAACCCCCTTTCCGAACTTTTACTGAGTCGTCTTGACTTTTCTCTTACCCTAAACTTTCTGACCACCCATATATTGCTAAGAATTTTCAGGTATCTAATATAAGTTTGGCCCTGGTCTAAATCGAGATAGATTAGTTTGCAACCGTGAACATGAGCCGTTTCATTGAGTTACCCTGTATGTTTAATTTTGATAGTGTAGTTTTCCAATAGTGAAAAGTACCTGGTCGTGATAGTGGATCAAAATATTCGATGAAATGATCAAATAAATTTAAAAATAACACTTCATAAAGAAAACTTCGTTGACTTAGACTGACTGAAATTTCGTTGACTAAAATAACCCAGTATTTGTCTCTGGCGATGTTACTTCAAAACCATCCAAACAAAGATAATAATTCCGGTTGCATTCGAGCCAGTTCAAATACGAAACTACACCGCCAAATGTCAACCAATATCCCTGCTATTTGCTCGCCACTATCTTGTTTGGAATAAGTTTATTGCCGAAATTAACATGGACCCAAACGACAATGTCCATGCAGACGAGCCAAACCAAACAAATCAAGTGTGCAAACAGTGGCTGCCAGTTGTGATTGCTGGCTCCCTGTATGAATCATGACGGTGTTATATTATTAAAGTGTCGTTTCATACTAGTTGGCGCTGTGTCGGATGATATGCATATGGATGGCGGCACCGGGAAACTTCCCGAGGGAGAAGCACCCTCACTTTCACAACTTTGCCAGATATGTATCGGTGTTGATTTTTAGTGCAGTTATTTTTGGAAATGGGGAGAAACATCGTCGTTTCTGATACTGTATACAGGGGGTCCCTCCGGGAAATGCATCGATCAATATATAGAAAACCATGGGTGGGCCAAATTTGAAAATTTGGGAGTTTACTATTGTTGATAAGTGCTATCCGGATAAAATATTTTGAAGATTGGGGCACTTCCGGTTGTACCGGAAGTGGACCCCAACTTCGTTATTTTAAATAGGACACCCTGTATATTATCAAGGTTTTAGATTTAACACATGATTTTAAACATATTTCATGTATAATGAATGTTCTATACTCAAGTCTAACCGTTTTCGAAATATTTCAAATTTTATGTTGAAAATTGGGTTTGCTGACCAAAAAATTTTTTTTTTTTATTTCTGGACATGATCATTTATTTTTTATTGTGTATCGATTTATTCGTAGGAGAGGACCCAGTTCAGTAGAATTTCGATATCAATTCGATTGGAGTTATAGAGGGAGGCAGTTGCGTTGGAAACAATCAATTGCCACGGAAATGTCATTGTAATCAATCATGCCGGCTCGTTTGAATTATTCGAATGAAGATTACTTAAATCTATTTATTATTTATGGCGAATATAATAGGGTTATCTCAAGATCATGTGATATATTTGCTATTCGGTATCCGCAGAAGCAGAAGCCCTCACAAAATACTATTAAACGAAGTATAGAAAACTTCAAAAACTTTGGATCCGTCAAAGCAAGAGTGCAGAGAAACAAGCCAATTGTTGATGATGAAGATATTGAAATTGCCATTTTGGGATATTTTGCTGCATATCCAACAATATCTTTGAGACAAGTTGTAAGAGAATCAGGATTTTCAAAAAACTCAGTACACAGAATACTGCGCAAACATAAATTTCACCCATATAAGTTCTCCATAGTTCAGCACCTGAAAGAAACAGATTTTCCTTGAAGAGTGAGATTTTGTGAATTCGTTTTAACTTGGTCCCAAGGAAACGAATTAGTTTTGGATAATATTATATGGACAGACGAAGCTAAATTTACAAAGAATGGTGTCTTCAACCGACCTAATTGCCATTATTGGAGTGACTCAAATCAGCATGTATTCAGGGAACTGAATTTTCAGGAGTCTTGGCAGTTCAATGTTTATTGTGGGATAAGAAGTAATAGCGTCGTGGCACTGCATTTTTATCAAGAAAACTTAAATGGTAAGTAAAAAACAGGGTAAAGGTAAGCTTATCGGGCTTCTGCGTTCTCAAACACGAATTCTTCAGTCAAAAATCACTTAAAGTATTTCCTTCTTTTGATAGGCCCTTTGTTTACACACTAATCAACCCATTTTTCACAATTACAAGCACTAAAAACATTATTTTTTCACAAAAATCCACCCTTCTTTAGGACAACACATAACCCACAAATCTGGATATTTTTATCATTTCATATGTAGTGAGTTGGTAACTGCGCGCGCTAACTATTCAAATTTGATTCTGTGCAGATAGCTTCCCCTTCATTACTATGTTCAATTGTTTAAATTTCGCCATTTTGGTGTTTTATTTAACGTTAATATCATATGAAAATCGTTGAAATTTCAATATGATGTAGCCCATGCCATCCTGAACAAAAGTTACCATTGCGCCAACTCTCTGAATGCCCGCGTTTGGATTCTACAGGGGGTCAAAGTTCGATATTTTGACGATTTTTCAAAAAATCCGGAATTTCATTTTCATTGTATCGATCTGAATTTTTATAATGAAATAGTCCACAATATGTGCATCAAAAAGTTCAAATGACAAAAGTTTCTAGAATCAAAACTGGCGGGTATACAGAGGGTTGAACTTTGTTTTGGTAATTTTTATCGAACTTTTTTTGAGAAAATATTCGTTTTCCTGCAGATCCATGTGCAATTGGTGATACTTACAGTACATAAGAGGGCGATCATATTTTGCATTTGAACTAACCATCCAACTTTAAATATTTGAAAGATACGGGGCGATCAAAAATATATTTTCAATTTCGGAAAAATGTATCCCTTTGTATAGTCAGCTTTCACCAATATATTTAGCTGATGTTTTGAAAGTATGTAGCTAACATACATACAAATGTGTCACCGTCTGTGCTCATTAATCTGAATCCAAATAAAGTTACGGCGATGGTCCAAAAAATATGGAGAAGGGATGTTTCGGAATAATTTTGAAATGATTTCTAAAATCGTCCGTGAATTTTTTTTATTTTCTGATATAATGTAGATGAGTCATTCTTGATCAAAAAGTTCTACAGTGCCTACCACGCGAATGCCACGGTTTGAGTTATACAGGGGTTTGAAGTATAGTATTTCCTTGATTTCTCGAATAATCAATAATTTCTTTGTAACGGAAAATAACATTGTTTCCTAGACAAACTTCGAAACATTTCAATGCCCAAATTATCTGAAATGAGAATTCATGAATATACAAAGGTTGCAAGTCAGTCTCATTATGTAAATATATTTTCGGACATATGCATGAGCATACGAATACGATTCATGTTTCATACGGTGTATGAAAATATAATACAAATTCTATAAGGACCATCATTTTCATTTTATGTTCCAGGAAAATACAGGATGAAAACAATTTTCGGAATGCTTCGAATGTGTCTGCCAGTAAAGTGCCATGCCAAGCATGGCCAAGTTACTGCAGAGTTTTCCAAGTAGAAGGGGCGTACATCTCCCTGCAATCCCAGAACTATTTTATTTTTCAAATGATGTCTTTTGATATACTAGTTTCAAGTTCAGGTAGTTCAGGTTTTATATATTCCCGAATTGTGTACAGTTGCTTTCATAGAAAAGTAGTACACTTAATTTCAGCAGTGTAAACATGACTTGCTTAATAATGAAAAATGGATTATATAATCCAATCTTCCGCATACAACCTATACTATAGGTAATTCGTCGGCAAGTATACAACAGAAAACAACTACTGCTGTACTGTTATCTGTTGTATACTTGCCGACGAATTACCTATAGTATAGGTTGTATACGGAAGATTGGATTATATAATCCATTTTTCATTATTAATTAATGGTCTTCCGTCAAGTAGTGTTGTTTATTCTTTACGAAATGACTTGCTAAAATTGATAACTGCCATATTTCTTTTGTGCCTCTTTAACGTTTTTAAAAAGCCAAAGACAATTTTAAAAGATCAGATTAACACAATTTACTGTACTAAAATAACAACATTTTCGTTTCCAAGATTTGTACCTACTACTTTTCTGTGCAAGTAACTGTATTATTCCATATCCAAAATAGAGCAGTCCTTGGAATGTCATTCGATTGCTGTCAGAGTTATGGATGTTTTTGATAGTAAACATATTTTGATGTGTTGAACGTAGATGAAATGTTAGTATTTTCTAATAATTAGAGAATCGGTTGATGTTTTGGTCATCAATTACCTGTTTTCTTTTATTTTCTGCTCTTCGAAGTTAAATAAGGTGAGATAATCATTATATTCAATTGTATCTCATATTGGAATATTCCCAGGTCATCATGGCCTATCAAAATCAAGTAAATTGCTTTGTATGCGATACCCGATCAAGACCAGCTCGAATGTCACATCTTCTTCATGGAGAAGAACATTTGGAAAAGTGTCAAATAGCTATTTCTAGGCGGGATGCACGAGGTGGTCCCCCTCTCATCATAGGAGAAGAAACAAGAATATGTTTAAACTGTAATCGATCTATCATGAATGAAATAAGGGACTTGACGATTGATCCAACTTGTATAAGACTTAATGTTTTGACACAAACATCGAGCCATACATGCTTCATCTGCAATGCCGCCGCTGATCAGCAAACTCTATCCAATAAATGCAGGGCCAATGTTTTTGTTCATCGAAATATATTCATCCCGGATAACGTGAAGGCGTGCAGACATCATCTCGATGATAACGGTTTCATTTTGCCATTTCTATTACCAGGAATCCAGTTTGTAAATAGACCTTATGTGATAAAGGGACAGCAACTATCCATTTTCCTTCAAGGGCTTCGTTTTGTGGCTATTGAACACTCCAGCTATGAAGATGAGAACAATTTCAGTGAGGATGAGTTTCAGGCAATATCTCCTATAACCAAAGAACAATTTCGTAGTCTTTTTATGTTCTGTGATATGGTTCCGCAGGAACATGGTTATAGATATATAACGAAAAAAGACCTTATGACATTCCTCTGTAAATTGCGTCAGGGTCTGTCGGATGATTTCTTGAAGGTAATATTCCATTATCCCTCTAGGCAAGCCACCAGCTTAGCAATTTCTAAAGTAAGACAGTCTTTGATGCAAAGATTCGTTCCATCGAATATCGGCTTTGCAGCCATCGATAGGAATGTGTATATGTATGTGTATACCCGCCAGTTTTGATTCTAGAAACTTTTGTCATTTGAACTTTTTGATGCACATATTGTGGACTATTTCATTATAAAAATTCAGATCGATACAATGAAAATGAAATTCCGGATTTTTTGAAAAATCGTCAAAATATCGAACTTTGACCCCCTGTAGAATCCAAACGCGGGCATTCAGAGAGTTGGCGCAATGGTAACTTTTGTTCAGGATGGCATGGGCTACATCATATTGAAATTTCAGCGATTTTCACCGAAACCGGTTTTCCATAAGATTAGTGCGGGGTCCTTTGATTCTGGCAAATAACTTCCCCTTCATTACTAAATTTCACCATTTTGGTGTTTTATGTAACGTAAATATCATAAACTGAAAATGTTAAAATTCTACGAATTTCTAATATAGGTGAATAATAGATTGGCACTTATTAATTTTTTAATTAAATTGGGATTGATTTTGGGTTCAGTGCAAAGGAAATACATCTGGACAAAGATAAATTGTTGTATCGATGTCAATGAATAGTTAGCGCGCGTAGTTACCAACCCACTGCATATAAAATGCTAAAAATATACAGATTTGTTGTTTATGGGTTGTCCTAAAGAAGGGTGGATTTTTTGTTAAAAAAATAACATTTTTAGTGCTTGTAATTATGAAATAGGGGTTGATTAGTGTGTAAAGAAAGGGCCTATCAAAAGAAGGAAAAACTTTGAGTGATATTTGAGTGAAAAATTCGTGTTTGAAAACGGTCAATTTTCAGTTTGGAGAGCCATATCTCGGAAAGCAGTAGAGAGCGTAGCAAAATAATTTTAGATTCGTGTTTAGGAGACAAAATTACGTGAGAAACATCATTTTGTTTTATTTGCGCAGGAGCCCGATAAGCTTAACTTTACCAAAAACAGATGTCAATTTCGAAACAAGAATAGGACGAGATGTACTTTTTTTGCAGGTGAATGATATTTGAATATTATACATAATTTCGAAATTGATTACTTGGACACTTTACCGATTGCTGATTATAGAAACCTATTTTATCAACATGGCGGGGCACCTCCGCATAATGGTCACTTAGTCAATACTCGTTTACAAGAATTGTTTCATGACGAGTGGATAGCCAACAATAGACCATTTCTTTGGCCGCTCCGCTCTCCAGATTTATCAGTGTTCGATTTTTTCATTTGGGGTACAATTAAAAATCAAGTCTATGAAACTCAATTGACTACCATTGAAGATTGTATGCAACGAGTGAGGAATTCATGAGAATCTCAGACACGATTCAATACGAAAAGCGACACATCAAGAATTATTAGTGAGATGTGAAAAATGTTTGGAAGTTGGGCGCCAATTCGAACATTTACTGACCAAATAATTTTTGTATACCTCTCAATATCGTTAATTGTTCTCTTTCATTCGAATTGTTTTAGAATTTCTTTATCTACATTTTTGTTTTGGGCAGAGATGGAATGTTTTTGAAGTTTTGTATAATTCGTTTAACAGTGTTTTGTGAGGGCTTCTGCTTCTGCGGATACCGAATAGCAAATATTTCACATGATCTTGAGATAACCCTATTACATTCGCCATAAATAATAAATAGATTTAAGTTATCTTCATTCGAATAATTCAAACGAGCCGGCATAATTGATTACAATGACATTTTCGTGGCTGTTGATTGTTTCCAACGCAACTGCGGGCGCCAAGGCCAACTAAGAATAAGTAAACTCAAGAATACGAAATTTTCTGGAACTGAGACATGTGAATACGCCAATATTTCGAAAACTAGTAGAATTCTTCTGGACTTCCATTGTCTAGAAACAAAGAAAATAAGTGACTCATACACATGCAAAGAATTTATTTTCTTTGTTTCTAGACAATGGAAGTCCAGAAGAATTCTACTAACACTAATACGTTCTCAACCACTTTCAAACATTTCGAAAACTTTTGAGTGTAGGCATAGATAACCTTATTCAGAGTTAGCTTCATTTTCGATGCCGAATCGAATGAGAATATAAAATTGGGGGTTTCCATTTGAAAAAATGGACTTACAATAATTTTTTTAACCGGATCTATATAATTTTCTGGTGAACGCCCTGTATAACTCTAATCGAATTGATATCGAAATTCTACTGAACTGGGTCCTCTCCTACGAATAAATCGATACACAATCGAAAATAAATCCAGAAATAAAAACAAAATATTTTTCGTTCTGCAAACGCAATTTTCAACTTAAAATTTGAAATATTTCGAAAACGGTTAGACTTGGTTATAGGACACTACATGAAACATGTTCAGAATCATGCGTAAAATCTAAAAACTTGATAATATATAGGGCGTCCCTTTTAAAATAACGAAGTTGGGGTCCACTTCTGGTACGACCGGAAGTGCCACAATCTTCAAAATATTTTAGCCGGATAGCACTTATTAAGAATAGTAAACTCCCAAATTTTCAAATTTGGCCCACCTGTGGTTTTCTATATATTGATCGATGCATTTCCTGGAGGGACCCCCTGTATAACTGCAATAGTTATAGATCAAACAAGTTCTACCGTGAATATAATATTGAAAATTTTCAGTAACGAAAACAATAGCCATTAACTCTTTGTCAATTTGAGAATATTGAGATTCACAATTGGTCATAGTTCATGATGCGAATGGCTGTTGATTTTGTAACAGATCCAAATGCCATGTGTTCTGGTAGGCTTTGTTTACTAAGTCCACCTTAGGAACAGCACTGTTAATTTTTGATAATTTAATCGGTTAAATTAACCCTTTATCGGCCGATTCTGATCAAACCAAGCGCTATTTCATGGACCTTGTAACCATATGGTATCATCACATCCAAAAGCATTTGTTCTTAGTTCCGCGTAGTCCTTCGATTCACAGGCAACGAAACCATACGATAACAAACAAGCTTGGGAGGGGGGACAAAGGCACAAATCGATTTTGCGTTACCTCTTATTGCCAGTTAAACTTTTTATGATTTGTGCTCGTAAATTTTTTTGCTAAGGTTGCGTATAAATGTAAATATTGATATTATGAATACGTTGTGAAATTATGTAAATTTTTTTAGGCCATTTTGATGACTTGCCCGATAAGGGATACAAAGAATTATGTAGCCATATGGTGATGACAAGAACCGATAAAGGGTTAAATTTCTGTCAGACCCCTGCCTAGCTTTTGCTGATTTTATCATATGAAAATGTTATCTGCCAACCAATCCTGAATATTAGCGTTCAATGGAAGTGGTTCAAGGCCCTTGCCGTTGTTGCAAATGGTGCCTAACAACTCCGAGTTTAACTCTGAGGAAGCAAGCCTCAACTATATCTGAGCCACGTTTCAATCATTGGGAGTATTCGACCGTTGAGAAAAATTTCTCATGATGCACATCGTGAATTCTTCTAGGTATAGTCATTTTCTTTTTCGTACTCATCACCACTATATTCTGTGGCGGAATTCGAACTGGTTTCTGAACCAGCACAAAATATGTTAGTATTCACGTGTAACACTAACAACAGATCCACATGTTCATTGATTTCAAAGAATTCATGTGTAGATGATGGGTTCATGTGAACCTATACCCCAGGGACATATGTATGCCCTGATGACAGGTAATTCGAAAAATTAAACCAATCAGTTTCTATTTATTAAAATATTGAACACATCATTGACATAGTGGGTTCATGTGAACCTAAACCCCAGGGACATATGTATGCCCTGATAACAGGTAATTTGAAAAATTAAACCACTCAGTTTCTATTTATTAAAATATTGAACACGTCAATGACATAGTAACAATATAAAAATAGTTATTCAGTACTCCGTGGCGCATTCGCTTCAATAGTTGCAGGTAATATCTCCTTTCCAGAGCACATTCTCATTTTTTCCCATAAGAAGAGCAATAAATTACAGTGCCAATAAATCGTGCGAATTGATTGAGCAGAGAAAATCCTATATCCCAGGGACATATGTATGCCCTGATAATAGGATGTTATGTCTCACTTCCAAAAATATTTCATCATTTTCCAACAAAGAGAGGATAAATTAAGTTGCAGCATCAATGAAAGGGGTCATGTGACCCCACACCCCAGGGACATATGTATGCCCTGATAACAGGTGCCATTTTTTCTGGTCGGAAATCATATGAATTCTCGATTTTCCAGTTTTTCTTTGCTCCATTTTTGCTGTCAATATATATGACAATCAACGCCATTTTAATTAGATTTTCCTAAAACGTCAATTCAAATAAATTTGGTGATAAATACTCACTCGACGTGGATTGCAGTTCCAGCAGAAGCCTTTTCAACTTCTTTCGCATTGTTTCACCATTTTTGTAGCGCTTTCTCTCATTTTTTCTAATTCTTCCCATCTTTTTCTCCGTTTCTCTGGTACGGATTCGTAAACGTGTGTACGTCGTGCGATACCACAGACAAAAGTGAGTTTGGTTGTCATTGGATTAGTTGATAGGGATGACTGGCCAACAGAGGTGCCAGCTCTAAATTTTATTTTTAGATATATTTCTTTGAACGTGGTATGAAGAAGATACTCTCAGGCATAACTACCTGGTGTAATAATTGAAGACAGAACCCGAAGTATAATTATTATTATTGTATTATAGTTTTGTCTGTTGAACAGTCCTAGCTTTATACATGTTGAAATATTGATGAGCGGTTTCCATACGTTTTTAATTTCCACGCTTGGTTGACTGAAGGCACTATTGGCTTCTATATAGGTGGTTTCCATAAATTTCCGATTGAACCAATGTTCCTCTCTATGAAGAACACTAGCTTTGTCCCAAAGAATTCGGTGGTGTTTTGTCCAGGCGTGGTCAGCAATTCCCGATTTTGATGTTTCCCCTCGTTGAGTCCACTTTTTGTGTTCGGCTATCCATAGTTTTGGTTTTGGCTAAGATACGTAGACGACACCTTTATCATTTGGAACCATGGAAATGAACACCTTGGGGAATTCTTCGCCAGAATGAATAACAAGAGGGATTCAATCAAATTCACAATGGAAAAGGAAACTAATAGTACCCTATCGTTTCTCGATGTGAAAGCTGAAAGAACAGACACTGGAATCCTCACCTCTGTTTACAGGAAGAAGACACACACAGGACAGTACCTCAACTACGGCTCTAATCATCCAAACTCCACAAAGAGGGGAATCGTAAGAACGTTGGTGGAGAGAGCAATATCTATTTGCAACAACCAGGAGTCATTGAAGGCGGAAATTAACCACATCAAAAAGGACCTACGCCGAAACGGATACTCCGAGAAACTCATAGGAGAAGTTCGGAAACAACTCGAAAAGAACAAGACAACCGAAGAAAGACCACAAAACCCCGTTCTCATTCTTCCCTATATCAGGGGTATCTCCGAAAAGATCAACATAAAGAGTTGCTTTCAATCCGGCAGTACCTTACGAAGCTTCCTCACCAAGACGAAACCAGAGAACACAACAGAATCCAGGAAAACCTGTATTTACAAAGTCCCATGTGAATGTGGAGATTCCTATATCGCAGAGACCAAGAGGCCATTATCAGTAAGAATATTAGCCGAACACAAAAAGTAGACTCAACGAGGGGAAACATCAAAATCGGGAATTGCTGACCACGCCTGGACAAAACACCACCGAATTCTTTGGGACGAAGCTAGTGTTCTTCATAGAGAGGAACATTGTTTCAAACGGAAATTTATGGAAACCACCTATATAGAAGCCAATAGTGCCTTCAGTCAGCGTGGAAATTAAAAACGTATGGAAACCGCTCATGGACCGTTTTGGAGGGAGAAAAAGCGCGAAACCACGCGCGCCACAAGACCTCGCGTAATTACACTTTAATTATAGACCTATTAAAGGTCGCGTAGCATCTGATTTTGTCATTATTCACCAGAAGACGATTGCGGATTCAGGCAATTGAAACGTTGTGAAAAATTTGAAAGGTATAGAAATCTTTCAACCATTAAGATGATGGACGTCTGAAATATAAGTAATCATCTTACAGTCATCGCCACGAGAAACTTGGCTGATTGTGGCTGATGTTCGATTATCATATTTTCATTCAGTTGTACGGCATCTACATCGCATCTAAAACTAATTATAACGAAATATTCAAGGATAGTTCATTAGAATCGCGACACAATTTTTTTTTGATGTTGAGGCTTACGTTTTTGTGTGAATCATTTTTATTTTTGCTGTGCCATAATATTGTGATATCAGATAAAGTTTTCTCTAACCTATAACCTTCAGCGCACATGATAATTGGAAGTATTAGTAGAAGATCCGAACGTAAATCGACCTTCACCGAGCTGATAATAGAATCAAACTTATTTTATAATAAATTTCGTTTATTGGAAAATATATTAAAAAAAAAATTATTTTTTGAAAAACGATTTTTCATAAAATTTTGCAACATCGAGATAATAAGAAAAGGACCCCGCACTTTTTACAGGTATTCGATGTACTGATTGAACGTGCAGAATCGTAAAGTTCGTTGATGGATAGATTTTGAAATACAGGGCGTTCAAGATAAAAATCAGTTATTTTTATTTGAATATTTTATCGGGATTTGAAAGTGTTAACTGCATTTTTTTTGTTCTTATCATCAACATCTTCATTTTACTTAATCTAAACATGATTTCGTTGAGAAATATAGGGGGATCATGAAAATTTTCAATGATAAAAATTACAGAATATCAACGTTTCAGAAATCACCCTGTAATTCACTATTAATTCGGTGAAATTTCCTTATTATCGTTTAATATATTCATCGTTCTCTCCTCAATACTGCCCCAAAAATTATGTTTCCTACTTTGACTAGTTTCATAGTTATTAATTGAGATACTTATTACCATTTGCATGACGAGTTGAAGGAACTTGTTCACGCACACATTTTACATTCCACAAATAGTGAATCGTAAGAATGCGGAGATTAAAATAAATGTAAAAGAGGGCGAATATTAGAGGTAACAATCACATCAGATAAATGAATTTAATAATGTAAGGTACAGATAGTTAGGTGAATTTTGTTGGTTTAAGCTTTGTCGGAATAAAAAACAAACTATCTGGGAAAAGTGAAAATGATTGATAGGAGAATTTGAATCTGGGCAGCGACAGTTTTTTTTTTCCAATGCGTGTTCCACTCGGATAGAGGTTTCAATGATTTTTATATTTGCTGGCCATCAATAGAAACATATAGACATCTATTATATTTCATCAATATAGGTAATTCAATACGTAAAGGTAATAATAATTATCACTGAAGGAACTAATAGATTTTTATTTTTCATTCACTTTCTGTCAACGACAGAATCAAAATGATAGCCGATAGGGTTTTCTTGTTGTATGAGGACCGTAGCGCTGCTACGGGGGAAGTGGATTCGGTTAAAGTTGTTCCATGTCACCTTACGTGATAAGTGATTTCTCGTACCGGGGCCTCATACACGATAGGGCGAGTCAAACTATCCAAGCATTAGAAATTTTATCTGGCTCATGCCCGAGTTGAAACTGATGTGTCGTATCTTCATTCAGTTCCTAAATGGTTCATGGAATTGGATGGACCGTCATTGGTTATCACCCTGCACATAATGTTACATTTATTTTGATCTCCACATTCTCACGTTTCACTATTTCTGAAAAACCTTGGCAACTAGTAGAATGTACGCGTGAACAAGTTCCTTCAACTCGTCATGCAAATGGTAATAAGTTTCTCAATCAATAACTATGAAACTAGTCATAGTAGGAAACTGAATTTTTGGGACAGTGTTGAGGAGAGGATGATGAATATATTAAATAACTATAAAGGAATTTCACCGAGTTAATCATGAATTACAGGGTGAATTCTGAAACGTTGACATTCTGTCATTTTTATCATCAAAAATTTTCATGATCACCCTATATATCCCAACGGAATCATATTTATACGGTATCTGCTATCTCCGAAGGATAAGAATGCACTCGAATATACAGGATATGTGCGAAAGAACCGGCTATATATTTCACCAATTTTTCAAATCACCCTGTCGGAAATGTATGAATTGTGTTTAATGATGGAGAAAGAATAGTATATTGCATGCCAAAATAATTTCATCAATATTTCATTATTACATCGAATTTTCAGACATTACTAAAATGTTTTTATTTTTCACTCTGTACATAATGATAAAATCTGCACCTTCTGAATGATGTTTAGTAATATGAAAGTACGTTGATGATAAGAACGAAAAAAAATGCAGTTGGCAATTTCAATTCCCAAGAAAATAATCAAATAAAAAATACTGATTTTTAACTTGAACGCCCTGTATTTCAAAATCTATCTATCAACAAACTTAGCGATTCTGCACGTTCAATCAGTACATCAAATAATATAATATACCTAAAATTCAGACAATTTCACTGAGAACCATTTTACCTATAAAAAGTGCGAGGTCCTTTTATACTGGACTTAAAGTATGGAACATGTAATAATGTGTAGACATAGGGTTGTCTATTATTTACCTGGACGACCTACTGGGTTGCCAGGTATAAACAGGTGTGTCGATACCAGTTACTTTTACTTGATGTGATGGTAGAAAAAATGTATATATCAGTAGAAGCGTTGTTTTATGGCGAACACGTTGATATAGGGTTATCTGCGAAAAATTTGGTCCTAATAGAGGTTTGCAAATTTCAAAGACATAAATTTCAACGCGTGTGGAAATGAGTGACAGAGAGATCCGAGGTAAGTATACTGTGTAATAATAAAGGACCGAACACCGCAGCCGTGTCTGATGGTACCCTGAATTTAAGAAAGTGCGCATGCTCGGTACATAAACTATGGAGAGTAGAGGTCCCTACTACCCTATATATTGTAAACAGTTCGGCATTACGTTGGAGTAGCTAACGATTTATAATATTATATTGCATCGAAAACACGTGTTATTCTGTATTATTGCATGTGATAAAAATGGTTAAAAGTGTTTTTTGTGTGGCGGACGATTCTTTAAGTCCCATTAGACACCGCTGCGATGTTTGGTCCTTCATTATTACACGGTATTCTTACATCGGATCTCTCTGTCACTCATTTCCACACGCGTTGAAATGTATATCTTCAAAATTCGCAAACCTCTATTAGGACCAAATTTTTCGCAGACAACCCTATATCAACGTGTTCACAATGAAACAGCGCTTACGATGACATACATTTTTCTTATCATCACATCAAGTGAAAGTAACTGGTATCGACATACATATTTATACTTGGCAACCCAGTAGTTCGTCCAGATAAATAATAGACAACCCTATGTCTGCACATTCAACATGTTTCATACTTTAAGTCCAGTATAAAATTTTCTTATTATCTTGATGTTGCAAAATTTTATGAAAAATCGTTTTTAAAAAAATAATTAAAAATATTCTGGCCAGGATTTTTTCAGGCAACCCATTTTTAATATATTTTCTAATAAACGAAATTTATTATAAAATAAGTTTGATTCTATTATCAGCTCGGTGTAGATCGATTTAGGTTCGGATATTAGACTATATCTATCAACTGTAATGACAAAAAGTGATGGACTTTCTCCAATTTTTTTTTAATTGATTACATATGTGAAAGGGAACTAAGGAGGCTTTGAATATGCACGCACCCTCATATACAACCGATGAAATTAGCCACAGCTATTATTGGATCCCAGGACAACAGATGGATCAATCATATTAAAAATCTTTCCTTTGCCGCACCCATTTTCACCAGCTTTCAGCTTTTATTTCAGCCTCAATATTTATAAGCGCGTTTGAACTCATACATATAACAGTGATTTGTAAGCCAACTAGATGGATAACACACATCATTTACCCCGCCAAATCGCACCAAAAAGTAACCGGCCATTGTAGAAGATGCTCCAGGAAAATTAGTTACTGGGTGAAAGAAAGCTTTAGAGGAAAGTGAATTCTCTTGGAGTGCGTTCAAGTGCAAAATAATGGAGTTTCAGAAAATGGCACCAGTAAAGGGAACCACACATTTTTTAATAGGGCCAATAATGATTTTACTACGAATCTGCACAACGATTTGCATCAAACCTATAGTGAAATGAGTGATTTAGTATTTCCATAAATGGAGTTTCGTATTTGTGAATGACTTTTTCGAGTTGGTATATTTCTGTTTTTTTATTTTATTTTTATTGAATTTGCAATTCAGTGCATAATAAATAATAGAAGTTGGACAGGAATAATTATTTATTTATTTATACACAGACATGCTAATTTACAAAAAACATAAATACTTAATAGACAATTTTTACGTAAACTTATCACAAATACAATCACAATCAACTAAAACTGAATTATATCAAATTAATGTGCCTCATTTGATTTTTTAATAAATATGTGGATGTGTCGAATAAATCAATAATTTCACAATTTTTATTTGCCAGTTTAACTACCCTTGTAATTGACTCATTTTGGCCATAATTCGTACTGTGATGAGGAAACATGAATTCATAGGATAATATATTACTACATAGGTTGTGAGACCTGTTTTTCATCACATGATTTGTCAATAATATACCACCACTTACACATAATTAAATGGGGTACTGGTCTATCATGTGCAAAAGTACCTGTATAATTTGAGAGCTATAAGTGATGTACGTCAATCGCAATTCATAATTCAATTATGAATCTTAATAGTACTAAGTACAGACATTTACGACGACTTGGCACTGGTGCACGTATGTATATCACACATCAAAAGTCAAACCATCGTCAGTTTGAATTACAACAGTGATCGTATTGAATACGCAAGAGAATATCCAAATAGACCCCATCCAATCTTACGAACGATTTTGGGTTTTTGTTTTCCAACTCACGTCGAACTTGCACTGAATCGTGCTGTTGTTGTTGATGAAGCAGTTTTTGAAGGAGATCCATCAACAAGCACCCGTGAGGAGCCTTGGTTTAACGCAAACTATTTGCTTCAATATGTTAGTGATTATAAAAACACAAACGAATCATCTGATATTTTACTCAAATGTTTTCAATGTTCTCAATTATCCATCTTTTTATAAATTTTGCGAAGAATTTTTTATATAAGTTTTCCAATTTCATCTGAATCAATTAAATACTCTACATATACTGACAGAATGATGTTGCAATAGAGCGTAAGACATTTTTATGAATGTAGATTTTTGATAGATTTTGATCCTGTATTATGATAATGGTATATCGTTGGTAAGAATAAAATATTATTTTGAGATAAGTAAAAGATATTTTATAAAACAATGCTCTAATTGTCAAGATTTTGAATTAGTGATATAACAATTTTGACGGTAATTTAAACGGTTTGTTAAACAAAATTTTTAGGACACACTTCTGAAAACTGATTACTGATTTTAAAGTAGTAAAATATGTTCCACCACTAGCAATTATTCCATAAAAGATAATAGATTCGAAAAAAGAAAAATTAAACACATGTAAGTGAAAGTTTTCTACCAATAATTATGGTTCTTGAGTACTTAAAATTTGCAAAGCGACATTCTCAATTTTTTCTTCGTGTTGATGTGTGAGTGTTCCATTTTGAATTTTTATTGGTATACAGGGTGTTTCACGAAGTTTTGGACAGGGAATATCTCGGAACTCGAAAGTAGTGGAGAATTGTAATTTTGGGGTTCTGAATTGAAGCAATTGTTGCAGATGTTTTTGATACCATGTTACCCAATGAGCCTTTTGTTTTCGGTCACGTGACATCTGATTCAAAATCTTTAATGGGACATCCTATATATTTTGGCATTTTAATGTTCCTCTCGATGACATAATTTTAACTAACTATCCTACTCGTGGTCTAAAACGATTAATTCAAGAAATACAGGTACTTCAATATCCTTTGTCCCACGACGATTTTTAATGAAATATGGATGATTGATTTAATTTGGCCTTGTTTTCATCATCACATAAAATATAGGACTGTCCAAATACACAGGGTGGCCCTGAACCTAAATAATTTGGCAATTGCTCGTGTCTGACGTCGTGGGACAGAGGATATTGAAGTACCTGCATTTTTTTAATTGATCGTTTTAGACCACAAGTGTGTTAGTTTGTTGAAATTGTTTCATCGGGAGGAATATAAAAATGCCAAAATATACAGGGTGTTCTATTAATAATTTTGAATCTGATATCACGTGACAGAAAACAAAAAGCTCTTTGGGTAACATTATATCAAAAAAGCTGCACCAATTGCTTTTATTCAGAACCCCAAAAATACAATTCTCCACTACTTTCGAGTTCCGAGATATTCCCGTTCCTAAACTTCGATGGCCACCCTGTATATTCCTAGATATCTTATAGAATCATTTTTTTATATCCCTCTTCACATTTACAATTGAATTTTATATAAAGTATAAATTTATTAGGTATACATTTTGATTTATAAATTATATATTTTTTTATATTTTAAGGTTGATGTGTCTCATTGCATGGAATTTGATTTCTTCAAATTTAATGTCAAAAGATCAACATCGAAGTTGTTTTTCAAAACAGAAACAAACAGTGAGATTCCATGAGTTTCCTTTAACAATAAAAACAGTATCTCAAGCATGAGAAATGATTTCAACAGAAATTTTCGTTTTCAAAATTTCATCATCATATATCAGGAAAAGTGATGGTCCCACTACTGTTCCTAGCGGAATTCCACAAGTCATCTGTCGAAAATTACTAGTGAAATTACCAATGTTACCGACTTGTTGTCTATCAGTTAGATAACATCTGAGTTCAAGGCATACTCCTCGGAGACCTCGGATACCATAATTGAATAGTTTTGGTAAAAGTTTGTTATGTGAAACAGTGCCAAATGTTTTTTTCAGATCCAAAAATATACCGATAGTGTTTTCACTGTCATCTGAATGTTTACTAATACGGTGAGTAACCTATAGAGTGGAATTATCGGTACCCATACTTTCTCGAAATCTATATTGCGGAAAAGAATTATTTTATCCTTTTACAAAAATTCATTAATACGTGTTTTGAGGCATTTTCAAGCAACTGTAGATGCATATTTGATATATTAAATATGCACTATTTGGATTTTCAGTATATTTCTCATAATTGACAGAATCGTATTTTACGATATTATACATCCCTTAAAAAGGTGCTTTTGAAGAGATAGTTTTGATAGCCCAAAACTTTTGTGTTTTCAAAATCGGGATAATGATTATTTTTTTATGTAATACAAGAAATGTGGGATTTTTTTAGACAATTTTTTTCTTTAAATCCCGTTCATGCTCCTTCATTGTCCTGGTTATGTAACGTTTTGTTTGTCCCATATGACATTTTTGTTTTGACCTGTACTGTGCTGGTTATTCTTCAAAACAACCAAACCCCAAAAACTTGTAACTACTAAAAATATATTATAATGATAGTTTACAGTAAACAGTGAGCACTTGACACATGGTGCGTGTTCCTGTAGTATTTTACCTAATTTCAACGGAGCAATTGTCTGTTACACTGTATTGCTTGGCCACCATATGGAATACTGATTTGCACGCCTATGAAAAGATCCAATTCACTTTTCGCTTTTCACAATATCACCAAAACATGTCATTTATTAAGTGGGTACAACGCCACCGTCGATTTTGGATGCATGGTGATATTCTGACAGTTAATTAAAGTAAATAAAACGGTACGGTGATAATTTATCATCGGTAACAGATGCGCCGTATGCGGGGAAGGAAATTAATATCCAAAGTGTTTGTTGTACCACAATGCTTTTTTAAATTGATCTTGAAGGTGGTCCTTCCATGTTGGAGCTGGTATGCTCAGTTGTCTACATACAGAGATTGAAGACATTAAAGTTTTATTATTAAAGATACAGATATCAGTTTTAATTCAACGCGTGACTTATGAGTTTAAAATTTGTTCATTTAATTGACTCGATTCAGTCATAATTACTGTTGTAAGAACAATAAAATTTCAGTTCATGGGTGATAGCTGGACAGTAGTATTCGGCACAACCTATATTTATAATAAAGTTGGTTGTTGAAAGTCCCGTCAAAAGTCAATACCCCACTTTTCTTTCTCAAAATCACCGCCAACATCTCATTAGCGTGACCCTAACATACTTGTCTCTGTCGCACTCATGGCACTTGAAAAAGGTCTTATTTACGTTCCTTGCGGAAATCGAGCCTAAATTTTCATCAACGACGCAAATAAAGATACAATATAATCACCGACGATGCAAATAAACAGATTCTGTGTCATGATGGAAACAATTCACGAAATTGTTAAACCGTCACCGAACTCACTCCATTCAGGTCAATTCTACTCCTGTGAGATGCCTATTCATAAGATGACTACACAATAACCCAACCTTGCCCTGAAGAAATAAACAAAACAATCTACTTTCGGTGATCGGGAAATACTAGTTAGTGGAAACTACCATATTCTCTGAGCATCTAGGCTCTTCCAATTGCGATGCAATATGCTATCACGAATACATAGGGAGTCTCAATTACCCCAATATCCTTGACAACTGCACCAAACTTGAATTCTTCCCGCTTCTTAGGTCTACCTCCATTCTTCAGCCAGCTTCGGACAAACTTCAGATTGTTATCATCTTTGTGACTCTTTCTCATTTCTCCTATAGTCCATAAATCATATTCTTGGGGCTTGATTCTTTTGATGATAGTGTGCTGAATTTTGTTGTGAATGTTGGTTTATGTGTTCTCAATTATTACAGTATTATACAGTTTCCGACATAAAGTTCGCAGCATATGGAAAACTCTTTTATTATTGATTTCTCAAAAAAAATTATTCTTGATGAAAACCTCTGCTTCATCCCAAACCAGTTCAGTTTTATTTACTATTTGCAGCAAGATTTTGCGAAATTCCGTAACAATAATTCAATATCAATAAATGAGATTTTCTGATAGAAGCGAGAAAGGTGAGGATATCCAAGGAGTGATATCGTCGTATCTAACAATATGCCATTCATCTAGCATAGTGTTCCTCATATCGTACAGGGCGATGAGGAGAAAATGGGAAAAAAGTGGAAAAATTAAATTGATCATAGGTGGCTATGATTTAAATTTCTGGATCAACATTCAATTCTAAACAATATTTTCCCCAGACTTTTAATTCTACCGTGAAAAATAAAGTGTTGGGATCAATTTTTTTTGAAAACAAGGCATGTTTTTCAATATCGCTCGTATATGGTAGTATGAAATTCAATTTTGGTATTCGCAATTTAGGTTTGGGATGAAGCAGAGGTTTTCATCAAAAATAATTTTTTTTAAGAAATCAATAATAAAAATGTTTTCCATATCCTGCGAACTTTATGCCGGACACTGCATATCCAGGCTCTACCTCCAGTTGGGCCATATTGATGGTATGAGAGTTGTTCTGAATTTGGATCTCTTTCTCGACATATATCTTCATCATCTGGATTTGTTCACTATGATCGCTCATGGATATTTCTTCATTAACAATCCACAAAATTAATTTGTAGTATTCAAGATAAAGTCGTTTTACTCCATAATATTCAGGCTCACAACATATTCATCTGTCTTTCTCGCAACCAACAAAGAGGGTTCTATAATAAGAGGGCCATCTGGATGTGTACAAGTGTTGCCCTAATGATTGGTATAGTTTGTTCGATCTCGTTTTCAAAATGGTATTCCTTCTTATCGGCTTCACAGATTGATCTTGAAACTCCTGTATCTATGGTAAAGGTGCCTCTTTGGTAATAGACTAGTAGACTTTCCGACTCTCTTCAATATCAACATCGGTATCCTGGGGGAAGTCATCTCTCATGTGTCCGTGACCCTTCTGGTTTGAACGAGGTTCTGAAGTATTTGATTAAGTGACCTTACTGTTCTCTTTCGAAGCTCGAAGACTTTGAACTAGCTCTGTTGCTTGTCGATCATGACTTTTCTTTTCTGAAATTTTATCTCTCCCAACAGCTCCTCCAGAGATGGGCAATTTTATCGCAGCTGCGCGGCAGCGCCTCTTTTTGTTTTCTTCAGGATGCACTCGTTTATTTAATGCTGAAATGAGGTCTAATAACTTTTTCAATAGCACCTAGCTCGGACAAGAATTCTCGTTCGACCATGACTTTTCTTTTCTAAAATTGATCTCTCCCAGAAGCTCCTCCAGAAACAGGCAATTTTTTTTGCAGCTGCGTAGCAACGTCTCTTTCTGTTTCCTTCAGGATTCACTCATTTTCTTAATGCTGGTATGAGGTCCAATAACTTCTTCAATTGCACCCGCTCGGAGAAGAATTCTCGATAATTTTAACTTTCCGTAACATAGGCTTTCGCTTATGATTTGAAAACGTCCTTGACGTGCATGTCAGTATCTTTCAAGCAGTCGATTGAAGTCTGTATTCCAATTTGTTCTATGAACTCCTTTGGTGCTTGTGGGTGGGACAAATTAATGTTAAAAAAAAAAGTTGGTTCGAAAGCACTTGTTTGAGATATTGCTGCCCGTATCTGATATCAAAAGCCTGAACGATTCTAGAATATTTCCTCTGCTTAGTCTCGAGGATGGTCTGCAGGATGTCTGATGCTTGTGTACACAGCACTAGTAAAGTGGTCGAGTCGATACATAACCCCCGAAGATTGCCCTTTGAATATTCAATGCTTAAAAATTTTCTTTTGTGTAGGCCATGGAGATGTCAGTGAAAATGGCTCGCTGGGAAGACTTCCTCTCATGGTGCCCACTTGTGTGGAAGGTGTTGTGTTATTTCCAGCCTCTCCTTGATCTTATTCACTTGTTCGTTAATCTTGTCCACCTTTCGTGTCACCCGATCATATATATCTTGGACAGTTCATTTTCGACGCTATGAACCCTTTTTCTGACTCTTTGGACTCCTCCTCTGACTTGTTTAACTTCACCTCTGACCTCCTTGACTTCATCTTTGACCTCTTGGGCCATTCCTTTCATTTCATGTACTATTTCTCTGTTTTAGTTCTGGAAGACTGTTGACTTGGACTGATTTGTTGCAGAAGGTGACCATGTAGTTGTGATTGCTGATAATTCTCTACGTTTTCCTGTTTTTTCTTGAGTTCTCACTCCTGTTCTTGTTTTTTCTTGAGTTACTGTTCCTCTTGTTCTTGTTTTCTTTTGGCCTCTTGTTCTCGTTTTCTTTCCATTTCGAGTTGTGGGAATAGCTCTTCTCGTCCGTGTTTTCTTATGGCTTCTTGTCTGGAAATATGCGACACTCTTCTTTCTTCAGCACCACTTACTCTGCCGACATGTTACATTTTCTTGTACTAATAAGAGGTGCACGCTCTGAACAACTGTTTTGAAAGCTCAATTCAACTTGACAACATTGTACAACACTGACACTTCAAATGTTTCGATTGTCTAAATGCGTTAACTACTGTCAAATTTGTTATATAGATTCCTCATTTTTCTAATTTTGAAATTACAGTAAGAATATTCGTCATTATAATCTAGAACAAGAATTAGTATTTATAGACGTGTTTCCATATAATTCTCCGAATGGTTTACGCCGTTTCTACAATAATTCACGATATATTCTGTGAAGAATAATACCTTCTCAATAGGTTCATTTAATTATAGTTGAAACAGTTAATAATGATTGCATATTGTTCGACAAATAATGTCAGATGAAAAATTGATCGACATAAATCATTTTTGTTCAGTTTGATTTACATCAGTTCTCACGTTATTCTATATCCTAGGAATTTGAGTACTTACTTAACTACTACTACATACTACATCCATACAAACGTATGTTAGAAACATTCAACTTGTGAATTAATAAAGAAAATATCAAGTGTGGTTTGTACTGCAAGTCCGGCCAAACGAGTTTTATTAATCTATTTCTACAAGCTCAAATTCGAAGCTCAAATTCGAAGCTCAAATTCGTAGCTCAATCGGAGCTCAAATTTGGTGGTTGCATTACTTTATCTACTGGATCACAAGAAATGGCTTCAGCAATAGTTGAAGGAACCAAGTGTGATCGCTGTCCAGTATGCAACGAACCATATAGAGAAGAGAAAATTGTTGAATGCACGAGGTGTAAGAAATGGTGCTGTGTGAACGTCTCCGATGATGTTATCGCCAACGAATCATGGATGTGTCCATCATGTGAAGCAGAGACCAAAGTACCGCAAGCAGCTCCTTCCCTCGATACAAAGAGAAGCAAGAATAGTTCGCTTTCAAGAAGCAAGGAAAGATCTTCCGTTGTTAGCAGCAGAACCAAAATGAGAATGCAGCTAATTGAAGAAGAAAGTGAATTACTTAGGAAAGAAAGAAAATTAGCTAAGGAAGCAAGACTATTACTGGATGAAGAGTCAGATGACAGTCAAGCAATTAGTGACGAAGAAATCAAATATTCTGACCCTTTGGCCAATAAAATGCACTACAGATTAATGAACGCCTAGAAAGAAGAGACGACAGTAAAAAACATTTGTCTAATCTTCAACAAACAACCATTGGTAATAAACCGAATGCAGATCAGAAAACTCCTAAATTTTCACAAAATAATCACCAGCCTGTTTTCAATGACTTTGATTACAATGCGTTGACTCCGCAACAATATGCCGCTAGAAAAACTACGCCAAATGATCTTCCGATATTCAATGGTAATCCGTCCGATTGGCCTCTATTCATAAGTTGTTACGACAGATCTACAATGACATGTGGTTTTGATAATAATGAAAACTTACTAAGACTACAGAAAAGCATCAGAGGATCTGCCAGGACAGCTGTCGCCAGTTTTCTTATACAACCTGAATGCGTGCCGCAGGTAATATCTACGTTGAAGATGCTTTATGCTAGACCTGAGTAAATCATAGAAGCGCATATTAATATGATTCGTCGTCAACCACCACCTAAAATAGAAAAGCTTGAAACGCTTGTTGAATATTCTTTAACAGTGAAAAATCTATGTGTTTCTTTAGAGGCAGCTAAATTGCATGATTATTTGAACAATTTCATACTGATGCATGAATTGATAGAAAAGCTCCCATCCCAGATCAAAGTGAACTGGGCCATGCATCGAAGCTCAGTACAAAATTTCAAGGGTCTAGCTAGTTTTGCTGATTGGATGTATAATAATGCTACGAACTTATGCACCGCTTTACCTACTCTTGTCATACCAGATCGTAAGAAACAATTCACGTACTAATGTTCATAATGTTCATGGGAATGACAGGGACTTTAGTTGCAAAATATGCAAAGGAAAGTGTAGCCAGGTTGCAGAGTGTACAAAATTCCAAAGTTACCCCGTATCTGATAGATGGGGAGTAATAAAGTCAATGAAATTATGTAGGTTATGCTTGAAAAGACACAGATTTCCTTGCAAGTATCCCGTCAAGTGTACCATAAATCAGTGCCAGAGCAAGCATCACCCCCTTCTGCATAACGATGTTGATAGGATTCCACAAACTCAAATGCAGCAAGCATTGTCCAGTCAAGAACCTCACCACGTCTCAGTGTCCTCACAAATCAACATGGCTAAAGTAACTTCCCAATGTATCCGTTTCAGAATTTTACCTGTGACTTTGAAAAATGGAGGTAAATCAGTCAAAACGTTTGCCTTTTTGGATGAAGGATCTTCAGTCACTTTGTTGAATGAAAGTATTGCCAAAGAGTTGGATTTTCGTGGAAACCATGAACAATTATGTCTCAGATGGACAGGAGATCAAGAGCGTTTAGAGAATAATTCAAAGAGGGTTTGTTTATTGATAACAGGAGATTTTAAAGGATCGAAACAATTTGATTTTCGTCCAGCACGAACTGTTACTGCTTTGAATCTTCCTCGACAATCACTCAATAGCGATGAACTTAAACAGAATTATTCCTATTTGAGAAATCTACCATTTGAATCATATGAAAATGCAAACCCACAAATACTCATTGATTTAGACAACTGGGAACTGGCTTTACCACTTCGAGTGAAAGAAGGTCACGAAGGACAACCTATAGCTGCAAAAAGCAGGTTAGGGTGGACAGTTTTTGCTCTACTACCAACAAATTCATCAAATCCCACATCATTTAATTACCACGTGTGTGATTGTTCTGATGAAATAATGAATAATGATGGACTACATGAAGCTGTAAAAGAGTATTTTTCTATAGAAAGTTTGGGAGTGCAGCCTTCAAATATTATTGTCTCCAAAGAACTGCAGAGAGCCAGGAACATACAAAAATCTACACTCACTCAAAATGGAAGTAAATACAACATTGGTCTGTTATGGAAGTATGACAAAATAAACTTACCCGACAGTAGAAGCATGGCTATAAGAAGGCTAGAATGTATAGAGAAACGTATAAAACGCAATCCAGAATTAGCAATTAAAATGAATGAACAGTTAGATGAATTTACCAAGAAAAATTACATAAAGAAACTCACTGAAAGAGAACTGTCTGAATCCCATGGGAAAATATGGTATCTTCCCATCTTTCCAGTTTACAATCCCAATAAACCTGGCAAATTCAGGACCGTCTGGGACGCAGCTGCTTCTGTCTAAGGAATATCACTAAATTCCATGCTATTGAAAGGAGATGATCAACTAGCATCGCTCTTGGGTGTTCATTTACGTTTTCGAGAAGAAAAGATTGGATTTTCTGGTGATATCAAGAAAATGTTCCTTCGAATTGGCATAAAAGATGAAGATCAACAGGCGCAGCGGTTTTTATGGCGAGGTGGTGATCCAAACAAACCTCTGGAAACATATATGTATAATGAGGGTAATGACTTTTGGAGCCTCATGTTCACCAAGTTCTGCCCAGTTCGTGAAAAATACCAATGCCAACAAATATTTGACTGAATATCCAAGAGCCGTAGAATGTATTATAAAAAATTATTATTTCGATGACTTACTGGATTCCATGAATACAGAGGAGGAAGCAGTAGCCATTGCTAGACAAGTTTATTTCATACAGTCTCAAGCAAATTTTGAAATAAGGAACTGGCGTTCCAATTCAAAAAAAGTGTCGGACATTATGAATTCATCTGCGGAAAATCTTATAGAAATAAATTTGAATATTGGAGGTGAGAGAAACACTGAAAAAGTCCTAGGCATGTGGTGGAACTTGAAAGCAGATTGTTTCACGTATTCTTTACGTTTTAATAAAGGGAACGAACAAGTTCTAAGCGGGGACAGAAAACCAACAAAGAGAAACGTTTTATGTATACTAATGTCGGTGTACGATCCATTAGGACTCATTTCCAACTTCCTCATTTCCAACTTCCTCATTTATCTGATGATACTTCTTCAAGAAATATGGAGGAGCAATATTAATTATTGGGACCAACCTATCACTGATGAACAGTTTGAAAAATGGCTCATTTGGTTGAAACAGCTTCCTAAAATTGGAGAAATATCAATTCCACGATGTTATCTGGGAAATCTACAGAATTGGGATGGAGCAACTGTACAAATGCATGTATTCGTGGACGCTAGTGAACATGCTAGTGCTGTCGTAGCATACCTGAGGATCGAGAAAGGAAACATCTTGGAATGTGTTCAATTAGGAGCAAAAACTCATGTGGCACCAGTCAAACTCCAAACAATTCCACGACTAGAACTCAACGGAGCAGTCATGGGTAGCAGATTCGCTAAAAGTCTTCGTGAGCATTTGTCAATCAAGATTCAGGAAACATTTTACTGGTCTGATTTCTTGATCGTACTGAGTTGGTTAAGAACAAATGAACCGAGGAAATTTAATAAATATGTTGCCTACAGAGTGGCAAAAAAAACTGGCGATATGTTTCAACCAAATTGAATATAGCAGATGAAGCTACAAAATGAAACAAACAACCGTCTTTGGAATACTCAGGCAGATGGTTCAGAGGTCCGGATTTCTTATACAAACTAGAAAAATGTTGGCCTACCGATTCGACTTCAGATATAACTCATGAAGAAGTGTTAACGAAACATGAAACCATTGAACCTCTAATAGACATGAAGAAATTCTCTAAATTTTCGAAACTTCTTCATATGCTAGCCTACGTCTATAGATTCATAGATATGTTACGTGCTAAAATACAGAAAAGACAGAAACCCCAGGGAATTTTAAGATCACTGATGAATTCTTAAGATCCAGAAATACCTTGATTAGGATGGTTCAGTCGGAAATCTATAAAGAAGAGATCAAGCAACTCCAACCGAAAAAGACGGAATTTCTACTTCAGCCGATCGTGGACAAATCTAGCAGTTTGTATAAATTATCACCCTATTTAGATGAAGAAGGATTACTTCGAATTCGTGGTGGAATTGATGCAGCCAATTCAATAAACAACGTCACAAAGAGACCGATAATTCTACCTCGTGAAAGTTATCTCACGATTCTGATTGTAGAATATTATCACCAGATATTTCTCCATCGAATCCATGAAACAGTAGTTAATGAGATAAGACATAAATTTTACATATCTCAATTACGTCGAGTTCTGTATAAGGTAAGAAAAAATTGCCAGACATGTAAAATAAAATTTGCTACTCCTGTTAAACCTGAAATGTCACCGCTGCCTGAATGTCGACTTGCTACCTTCACAACTCCATTTACGTACATTGGCGTTGATTATTTTGGGCCGATAAATGTGACGGTAGGAAGACGAATTGAGAAAAGATGGGGAGCACTCTTTACCTGTCTCACAACAAGAGCGGTACATTTAGAAATGGCCTATAAATTAGATGTTGACAGTTGCATTCTTTGATTTTCGAATTTCATGAATAGAAGAGGACAGCCGCGCTCCATATTTTGTGACCGAGGAACTAATTTCATTGCCACAGAACGAGTGTTACGTGAAGAATTGCAAAAAGTAGATCCTTGTTGGATCGCTAAATCATTCATCAGTCCAGAAATAACGTTTCATTTCAACTAACCATTATCTCCTCATATGGGTGGCGCCTGGGAGCGTCTTGTGAAAGCTGTAGAAATATCCCTGTATGAAGCCTTACCTTCTAGAACACCATCCGATCCCTTGCTGCAGAGCTGTCGTATTGCGGCAGAAAACTCTGTTAATTCGAGGCCCCTTACATACTTACCCCTGGATACTGAAGAATCAGAGGCTTCAACGCCAAATCATTTCCTAATTGGAAGTTCTAATGACAATAAACCCATTGGGCAACTGAATGATGATGCTAAAGTGCTTAAGTTCAACTATCTCTACAAAGAACAATTCGCAAATAAGTGTTGGCGAAGGTTTGTATCCGAGTTTATTCCAAAACTATTGTTGCGAAGCAAGTGGCATAAACAAGTGAATCCCATAAAAGTGGGTGACATCGTGATTATTTGTGACAAAGATCTTCCGAGCTGCAATGGACCTTTCCAAGAGATATGAGGTAACACTGAAATTAGAAAGTAAATACGCTAATATCACTCGGGATTTTTTATTTATTTTTTCTGACCGCTAGTTTATCTATAATCTGAAGAAAAGTGGTTTCGTGACGTCACGTTCATCAAAACTAAACTTGTCAACGTTGTTAAAGTTGTGCACCAAATTCTCATTCAAATATAATGTGTCGTATGACAGTTGTCATTTGATACCAGATGGGTTCTTTCGTCTGTGCGATCAATAAGAGTAGTTTGTCTCTGTCTAACTCATTTGCCTACCCATTTGATACAAGTGAAGCAGTTCCATCAGATCTAAACTTCAACGAACACTACCTTGATTTATTTCTTGAGGTTAATGCATTTTTGAAAGTTTTGAGAGCTCTTGTTGTTTGTGTTCTAAAATTTGTTATTAATTCCTGTATCACCAGTACCTGTATCCCTGCAATAACTGAACATGTCGAAAAGGTGCTTTGTACCCGGTTGTCTGAACACCAGTGCAAATTCCAATAAACATTTTTTTATGCACCTGAAGATGAAGCGCGTCGGAAAATGTGGTTCGAAACAGTGAATAAACCTTTTGTGAAAAGCGGAAATATATGTTTTTGTGAAGAACATTTCCAAGTGAGTACTTTATGTTATGTTATCATTGTATTCAAAGCAGAGTTCAAGGAATGATTTTAAATTTTAGTCATTGCAAGAAAGACGGTGAACAATTACACAAATAAATTCACACCAAATCGTTTATGATAACACCTCACTACACTATTATCGAATTTATCAGTTGAATGTTGATTGTTGAATGTAAATAAAATAAACATTAACCTCACATCTCCATATAACTTTTGAGAATTGAGAACTGTCATTAGGATTTGCTGTGTTGTCAATGCTCGTTCTTCATCAAAAGGATGATCCGTTCAGAAATTTTGAAAGTTACAAATACAATAAAAAATAGCTAAAATGTGGATTTTTATCTATGAGTTGATCAAGTGACAATGTATTGATTATTTCTCAACCGCTCATATCATGCTAGAAGTTATATTTTTAAGGAGAACGGTATTGCCTGTTTCGTAACGTGGATTATGGTGGGAGGTATTTCCGATGAACGTGACGTCAGCGGCACACTTTGAATTGTGATATTTCTTTAAAATGGCAGAAAAATAATGGAACTTTTTGTTAAATGGACTTTTCAGACTAACAACTATCGATTTAAACGAGTTTTGTAATTTATTTTCCGTAAATGTAAAGGTCCATTGGCCAAAGGGTAGAGTTATTGAAGTGAAGAAAGCTCCAGATGGTCAAGTTAGAAGAGCGAAGGTTCAAACCCTTACAGGTATTTTTGAAAGACCTGTCGTGAAACTTGCTGTGTTATCCGTCAACGGAGAAGAATGAGATGGTACAGCCTCTTCAGTCCAAAAGAGCTGTACCGGGCGGAAGTGTGAAGAATGTGATCCTACTTAATTAGGTTCATTTAATTATAGTTAAAATAGTTAAAAATTATTTTAAATTGTTCGACTTTAAGTTGTCTCTATGTCCCAAAAAGTGCGAACTGTTGAAGATAAACGACAAATATGAATATATTATTATTTATACTCTGTATTTTTATTCTTATTGATACTATGGTTATTCAGATGTTATAACAAGTTTGATGTCAATTCATATGTTATTATATTTTGAAAAAGTAAAAACGTTCAAAACTTGTCTCTAAAAGTTATTGTATTGAAAGTATCTGCGAATATCTGCTAACAGGTTATGGGCCCAGATGCCTTGTAATAAGTAAAATAGGCATACGTAAGTCAAGAAGTAAAACTGTTAGTATAATGGATACAACAAAGTTCAATATAGTTAGGCTTAACAGCTCAAACTACCAAATATGGAAGTACAAAGTTGAAATGCTGCTGCTGAAGGAAGAACTATGGAGTACAGTTACTGAAAACCCAACAGAACCGAAGAGTGATATCTGGATTGCAAAGGATGGTAAAGCAAGAGCAACAATAGGTCTACTTATTGATGATTCGCAAGTTATTCATGTAAAGAATTGCAAAACAGCCAAAGAAGCTTGGGATAATCTAAAGAAACAGTATGAAAAATCAACTCTCACAAATAAAGTTTTTCTGCTGAAGCGTCTGTGTAAGACAACATTACCCGAGAATGGTGACATGGAAAAACATATTGCTGATATGATGGGTATCAGTTGGTCACTTTGGGAGAAAATTTAGCAGATAATTTACAAGTAGCACTACTTTTATGCAGTCTCCCAGAAAGCTACGACAATCTAGTAACAGCCTTAGAAGGAAGACCAGAGAATGACCTTACTTTTGAAATGGTTAAAGGAAAATTGATACAGGAGTATCATAGAAGAAAGGAGAATTCTACATCAAATAGTGAAATGGCTTTAAAAGTTTATAAGAAAGGGCCAACTAGGAAAATCTTCGAGTCTTAAAGTTCCAAAGATATTACATGCTTTTTCTGTAAGAAGATAGGACATCTGAAGAAAGATTGCTTTCATTATAAGAAACAAAGAAGATATTCAAAAGTAGCAAACGTTGTTTCCTCAGGTAATGATGAAAATGAAGGAAACACTCCTATTTCCAATGTTTTCAAGTTGGTGATAAAACTAAAACTGATGAATGGTACATAGACTCTGGAGCAAGTAGTCACATGACGAATAACAAAAAGTTTTTCACACATTTCAAGAACTCAGTGAGTGAAGTTGAACTTGCAGATTGTAGAAGAGTTCGTTCCTATGGTATAGGAATGGGAAGAATAACTTGTCTTCTTGATAATAACATGACAACACAGATAACAGTGAAAGACACTCTATATGTTCCGGAGCTTGGTGCAAGTTTACTTTCTGTCAAGAAATTAACAGTTCTCGGATTTAGAGTCGAATTTGATAAGCAAAATTGTTTTATCAAATTAAATAATAAAATCGTTGCCCAAGGAAATTTGATAGATAATTTATACAAACTCAATCAACACAATTCAATCATGGGTGTATGGGAAGGCTGTAATGAAGGTTGCATTCATTTATGGCACAAAAGGTTTGGCCACCGTGATTTCACTGTTAAACAAGAAATCAAGAAAAACAATTTAGTTAACGGAATGAAAATGAAAAATTGTGGACATCAAATGAAATGTGAAACTTGCATAAAAGGAAAAATGTCAAGAAAGCCATTTCCGAAGAAATCTTTCACCAAAACCAATAATGTAATGGATTTGATTCACACTGATCTATGTGGTCCCATGCATACTTCAACTCCCGGAGGAGAGAAATATATTCTTACTTTCATAGATGACTTCAGTAGATATTCCATTATTTATCTCCTGAGTAAGAAATCAGAAGTATTGGAGAAACTTCAAGAATATGTCAAATTAGTAGAAAATAAGTTTGGCCGAAAACCTAAAATTCTCAGATCTGACAGAGAAGGCGAATACATGAGCAAAGAAATAACATATTTCCTGAAAAGTGAAGGTATTTAAACACAACTGACGGCACCATATTCGAGCCAGCAAAATGGAGTAGCAGAAAGGAAGAATAGATATCTAACCGAGATGGTCAGGTGCATGCTTATAGATTCAAGTCTTCCGAATACTTATTGGGGCAAAGCCGCCATGACAGCAAACTATCTCGAAAATTTGGTCCCAACCAAGTCAACCAATAGAATTCCTTCCGAAGTATGGAACAGCAGTAAACCGAATGTAAACCACATCAAAACATTTGGAACTACAGTGTATGCATTTATTCCTAAAGAAAAACGACATAAATTAAATGAAACGGCAAAGAAATTTGTGTTAGTTGGTTATGAACCTCGTTCAAAAGCATATAGACTCCTCGACAAAACTACAGGAAGGATCACAATCAGCAGAGGTATCCAGTTTCTAGAAGATGCTCATGGTGGATTTCATCAAACTGATATTCAAAACCTCGAATGGCATGATCATAATAAATGTCAGGATGACAGTACTGAAATTGAAATATCCTTCAGCGAGCAAAGTAAAAATTTTGATGAAAATAATCATGCAAAAACATCAGACATTTCAATGGAAAATACCGAAGAACAACACAGAGAACTGATTGATAAAGAAACAGATAGCCAGAAAGAAGAGGATAATGCAGCCTTGAAAGAAAGACAAGAAACCTTGAAAGAAAATTAAGTTAACATATTGAGACATTCGCAAAGAATAAATAAAGGTATGCCATCAAATAAATACAAGGAGAAAATCCCAGAAAAAGAGTTTCCTACCGAACCAAAGACTAGAAACGAAGCATTACAGACGAAAGATGCCGAAAAGTGGATCGAAGCTATGGATGAAGAAATGTCCTCGATGAATGACAACAATACTTGGAGTTTAACAGAACTACCATCAGAAAAAACAGCAATTGGAAGCAAATGGATATTCAAATTAAAAACTGACAGTCAAGGTGTTGTTTGCAGATATAAAGCAAGGCTAGTCGCACAGGGATTCTCCCAAAAATATGGCTTTGACTATGACGAAGTTTTTGCTCCAGTCGTCAAACAATCAACATTTCGACTCCTTTTAACCATTGCTGGGAGAAGAAAAATGCACGTTCATCACTATGATTTCAAAACGGCTCTTCTAAATGCAGAGTTGGACGAAGAAATATATTTGAAACAACCACCAGGCTACATTAAAATTGGACAAGAGCATTTAGTTTGCAAACTGCACAAAACAATATATGGATAGAAACAGTCAGCTAGAATGTGGAATTCAACAATCAATAACGTTTTTACTGATATGGGTTTCAGAAGGGGAGATCATGATCAGTGCCTCTATACTAAAGGAGATAAAGAAAAACTCATATACGTGTTGATATACGTGGACGATATACAAATAGCTTGTGAAAACATCCATCTTATCGAAGAAACTGCTAAATTGGTACAGAAAACTTTCAAAATGACTAGTTTTGGAAATATTGAAAATTACCTCGGAATACAAGTAAGAAGAGAAAGTACTGGACTTTATTATATTCATCAAGAGAAATACATTTCCAAACTATTGAAAACTTTTCAAATGGAGTCTGCCAAACCTGCAAGTATACCTTTGGATACAGGTTACTACAAAAATAGGACTTCCAATAATGAAATATTCCATAACGAGGATGTCTACAGAAGTGCAATACGGGCATTATTGCATCTTTCTGTGAATACAACGCCAGATATATGTATTGCCACGTCAATTCTTGGAAGAAATGTCAGTAATCCACACACATATGACTGGACAGAAGTGAAGCGAATCATGAAATACCTCAATGGAACCAGAAATATGGAGATCCAACTAGGAAACATTTCCGAAACCGATAGTGAATTGTATGGTTTTGCCGATGCTGATTGGGCTGGAGACAGGATTGATAGAAAGTCGAACAGCGGTTATTTGTTTAAGTACATGGGAGCTATGTTCGACTGGCGATGTAAAAAGCAAACTTGCGTGGCACTTTCATCGACTGAGACAGAATTCATCTCTCTGTCAGAAGCCAGTCAACAAGCCATATATTTGACAGGACTTTTACAAGATTTCCAAATCAACCTTTCTGAGATCATTATTTTCGAAGATAATCAATCGTGCCTAAAAATGATTGATAGCGGAAAAATGAGTGATCGTACAAAGCACATAGAAACAAAGTATAACTTTGTCAAAGAACTGAAATCGATGAACAAAATCAGTTTTCAATATTGTCCAAGCAGTTTAATGTTAGCTGATTTTTTAACAAAGCCGCTCGGACCAGAAAAATTATCGAAGATGAGAAAAATGATTGGTATGAAAATAGAAGATTCATAATGTCGAGAAGGGGTGTTGAAGATAAACGACAAATATGAATATATTAGGTACAATTGCAGTTTAGGGTAGTAACCCCGATTTTGACGAAAATTTTTTTTGGGGTTATTTCGAGGTCCTTGAACACAAATCTGAAGTCAAAAAGCCTCGCTCTCACTTACTTTTTGATTTACGACCAATTAAATGTCACAAAAAGGGTATTTTCAACATCAAACTTTTTCCACAAAAAAGCAACAGATTTGCCTTTGCCTTATATCAGCATAGTCTAGACACATCAATTCACGCATTTTTGGAACATTTTGCAGTATTTTCAACTTTGTATTGAAAATATAAGATTTAAATTAACATAACAATACATTTGATGAAAATCGCTTATTGACAGCAGTGACAGCAACAACAACAAACAAACGGTCGTGTTCCGATATTCTGAAATTCACAAGACACTTTTCGCGCTACCTCTCATGAAACCCTGTTAAGTCTCGTTCATACCCGCGCAAATTTTGCAATTTTTCTGCGAATAAAATGTATGTGTGAATAAACATGTGTTCTGCATCAACGACTGGTCGGGCATGACTGGTAACCATTTTATTTCGCGATATGAAAAAACCGTCGCAATAACTACGTGGCATTTTATTACCCTACTTTTTGGTATAACATCGTAATGTTGCAGTTTATCGAGTATTGCATTATTATTTCTCCACATAAAAATTGAACCTTTCTACAAAAAGTAGAGAAAAAAATAGTGCTAGAAAACCGCGCGCACGGCCAAATGTCGGCCGAGCGCGCTCGCTTCGCTCGCATATTTCTGGCTATGAATCTTCACCAAGAAATAAGGAATGAACCTTTCTACAAAAAGTGGAGAAAAAATAAAATAGTAGTAGAAAAGCGCGCGCTCGGCCGACATTTCGCAATTCCGCGCGCGCGGAATTGCGAAATGTCGGCCGAGCGCGCTCGCTTCTCTCGCGTTTTTCTGGCTATGAATCTTCACCAAGAAAAAAAGTAGAGAAAAAATAAAATAGTAGTAGAAAAGCGCGCGCTCGGCCGACATTTCGAAAGCGCGCTCGCTTCGCTCGCATATTTATGGCTATGAATCTTCACCAAGAAATAAGGAATGAACCTTTCTACAAAAAGTAGAGAAAAAATAAAATAGTAGTAAAAAAGCGCGCGCTCGGCCGACATTTCGCAATTCCGCGCGCGCGTCGCTCGCATATTTATGGCTATGAATCTTCACCAAGAAATAAGGAATGAACCTTTCTACAAAAAGTAGAGAAAAAATAAAATAGTAGTAAAAAAGCGCGCGCTCGGCCGACATTTCGCAATTCCGCGCGCGCGGAAATGCGAAATGTCGGCCGAGCGCGCTCGCTTCGCTCGCGTATTTCTGGCTATGAATCTTCACCAAGAAATAAGGAATGAAACTTTTAATTCGAGGAAGGTTTGTTTGGAATCAGTTTTTGACAAGAATGACATTTGTGACGTCATCACTTTCCTCGATCATACTGCCGTGCTTAGCCCAGAGTGGCGGTAACTGACATTAGTCTATATTATAGGAAAAAGAGTTTTGAATTTTTATTTTTATATTTTAGTACATGTTCAATTTGTAACTTCATTTGGGTTGCTTTAATTTATTACCAATTAAAGCATCCCAAGTGAAGGTACAGATTCAAAATATACTAAAATATCAAAACAAAAATTGAACACTCTCTTTTCCACAATATACCTAGTCGAATGTCAGTTACCTCTGAAGAACGTTTGTTTCCGCTTAATGTCAGTAAATTTTTAACTTCTAAAGACTTGATCATACTCTTGTGAAATTCGCAATTTTTCTGCGAATAAAATGGTTACCAGTCATGCCCGACCAGTCGTTGATGCAGAACACATGGTTCTGCATCCATTTTATTCGCAGAAAAATTGCGAAATTCGCGAGGGTATGAACAAGACTTAACAGGGTTTCATGAGAGGTAGCGCGAAAAGTGTCTAGTGAATTTCAGAATATCGGAACACGACCGTTTGTTATCCATATCTGTCATACTGTCATTTTTAGTTGCTGTAAATAAACGATTTCCATCAAATGTATTGTTATGTTAATTTAAATCTTATATTTTCAATACAAAGTTGAAAATACTGCAAAATGTGCCAAAAATGCGTGAATTGATGTGTCTAGATTATGCTGATATAAGGCAAAGGCATTTTTTTTTATTTTTGTGGAAAAAATTTGATGTTGAAAATACCCTTTTTGCGACATTTAATTGGTCGTAAATCAATAAGTAAGTGAGAGCGAGGCTTTATGACTTCAGATTTGTGTTTAAGGACTTCGAAATAACACCCAAAAAAAATTTCGTCAAAATCGGGGTTACTACCCTAAACTGCAATTTTTCCATATATTATTATTTATACTCTGTATTTTTATTCTTATTGATACTATGGTTATTCAGATGTCATAACAAGTTTGATGTCAATTCATATGTTATTATATTTTGAAAAACGTTCAAAACTTGTCTCTAAAAGTTATTGTATTGAAAGTATCTGCGAATATCTGCTAACACGAACATACTGTGTTGACAATCTATATGAATGACAATTAATGTCAGATAAAAAATTGATCGACATAAATCATTTTTAGGAAATAGATTCAAAATATAGAGGCAACCGTAAGTAATTCAGTTCAGTTTGATTTACATCAGTTCTCATGTTATTCTATATTTTAGGAATTTGAGTACTTACTTAACTACTACTACATACTGCATCCGTACAAACGTATGTTAGAAACATTCAACTTGTGAATTAATAAAGAAAATATCAAGTGTGGTTTGTACTGCAAGTCCGGCCAAACGAGTTTTATTAATCTATTTCTACATATTCATTCAATACCAAGTTCGTAATAGTGTGTTTTGTTGAATTATCGTATGTTATATCACAAGACCTATAAATTTAATCGATTATACTATCAAAATATTTTGAGCATGATTCTGCTTGGCAAATAGTTGAATGCACAATAATTCAATTATTTTGAAATTGTTGTGCTTGAAATTATTTATCAAAAAGCACAATCATGCAAAAATTATTTTAATAGTTCAATCCATTAAAATTTATAGGTCGTGTGATATACGACCAGATTATTTCTTGAATGAGGTAGATTAAAACCAACAAAGAATTTTATTGATAATGAACACCGACAATTTCTTTATTATAAGTACATTGAGAAAATTATTATTTTTATTTTGTATCCGTACAGTTGTGATAACAATTGCAATTTGTGTAGGTCACAAATGTTTGTTTTTCATTGCTATTTATATAAGATGAGACATTGTTATCTAATGAAGACGATTGGGCAGATGAAGCTGAAACAGAGGCTGACAGATTGTTGGTTGTTGTTGATAGACCGGTTGTTTTAATATCATACATCTTTCTTATTTTGTTAAGTATATCCTGATGATGAGTGGGATCCATTTGAAGATATGGTTTGATAGAAGATGCGCTGTTATGTCCTGTGATTTTGATTAGTTGCTGTTCTTGAACTCCAATCCTAGCTAGCTTATTAACTGCTGTTGATCGGTTAGAATGGTTAATTATTTCTGCTTTCTTGATTCCGATTTTCTGTGCTGCTTCTCGGGTCCATTTTGATTTATTCCTATCGGGAAATTTTTGTACCAGGTAGTAGATTCGGGTCTTTTCCAAAAAGGATTCGGGGTTAGAATAACCTATCCGATTCAATATTATTGCCTCTTTTGCTGAGAAGCTTTTTAAAGAATCTTACAGGGCACATTTTTGTTTCTGAAGTATTCTGAACCAAACCTTTGTTGTCCGTAAGCTTTTTATCGCCTCCTTGTGCAATTTTAGTGAATATGGGGTTGTATTCTATTCTACCTACAACAAGAAAAAAATTATACTTTAGACAGAAGTGCTTTTCAACATTTTACCTGTAGAACTTCCTTTATGGTCGACTTCTTCTTTAAATTAACTTATTAGACAGAAAGTCGCTTCTCCACCTCTCCTCGCTAATTCAATGGCTATTATATGGATGAGTTTTTTTGCAATTCCTCGGGAGTATTCTCGTTTCATAAATCAACTTTTTTCACATGTTCTTCACCACTTAAAGCAGACGAGCTTTCCTTTCTTTTAATTGGGTTTTGTAGAAGAATTTTGCGTTTAGCATTTCTTGCATCTCTGGCAGTTTTGAAAACTATATCTATAAAGTCTTGCACTTTTTTTTTGCTACGATATTCCACATTGTCTTTACCACACCTTCTTTCCGTCTTTCTTCCGCATATTAAACCCCCAGTCTTTCAATATTACAGCCAATTCATCAATTCTGGTATCTTTATTGAAAGAGTAACCTTTTGTCTTACAAAAGTCGGAAAATTGTAGCCATACAGAAGCTTGGGTTTTCATAGTGTTTATTGGTGTACTATTATGAATTGCCAAATCGATATTTTCACCCGAAATAATACTGAAACGTGAATTCATTTTTGCTTAAGCTTTAAATACGATACGTTTCAGAAACAAACGCTTCGTTGATGATGTTTGTTTATATATTACTTTGGTTACGCATCCCAACAATACATTGAAGAAGCCTTTCCTGCAAATTTTGCATGTAAACATTTCAAATTCAGACTTATTTTCGTTCTCTAATGTCAAAATATTTGTCTAGAAATCCTATCGAAAATGGAGTTTCACTGATGAAAATCAATATCAGGTCATTCAAACGGTTAAGAAATATTTTTTTTTTATAAACTTGCCAAGAATTGTAAGAGTCCCTGAAAAACGACACAACGAAAACCAATATGGAGGACGAAAATTTAATCGCGATTAAACAGCTTTGGGGAAATCACCACTTTGTTAAACAAAATATATTCGAAAAATGGTGGTGTCTGATTGGTCTATTTCATTATGAAAGAAATAATCGATAACAAACAAACAAATGAAGAAATATAATCATGTATACTTGATAATTCTTTGTATGGAACTAGGAATTGAATAGAAGAAAATAAAAAAGTATGATTCATGTTAATCATGTTCGTTCTGAAACTCTCGACCATTACTTATGAAATAATCTGTATTCCTGTAAAGGTGACCTGAACATTTAAATCATTGAGCAACAAAAATTCACTTCTGTTCTGTTGTGAGATGTTTCTTTAGGAATTCATCAAGTTCCCCATATTATTTTGACACCAACCACGTAAACTCCAGCGCCCGTCACTATACTCCGATGTTAAACCCTCTCATGTATGAAAATATTAATTCGATCGACTAATCTTCCTATCCATTTACCAAATTTCAAATTAAATTACGCAAATCGCATCCCCTGAGACGCAAAACAGTCGATTATGCATAAATAATTGGTGTGCTCATGGCCTCGCCTGTCTTTACGCGCGACATAAGCAAAGGCTGCCATAGAGCAAATGACATAAATTAAGCATTATATCAATTTTGCGCCTGACAGGCCATATAAAGTGACAGAAGGTCAAATGACGTTCTGCTGCCCTGGGATGAGGGAAATTCTACCCCATTATGACGCGAAAGTGGGGATGATTTGATACAGCACACATTTCGTTGTAGCAATTAAAATGCTTTCGTGATTGGATTGGGTTTATGCGGATTTCTTGCTAGCTTCATGAGTTCCAGTTTGTTACTAGCGTTTTCGAATTTTCGCGGGAGTTGTTTGTCATCAGGAGGCCTGGAAAATAATTGGTGGTGGTGTCAATCGTTTTGATTCCAGACGAAAGTAGAATTCAATTTATTCACTTGGGTTTAAAATTGACAACCATATCCATGAGTCACAAAAATGTAAAACTCAATATCGAAATTATGGAATTAAACAAATACGACATCAACATTTATTCAAGTTTCTGACCACAAATAGAGTATATACAGTGTGTCAAATTTGAAAGTTGCTAGTGGCAATATCTTGGTAATGAAAAAAGATATCAAGGCTTGGCAAAAATCAAAACAGTATAGATATATAGATATAATTTATTGATTCTTTTTGCTACAGGTTATGTAGATGGGACAACTCAGAGTTTTATGTATATCGATACAGATACAGTAACAATAAATTCAAAATGAGCTGTACAGGCACTTTAATAAATACATGCTAACAAATCTAAAGTATAGATAAAATGTGACGACACAGGACATTTAAGAATAGAATGAATTATTTTGACACGTAGTCATCATGTATGTATTCGATCTTGATGAGAATTTATGTTTGGATAAAAAATAAAGATAAAAAAAAATATATACATAAATATGATAGAGAACATACAAGACAAGAACATTTTAAAACACATTAAAATTTTCAGAATAAATACGGACGTGCATTGCCCACTTCAAGTGTAAATTTATCTACCGTATAAAAAAATTCAGATAAAAAAGTTTCAATTGTTTTTTGAAAGTTTTGTGTGACAATTTATTTAAATCATTTGGCAATAAATTATAAAGGCGAATGGCAACAAATTTAGGAGATTTTTCATATTTCGCGTGATTACATTTTTGTGTTGTGGTAGTATTTTCATTCCTAATATTATAACTATGCAGTTCAGCTCTCATTTGTAGGAGTCCTTTGTTTTCATGAATATGTGTTAGTATTTTCAAAATGCACAAACTGGTAGCAGTCAATATATTATTTTATCTAAAAGTCTCTCTCTCTCCGAAAATCATTCTCAGAAGAGCTTTTTGCTTTATAAAAATCCTTTCTGATCTAGTAGCTAGTCCCCAGAAAGCAATGTTTTGGTATATAATCGAATGGAACTTAAAATATACCTATATTAGTGATTTTGTATCAAACTTATTTTTGAGAGATTTTATCATATAATATGATTGATTCAATCTTTCATATGAGAAATCTCTAGTATCTTGCCATGCGAAGAGTGAGTCGATCATTGTTCCCAAGAATTTTGTCGTACTTGCCAATTCTAAAGGATCGTTTCGGAAACCATGACTTATATTAGTGGAAAGATCATTTACATAGAGTAGGAATATTAGCGGTCCAAGAACGCTACCTTGAGGGATCCCCGTAGATACTTGTCAGAGAGTACGTTATTATGCATTACTTGAAAACTCTATTCGTCATAAACACACAAGTAACTGATTGATATTTCCACGAATTCATATGTTGAAAAGTTTTTCTGCTACAAATTTGGTGTTTAAGAAGGCCCTGCTCAAGTCAAAGAAAATTCCTACAACAATATTTTTTTGTCAATCAAATCGTGTATATGTTGTGTCATCGGATCGAGCATTTCCAGGTAATCATTTATGCTGAGAGATATAAATTTTTCGAAAATGTTTGAGAACGCACTGATATGCCGTATTGGCAGATAATTGTCAATATTTTTACTGTTACCATTTTTTAGCATTGGAACTAGGACGGTAATCTTGAGAAAATCGGGATATTCTCCACAAGGAATACATAAATTCATGTTTGTATGAAATATGCCCTATTACTTCTGACAGTATATCTGCACATTCTTTGACAATTTTTGTGGAAACTTCATCACGTCCTGTGCTTTTTTTCATTGGGTAGTCAGACTATAACTTTTTTTACATCGTCTGGTGTTATGGGATTATAGAACATAGTTTTATTGACATTCGCCATCGTCGTACAGCATCTGGATTATTTCCTGGGAAATGTGTTTTAATTTTATTATAGATTATGGTTGAGAAGTATTCTCCAAATGTTTCCGCGACTTCTACTTCGTTACTGATATTTTTCTGATTGTGATTCAGGACTATAATAAACGAATAGTTGTAAACCAACCAGTTGATGTGGATGGCTGCTTGATAATATTCCAAAGAGTTTGGCTTTTGTTGCTGGAATCATTGACTTTTTTCATATACCGAATAATCTTCTTCTGTCGAATCTCATTTTCTACATTCTTCGTTGCTATCTTATATGCAGTGTTGTCATTTTCGCAGTTCTCATGTTTTCTCAGATAATTCATATGCTTGAGATTATAAATTTTTTTCTTTAGTGGGGAGGAGAGGACAATTTTGTTATTATATTTTTAAGTTTTTTTCTCGAACATTTGGGGAAGGCTGCCTCGAAGCACCAATGGAAATGTTCCCAGAAAACACCGAAAGCTTCGTTTATATTGGTAAACTTGGTGGAACTGAAGTTTTAAAAAAATTCCGTATCACCGGAAAGAAGTTTTTTGAATTCGGCCATGAGGAGATCTGTAATTTTTCAAATTTCTTGAGTTATATCAGTTTTTTCAGTGTCGAGAGATGTATTTTCCATTTAATTTTTATACTACGGTTTGCAAATGATGATCAGATAAGCCTAGATCAAAATTACAGGGGAACCCAATTTTCGGGCGTGAGGATGACATTCTCAAAAAAACTCAAAGAGACTCGCTCAATAAATGTTGCCGTTCCATTCTATACTATCTCTTATTGGGCAATTTCAGAGTAACTCACCTGATTTGTCAAGTGTCAAGGTAATTTTCGTGCAGTAACCATTTAAAAAAGCTTTCAAAAAACAAAAACTACAAAATCATGTTTCCTGCAATACTAAGCACATCTGACCATTGGTAGTCCGTAGAGTATTTTTTTAATTCACATTAGAAGCTAGGAGTGGTTTCGTTATTCTTCAGACGAAAATAGAGCCCGTTTTCAAAGGACTCCTCACAAATCAAATGGGAAATGGATCCCTGTCGAATTGGCTGGAATCTGGATATGTTGTAGTTTATACCCTTCTGATCAAATGTCTCCATTGGCCCGATACCTAAAAATGGACAGTCATTTATGTATCGAAAGTCAAAAGTTGCAACTTGTGCAAATCTCCCTAGCGATCATGATTTTAACGATTTTTCAGTTTTGACAGGAATAATAACAATTTCTGAATTGTCAATAAATGTTAAGTTTCTACAAAAGCTAATGTTTTGAAGATTCTTATCCTCGCATTATTTTGAATAATATGGATTTAAAAAAAAAATGTCGACAAATGTGAAATCGCCATACGCAGACGATACAGATATAAATATAATACAGAAATAAATATAGTTACTCTAGAAATAATTAATAATAAATATATTAAATTGAATTAAAAATTATTATCACCCAAAGAGATGCAAATTCTTTTTCAATCGCGTGAGAGATCTGCACTAGTCGAAACTTTTGACCTTCGATACCTAAAAAACTGTCCATTTTTAGGTCTCGGGCACATGGAGACTTTTGATCAGAAGGGTATAAACTACAAACCTATCCAAATTTCAGACAATTCGACAGGGATCCATTTCTGGCGAAAGTTTTGCTGAATATATTTAGGGTTTCTTGACTAATGTTATCTTTAAGTTCTTCCATTGGTGCTGATCGAGTTTTATAAACCGCTGATTTCAGATGAACCCATGAAAAAAATCTGAGTGGTTCAAATCTGGACATCTTAGAGGCCATTTTATAAGTCATCTCTTTCCAATCCAATAGTTAATAATATGTAAGTACTATATTTTTCCCATATGACGCCAACTGTTTACAATAATTCATTTCCTTTGAGATGCAGAGTGTAAGCAGTACTGTTAGTTGATGAATTAGTTATAAAAAAAATCGTCTGCAGAATTGGAATAGTTGATCGCCATTTCTTCGAACGAGATAGAACCAGATCAACAGCCCAAACTGAGAGATTTTGTCAAAAAGTATCAAGACATCTTTGATACCAAACAAGGAAAATGGGGTAGAATGAAGGTGGTTTAGCGATACAATGACACAGGGAATGCCCGACCTATCCAACAGTCATCTAGAAGACATTATATTGCCAAGAAGGATGAGGCTTACAAAACAGTCAACGATATGGTGAAAGAAAAATTTATTGAACCATCTGATAGCCCTTGATCCTTTCCAGTCGTAGTGGTGAATATGAAATATGGATCAACATGTTTACGCGTAGACTATCGTCAACTGAACAATGTGATAAAGAAGGATAGCTACCCTCTTCCGAGAATAAACGACATCCTAGACGGCTCTGCGATATTTTCGACTCTAGATTCAAAAAGTGGTAATTGGCAGATTCAACTGGCACCAGACGATCGAGAAGAGACAGCTTTCACCATCGGCTTAGGATTGTGGCAGTTCACCGTTATGCCATTCGGGCTGTTTAAGGCTCCAGCTTCATTCGAGAAATTAATGGATACTGTTCTGAAGGGACTCTCATAGAAGACTTGTTCAGTATATCTCGAAGATATAATTGTAGTCAGCAGGTATTTCGAGGATCATGTGAAAAATCTGGAGAAGCTATTTCTGCGAGCGAGAAACTACGGAATGAAACTGAGCATTTAGAAATGCCATCTGTCAAAAAGAATGACAGTACCTTGGTCACGTTGTTTCTGGGACAGGAGAGACAGTACAAAATAAAATAAATGCAATCGTGTAGACCATTTTAATAACAATATTTTAGCTCCACATGATATATCCTTCCATTATCACCACCGACTGAAAAGTTAAAGGGATGTACTTCATGTCGTCAGTGTGTGAAATAAATTTGAATGATGGAATGTGATCCATGATACAATATAATTTGGATCTCCTCAGAGACCAGTTCGCTATTCGTGTATTTAACCCTGATTTCTCCAGACGACAAGAAAATGCTGTAATGAACATATCTGGCCTGCCAACGACACCATGCGTAAGCCCAGTGTGTCCCTTCAATGGAGTCATCGAGCCGCAAACTGCCACCATATGAAGTAAACAGTGCAGCAGCTGGACCCGATCTCCTAACTCCTGCTCGGTTTCACTTACAATTCGATGACGACCCCAAACGCTCTTCCTTGTTTACACGCGCGATATCGCGCGCAATTAAAATATCAACCCTATCCGCGAATTTGGCGGAATACGTAAAGGGTTCGAGCGAGGATGAATTTATCGTTAAGGTTGGGGGCTGAAATTTACTTTTCTAAAATCAGGAGGTATTAAGTGGATTCATTAGGACAAGCATAAACCTCTGTTAGAAAATTTCCTGTACTGTACTTAGACCAATCCGCATATCAGGTATCTCATCAAGTCGCTCGAAAATAGTAATAAATGAATATAAATATTGTTACAATATTAGATCATTTATATTTTGATTCTATGTCATTCATAATATTTCAGTATATAAACATGTACAATAAATGAATAAATAAATACATGAATAAACAATACAATATAAAAACAATAAAAATACAAATGAAACAAAATAAAACTAAGTATGATATGATAGCAGCGATTTAGTGCTTTCCTGTTCATAGAAGAGACCATAGATCTCTCCGCTCACCAGGGATCTAGATGAAATTGGGTTCACATGTGAATCATTATATCACGTGCTCCCACACGGATGTCTACAGTAGGCTGTGTAGTTGTCCGCTATAGGTAGTCCCACTATAATTAGATAATGCATGTAGACTATATCGACAAGAGGTTACGTTTCCTGCTGTATAATTACTCATATCCAAACCCTCTTACGGACAGTCAAAGGTAACACTCAATTTTCCTCAGTCTTTCTATTGAAGAAAACCGTTTCAAATGGATAAGTAACATTTTCGGGAATCTCTGAATCGATAAGGATTTCGTGCACTTCTCTCTTTGCACTTTGCACATGTCGACTTCTCGTCACCATCCAAAGTTTCTTCCCTTCTGAATGAATCCAAACATTGTGATAGTTTTAGTTGGCCTGCTCTTCGTTGTATTGAGAGGGACAGATCCCAAAACGGATCGAAAGAGACTGAACAGTAACCACAATAAGTAGATTTTAACTGGCCAACGAAGTTGTATACAATTTTGGAATTGTCAGTACTTAAGTATCTTGACCATGACTCTTGAGCCTCCTCACTGTGACTCAATTCCTCATCTGTCTCTCTAATTAAGGGTATGGGCTTTTCCGTTACTCTATTGACGTCTTCATGTAGACCCTCTAACAGGAATCGTAAGAACTCTTGAGCATCTTCCTGGGCAAAACCGATGAAATGAGGAGCGATTCTTTCGATTTGACTTTATTAACAACTCTACCAGAAGAATCATCTGACCAAAGTACCTTGATCACCTGGGAAAATACTTTGATTTAAGCTTCCTCCCTAGATATGTAAGTGTTTATATCCCTTGTGTGGGCGTCTCTTTTCAAATACTCTAATAACCATCTTGTGTTCGATAAACACTGGATAATACTGTTCATGGAGCATGTGTTACCAATACTTTTCAACCCATTAAGATCTAGAATTTTGACAGAACTATGTCCTATGGGCAAGTTGGAGCTGAAGCTGTTTTTGCTGCGTTTGCCACTGCTATCGTCTTCGGAATAGTCTATGATGTGCTGATTGTCACTTGATCGGTGTGATGGGGTATCAGAGTTAGGCCTGTTGGATATAGAGTCTCTTGAACTGAAACACTGATTGATGTTATTTGGTATTGGGTTAGGTATAGGAAGGTGCTTTTTAGACCGTGGTATGTTGAAAAATTCATTCAAATGACGATCGACAGGAACTGTTCCCAATACCGAAGCTGCATTGCCTCTTTGAATGGCGATACTGATGTGTTGAAGAAGAAAGCTGGTGGAACGGCTATCATTGGTCACCTGAAACATTTTTCGACTAATATCTCTGATGAATTCCATTGCTTGAGGACCAAATACTCCACAGGTTTCGATTCCAACAGGGTAGAATAGATAGAGATTTCCCTAGTTTTGGTTTTTTAAATTTCAACTTCTTTTTGATTGATAATTGATTGTTGATTTTTATTTTGATTGATAAAAATATGTGAATGAAAAAATTGGTTTTTGTAGTGGTTGATACAAAATATACAATATAATTTTTTTATTCATTCACTTACATTGAAAATATTCGCTTCATTTATACTCCATCAGAAAAAGAAAATTTTCAATCTGTTTCCTCCTCATATTTCAGTTTCTTCTTTTGAATCATCGTCTCCATCATGTGAGAGAATCTCATCATTCGCTGACAAGGCATGGTAGTTGATCTCCTTCAAACCATTTGATCATGATAATTTTTATTTTGAAAGAAATAATTGATGGATAACGGGAAAAATATAATCTGTCCATTTGCACAAGCCCTAAACCCTAAACCAGTTCCAATGATGACCATGAGGGGGTTGAAAAATAAACCCTGAATGATAAAGAATATGACAGTAGTATATCATAAGAAAATATCTCTATTCCATAACAACGTATTAGTCAACAGCCATTTTGCCGTAAAAATTAAGGTAGTATTTATATTCTTTTTTGAAATATATCCTACGCGGAAGCGGGCTCTTGTCGATAGATTGACCAATTCTTAGCAACTTTTGTTCCATAAAGTTTTTTATAAAGTTGATACTTTTCGAGTTATTAGCGATTGAAATGTTTTTTAACCGTTTTTCATGAATAACTTGAAAAAACTTAATTTTGTTAAAAAAATTATTTTAACAAAATTGTAGCCAATAAAAAACCAAAGAGTTTCGTGCCTGTAGGTCCTATGTTATCCCAATAACGACGTAGTTATTGCTCTTTGAAGTATGGTTATTTTCGAAGAACCCTGAAATTGAGAACCTTCAATCCTCAAGTATCTCGAATATGGTGAAATTTTTGGGAAAAACTCAAGAGACGTTTTTAAAGTACAATGAAAAACCTTCCAAATGAAATCCGACAAAAGTCTTCTGCATGAGAATTGACTGACTTATAACCAAAATGTAAACAATTAAACCCTCGTCATTACAAGCCTAATAGAAATTAATAGCTCCCCAGTTGTAATTGAATTTACTTAGGTATAATTGATATGATACATGTAATTTGACTGGTTTAGATTGCTTGGTTTAGAAAAAATTATTAATAAATTAACTCCTGTATAAAATGTGTCATTTAAAGATGACTGTATTGTCATTTTGACAGCGATAAAAAAGGTGCATCGTTTTTTATCACCGCTAAAAACGCCTGTTCCTCTTTAGCGTCTACATCTAGTATGCTTACGTCACTTTAATGTCTGCCCTGTCAGTTATTTAAGTATTGTTGATAGTTGATACTGAAACATTACAACATGAGTCGTTTTGGGGAAGTTTCGACTCAACAAATAACAAAAAATATAGAAAAAGCAATTCCGCAATCTACAAAAAATACTAAAGCGTCAATACGGAGACAATTTATATTCGGTCGTTAATTTATCTTGCCAAAAAACACTCGAGCTTTGCTTTTAAGGACAATTTTTTTTTAACTCAAAATTTTTCCATCAGTAATTTTGCTCGAAAAACTGACATTTGACAAAATCGCTCGACCTTCGGTCAGTTTTTCTCGTAAAATAACTGATTGGCAAAATTATTTCGTTACAAAAAGAAATGTATCCGATAAAGAAAAGCTCTTGTGTTTTTACTGTTGATAAAAAAAACGACATTTTTATAATTAAAAAAATATGCCCTTTTCTTAAATAAACCAAAAAGTATTCATAATATGAAAAAATGTTACTCTCACTCTTTTAGTTATTACCTTTTTCTTTTCAGCTCCCCAGTTTCTCAGTGCGCCAAAACATGAAATTCTCTCAACCTTAAGCAGTTCTTGAAACGTGTTCGTTGAAGAAAATATCGAATATAATTTTGTGATTGTAATAGATTTTTTAAAAATAAATACAGTAAATCTAACTCAAACATTTGTTTTATTATATTAGCAATTCAACGTGAATACTTTTGTACTTTTGTACTTTTTATTAAATTTCTAAACTTTAATTTACCTAGACCTAGACCTAGACGTTAAATACCTTATTATACTCAAATGTTGAAATGATAATAATTTCATACAAATATTCTGCAGTTTCGGTTTTGTTGTCAAAATATTAGACACAGCGTTTAGTTCAATGGCTGCGTTGTTTGATTGGAAATTATATTAACTGAAAATGAAACATACCTAACGAATACTTGAAGAGTTAATGGTACGGACTGTTACTAATTCCATTCATTGCCAAATTTAAACACTATTTGAGAGTTTTGAATACTTTTTGGGTGACTGTTTCGGATGATAAAAGTTTTTACTTGGATACTGATAAAAATTGTTCGGTAAGTTGAAAAATCGATATTGTGAAAGGTACTGGACATTATTTGAAAATTTTGCTTCGTTTTGGGTAATGGATTGTTAAAATGGAAAAATCCATTTTTTGGTTGATGGAGTCTCCTGCTGGTTCTGGCTTCTGTTCTCTGGTTCGGTAACTCGGGAGATTTTGAAGTCAGATCAGTAAATTCTTTGTTTCTTCTTGTACCCAGTTTTAGTTGATGGAGAAGGCTTTTTCTTCTTATTTTATTAATTTCAAATTGCCGGTACATAAATTCTGATTTCTTTTTTGATAATTTTCTCCACCTTCCATTTATCAACAACCTATTGGTTAACGTTTCTCAGTCTCCCTACAGCATTTCTTAGCACCCGTGATCACTCTCGTTTTATGATGCAATTCTTTCAAAAATTTCTTATAACTACTTACAACTATTTACAATTTTTCTTATTCCTATGTTATCAAATTTAATTCCTCTTTATTTTATAAAAGTTCTCACATTTCTTCTGTCTGTTCTAATTTCACCAAGTTGCTATTTTGATTCATGATTTGACATTTCTGTCCTCGTTTTCAATTGTTGAAATGTACATGTAAAATTGACTATCTACTGAATTCCATATAATGATTGCTTTAGAATTCTTTTTTACTTTTTGTGTTCTTTCAAATTTGTTTTGGGTAGTAGATAAGTTTGTTTGTATAAGTATTTAGTTTCTGATACAAAATTCTTTCCAGGAAAAACTGCTGTTCACTTGCTGGGTAGACTGGAATCGTTTTTATGTACTGAAATTGGTTGCTATTTTCATACCATCTTGTATGAAATTGAAGATTTTAGGATCTAAGAAATCCAAGCTACGCTGTCTGTCTTTTTTTATCGCATTTCGGTAAGATAATATTGGCTCTGTTTTTTGTTTCATATAGGAGTGACCTATCTGCGGAACCTTAATCTTATTTCTATGAATGTTCATTATCATTTTTTGACAGTATAACTGTCTCAAATCAAGAAATCTACTTTCGATGAACAACTCATCGCTCGGATAGCATTTGTTTTCATTCTAAATTATCCTAATTAGCCATTTCTGTAGTACTTTGACTCTAGATGACAGTCAAGAACTCTGTCCCATCCAATATTCTCGTATAACAATTGAGATTGCAGTACCGAAAAACGTAAAGTTCGCCGATGGGGAATGTCTAGGTATTATTTCAAAAACTCAAAACGGCTAAGCTGTAGATAAAAATAAGAGGCTCTTTTCACACAAAATAAAAGACGCAAACGGCCTATACTACTTTTTATAGGATAGTTCGTTGATGAAAACCCCGGTTTTCGCGCCAGCAAAATCGCTTTGTGGAATTTTTTAAACAAGAAATAGTGAAAAAATTTACAACTTTTTTGTTTTTTTGCGAATATCTCAAAAAGTATTGGAGGAATCGTTTTACAGTCAGAAGCAGTTTTGTAGAGAATTATTAAACCTACAAAATGATCTGAATTCTGTAAACGGCATCTGGGAGTAGAGAACAATCTACAATTTGTATATTTTGGATTTTCACCTGAGAGATGGGAAATGTGTTGAAAATATCACAGAAAGTTGATCAAAACGCTTCAAAGTGCGTCCGAAGTCACCCGAAGTCGAACTGAAGTTAATAGGAGTTGGTTCGGGCGACTTCGGGTGCACTTTGATGCATTTAGAGTAAATTTCAGTGACATTTTCAACACAGGTGAAAATCCGAAATATACAAATTGTAGATATTGATCTCTACTTCCATATGCCGTATACAGAATTTGAATAAGACGATTTCCCTTAAATCGGCGCATTTAGAAATATTTGCCCTCAAATTGTTTATAACGCGATTGTGTAAAAACTACATATCAGACAGAAACCTTCCTGCCCACAGTTGAACCACAAGATTTTATCTATCAGTTTCTGCAATATTGTTTATCCATCTTCAGGTTTATAAAAATTATGAATTTTGGAAAAATGGTCTCTTTTTCGAGGTTTTTCCGGATTTTCTCAGTGAAAAATACACCGATCTGGGCGTATGAAAAACCATTTTGTAGGTTTTTTAAAACCCTACAAAAGTTCCATTGACTGTAAAACGATTCCTTGAATAATCTTTGAGATATTTCCAAAAAACCAAAAAAGTTTCAATTTGTTTCACTATTTCTTGTTTAAAAAATTCCACAAAGCGATTTTGCTGGGGCGAAAACTGGGGTTTTCATTAACGAACTATCTTATAAAAATTAGTATAGGCCATTTGCGTCTTTTATTTTTTGTGGGAAAAAACCTCTATAGCTTGGTCTACAACGTGAATATCGATTGATTATCATACTATGTATTTATCTATGTTAGCGCCTGTACTTTCGAATCCTTGCTATGAACTGTGTGTTTTTGAAGCAATGAATGTATTCTATTCTACTCATTCCTAAATCCTTCATTGATGTTTCCTTAGTAATTTTAGTGTCTTCATCAGTATTGAGTGACCCTAGATTTGGTAATTTATTAGTATATGATGAAAAGGTAAATATTTTGTTTTTTCCATATTCCATATTCAAATTATTATATTGAAATCACGATTGAATCAAATTAACATCTTATTCCGCTTTTCTTTCAGAAAATTCCAGTTTTCTGCTTGGTAATATATCGCAGTATCATTCGCAAAACTGAGCACAGTTCCACTGGTCTTCATACACGACAAACTGTTGATATATAGATATATAGTATAAATGTCCCAAGACGGTGCCGTGGAGAACACCATATGTAACAACCCTCATTTGGCAACAATCACCGTCAATAACTACTTGTTGTTGTCTATCCGAAAAGCAACTCTTCAGAGGTCGTATACATTTTCTCTAACACCACATAGTTTCACTTTTTTCAACAAATTTTGTGGCATACAGTGTTAAACGCTTTAGAGAGGTCAATGATTACACATAGTGCAGGTTTTTTTATTAAATCAAGTGCCTTATACAAATTCCCTCTCTGAAGCAGTATTACGCATCTGTCAGAATGTTGTTTTTTGTCAAGAATTCAACTATTCTAATCCTAATAATTTTTTCTAATAGTTTTGAAAAATTACTTGTTAGTGAGATTGGCCAATAATTTCCAAAGCTCTCATTCGTTTCACTCTAATAAGAAGGTCGAGTAAGTCCTATTTTAAATGATTTGGGAAAATACTCAAATCTAAAACATTAATTGAATAGGCGAAATAAAGGTTCAGCTATAGTGTCTCGGCTCTAATTGTGTATAATATGGATGAACATCGAGGGAAACATGCTCTCTCTCGCTTGCAACGTTAGGTACTCTACAATCATATCTGTCAGTCTTTCGTCATGCCCAAAAGTGACTACTACTGTCTTTAAGTGACCAACAGTCACATTGATGTCAATAACCCTTGTGTTCCAATCGTTTTGACTATTCAACCTCGGACTTCTAATTGGTTCTCTTCATATCATTGAATATTTATAACTATCTCTGATCCTATGTGATGCATACTTTGGCCAGCTTTTACAATAAAATAACTATCAAAGCACAAATCATGACATTCATCAAATATATTCGAATTCTCATTTGTATAACTGATCATTCAGTAAATTTAAGAAGACATTTTTATTAATTTATTCTGAAACTTTCAAAGAGATTCTAATTGGTACTTCTGTCTCAATTCGTAAAATATCAGAATTTTGATTAAATGAATCTGCGGTAAGGTTTGAAATAGTTGAACTTTTCATTCATTAAACTGCTTCTATGTACAACGATTCTTTGTACCAATCCGGAGTTTGACAGACACTGTTTGTCAATCTGTTGAATCACGGTTCATCGCAGATTTTGATACTTCATCTTGACATGGGCCTTAACGAAAAGGGGGCAGCTGCAGAAATATTCCTGTTGACTGAGTTATGAAATACTCTTGGAAAAGCTCCCACATTGCGGGTTTTGCAGCACATCTCTCAACTGGATCAAATCCTAATATACTGATCGAAATCTAAGGATTATGTTAGACGTGCGGAAAGAACTATACGTGGAGTCCCACAGGAGTCGGCTCTGGGCGCCATGCTTCTTTCACTCTACATCAACAATGGCCAACGTCAAGAAAGACACTATGAGCCGATTAACGTTTCGTCGAATACCAATGTTGAATAGGTTTTCTGATACGAATTCAACATTCAAGGTATCAAATGCTGTATTGAGGCCAAAAAAAAATATCAATAACATTTTTTTCATCCATTATATAGGGGTATGATAAAGTAATGCACAAAATTCATAAAACGTATTGAAAAAAATGCAAAAACACGTCAATCTGTTTTTTTTATTCCGCATCTTTTGACATAAGTTACAAAAATAGCACGTCAAAGTTGTCAAAGTTATGACGTCATCAACAATTTTTTTTAATGGGAAGCTAAGATTTTTATTACATTATGTGATAGAGCTTGTGTTTTTACACAAGGGAAAAATAGTTGTAGTAGGGCTCACATAAGAAAAAAAACGAGAAAATGAATAAAAAACGAAATAAACGTAAGTTTCATAATAACTCTTCAATTAACTAAACAGTCCATTAAACCAACTTTGACGTGTTATTTTTGTAACTTATGTCAAAAGATGCGGAATAAAAAAAAAACAGTTTGACGTGTTTTTGCATTTTTTTCAAAAGTGATCGTTGTACGTTTTATGAATTTTGTGCATTACTTTATCATAATACTGTATAGTGTAATTTTTGTATGAAGTAGAATGGTTATCGAATCTTTCTGTCGAATTGTCTGGAATATTTGAGAAGACACTAATAATTGACATGGGACGATGATTTTATTATTATTATCAGTCCATGATCTGTGAATATAATATTCTATATGGATTTTCGAAGTATCAGATACAAATTCCATATGAACCAGTATTCTACATTGCATAAAATCCGCATTCTTGTTATGATTACATGTCTATTCTACATGCATCACTTCCAAAAGTCGTTCCATTTAAAATCGCTACATAAGCGTTAAAGTTTTCCAATTCAATCCAACCGTCGAGTGGTGATTGCATCTTTTCATTCAAAATGTTGATATTTTGAATTGAAAACAGTATCATAATAGCCGCTAATCATGCATATTTTATATCGAAACATTCCAGGGTAGCAGTCATCGATTTTTTGGGGGCGAACTAGGATATTTTCAAACGGAAGAAAAAAGTCATTATCAGTCAAACAGAATGAAAGACTAGTATAGTCTTTCCAACGTCAATTGCAGAACATAAAAACTCGTTTCAAAGCCTTACCGATAATTTCGTTTGATGTGCCGACACCTCATTTAAATCATGATTTATTACTCTCCGGTCAAATATTTTGCATTTTGCCGCACGTCAATCAAGGTCACGTGGTCCGCGGCGTTTCCTTTGAATCTATACGAGTTATTGCAATTGATATTAGAAAGACTTTACTACAAACATGTGGGAAAATATTAATTAACAACGTCAACCAACGCGGTAGAAATCATCAACTACTTTTATGGCAAGTAGCACGGCTATGGAGATATTGCATTATAACTGACGAACACTTGTGCAATGTTCTTCAAAGATGGTTCTCCAAAACGGCATAACTTCGTGTGAATCTGATGTGGCGATCTAGAGCAGATCGATTTTCAAGTTCCTGCCCTCCGTCAGGGCAAGGATATGTCATCTTGGCTGACTTCGAAGCTGTCTGCAAAAATATCAGAATCAGAATATTTGCAGAGCAAAACCTGGGATGTATTGAAAGTTATTGAAGTCTAAAACGATTAAGAAAAGTACAATTAAATCTTGAAGATCAACAGTTACCAACATTCATTCGCTGTATCACTGATTTTCTGATTACATAATATAGATAAACTGTTACTAATTTGCATATGAGGTGGAATTTCATAGAGTAGCTGGTAAATCGGATATAGATTTCTCAACATGATCTGTCTAAATGGCACCACACGATAAAAGGTAAGGGCTTTGTCTTCCCAAGCTCAAGTCTCTCGAAGACTTCTGAAGGATGCGCGTAGGGGTGCAACAGGTTGACGGAAATAACAATTTTAATTGTATGAAAGTATGTATATTTATTATGTCTCGTATGATAATTGTGCACATCATCATCTGAGTGAATTTATTCTTCACCAAAAACTCAAATGCATGCCTTATATAAGTACACACATAGCACCGTCAGTATTAAAAAGTTTTGAAATATCAACTACCTCGCACAAGTCTTTCGAAGACTTCTGAGGGTTGCTGTCTTATTTCTGATGTTGTAGGAGCTGATATTATTGAGGAGTTTCCTCTACATTGGTAGTAAGTACACTTGCCTCTGATTTATGTCAGTCACATGAATTGTGAATAATATAGGGCCCTATATTGAACCCTGGGGAATACCCCTCCCAATAGTTCTCAACTATGAATCAAAATTCTATGTACGATTTTGTATAAAAGATGATATACACATTTTTGCAGCTCCTGTATTAATTTTTTTTATCTTTGTTAACTCAAACTTATCCTTTTTTAAAAGCTTTTATTTAACTTGCTCTGTGTGTGCGGTGTGTGTAGTAGATACGTACAAATCTTGCAAGCTGAATTAGAACCACTTTCTCTCATCCTATGTAATTGAAATTTTACATGTTGGTTCAGTGCCGATAACAATACATCAATGTTGAAGAAATTGCCACCCCTCTGCCCCCGAAAGCTAGATAGAGAACGCGTAGGGTTTCGGAAGTTTTCTTGACGGATTTTAACGTCAAAAATTACATCGAAGAAAAAATTAGGTAAGGCGCTCCCCCCTTTTCTCGAAAAAATTGGAAAACTCCGTAGGAATAGTGAAAAATATCTGACTGTCGAATACTATGGTTTCGAAAAAAACAGTTCCCCTCTGCCCAACGAAAGCTAGATTAGAGCGAGTAGAGTTTTGGAAGTTTTCTTGACGGATTTGGACGTCAAAAATTGCAGCGAAGAAAAAAATTAGGTAATGGGGCACGTCAACTCCCCTTTTCTCGAAAAAAATTGGAAAACTCGTGGAATTAAAATCGGAAAAATCCGTAAAAATAGTGAAAAATATATATCCGTCATGTATTCTGGTTTAAAAAATGTTCTCTCTGCCCACCGAAACCTACATTGAGAACGCGTAGGATTTCGGAAATTTTCTTGATGGATATGGACGTCAAAAATTACAGCAAAAAATAAATTAGATATTTACTCGAAAAAAGTTGGAAAACTCGCGAAATTGAAATCGAAAAAAATCCGTAAAAATTGTGAAAAATATCTGACCGTCAATTATTATGGTTCAATAATTTCAATCCCCCTGCCCCCCCCCCTTAAAAGCTAGATAGAGAACGCAAAGGAATTCGGAAAATGTTTCAACAGTTTCGGATATGGAAAATAATGATAAAAAAATTGATCAGCGGGCTCGCCTCCTTTACTGTCACGGAAAAAAACTCGCAAAAATCCGTAAAAGTAGTAAAAATTATATAACCATTGAATAAAACGGTTCAAAAAAAAATATTACACCTCTTCCCCCCTCGATAGCTAGATAGAGAACGCGTAGAAATTCGGAAAAATTTCCAACGGTAAATTAACAGGCAACAATGACGCATTAATTGACAAGGATTTCATTTAAATACACTAAAAGGAAGAAAATACATTTTAAAGTGAATTAAACCCATGATTTTGTTACACTATACAATTTTCAATGAAATAAAAGCTTAACGCGAGAATAAATCTTGAGGTGATTTTAAATTCAATTTACAATCAGAAATACATAGACAATCTTTTATATCATTTAAAATTTCATAACGTAACAAAATGATGTGTTTAGTGTATTTAAAAAAAAGATTTTCCCTAAAAAGTTTTTTTAAAGTATAGTTATTGTTGTTGATGTTGGTAGAACTGCTCTTTGATAAAACTTGACCATTTCGTGTCCAGTGAATGGAGACGAATTAATTGGAATATTTATAAATTGTTAAATTTTATCTGTAAGATTTTTGGTTATTGATTGTTATTATTAAGGGCGAAGCAATACTGTCCATTGAGGAAAAATTGCGTTTTGAGCAGTGGGACTAAATTTCGATGTTCGTTGACATATTGAAATATCGTATGGTGTGAAATTTAGATTATTGAAATTGTCTAGTTTCTGGGCTATTTGGGAATGATTTTATTATAGAAAGTTTCCACAAGCGTTCATGCGGTAAATCAAATGAATTTATTCAAAAGCGTCCTAGAAATTGTAAAACTGTCAAAGTTATTCAATCTTCTATATAATAACTCGTGAAAGTTAGAGGACATTTAAATTCAGAACTTCTTCGGAATCGTTTTATTCTCCAATATTAAATCTTGGCATGAACTCGACGGAATATCAATGATGGGAAGCAGTGGAGCACACGTGACGTGGAAAATGTCGGAAAGTATCAAATCTTTTCAATGAATTCCTGAAAAACTTTTTCTGTTTATAGGCTGTTGCCAAAACGAATTCTAAACGCTCAAAATAGGAAGAAAAGTAACATGCAAGGACCAAGTGGAGGATGTTGTTTTAAGGTTCCAACTTTGAGGACAACAAATTTAATTTCGAATACACTCATAATGGTGAAATGGGGATGCAGTTTAGGGGTTAAAAATTGTTTTTTGGGATTTGCGGTGAAAAATGACCTCTTAGCGGAAAATGTTCAATGAAAAAGTTGTAGATAATAAAGTGATCGAAAATTTTTGTGGACCTGACTCTTCGACGTAAACTCAAATTATCCGTCAAAATGGCAAAATAACCGATTTTTCAGTATTTAATTTTTTTCTATTGAAAAGATTACTTAATTTACTTGAAAATTTTTAGGAATACGTATTTTTTGGTGTCAAATGAGCATGACTTTTTCGCAGTTCAGAAGAAGGATAGTTTTCGAGTTAGGTATATTTTTCGAAAAAAAAAAACACTAATCTTCCACGAACAATTGTTCTGGTATTTTTTGTATTTCGAAGGACTTTAAGTGGTCATTTTAATTGTTGAAATGTCTACTTCCTACTTGGTGGTTTATTAAGCGTAAAACCGCTTAAAATAGAGAAAAACCGACAAGTCTCCAATAGTTGTAGAAAACAGTAACAGGCAAGGACCAGGAGGAGAAAGTTGTTGAGGTTCTAACTTTGAGAAAAAAAATATTTGAATACGAAAACACTCAAAATGGTGTTCATAAATAAAAACTTGACATAACAATAATAATTTCAATAAGAGTACCCTCTTCCTGGCTCGTTTCAACAAGTCAAAACCAATATTTATTTATGAAATTTGTCAAATAGTTATCGACGCGCATGCGCGTTGTGCATGTCGTCCTAATCATAAGCATGAAAATTGCCAACTTTGAAGGTCAAATTCTTTTGAATAAAATTGATACAAAAACTAAAGAAATTGCATAAATGCCATTCTGAAATGTATAGTTTTAATTTGATTTTTTGATTAACACAGTGGGTGGTATGAATAATACCACAGTTTAAACTCCGAGTACGTACTCAAGAGCATGAGAATGTAGTGCTAGTTTATGCTCCAATTTATATGAATAAAACAGATTTCACTTCGAGGAGTACATACTCCAATTACACAAAGTAGATACTCGTGATTTAATTTCCAAACTTTCGTTACAACTTTTGGCATAGATGTTTGGTGAACCCCAATTTCTTCTCCTACTCCTGTTTGAAACCCCGGGTCACCTACATATCTCAACAATATTTTCATTTCGTAAACGTTACATATAACATCACCTCTTCTTTCTCCAGATTCTACACCCAAAAAGTGATTTGATACCTACTCTACATTTTCTTTACTACAAGGATGCATAAATTGGCCATAATTTCAGCACACCCACATCAACACAAAGTAGCAGCTTACAATAGTATGATCCAATGAAGAGTTAGCATTCCTCTCAGTATGTACATCAAATTTTAATGAAGAATTACTAATTATCAAACAAATTGCAGTCAATAGTGGTTATAAATCGTCTAAGAAGCAATATAATAAAGCTGTTCAAGAAGTTTATCCTCTTCTAAAAGGCTACCAAAGGTTTTAAACAGCTGCTTATATCGGTGAACCAAGCAATAGAATACGAAATTTCTTGAAAGTGCCAAGTTTTAATACTGCTTTATAGTACGAGAGCTAGCAATGTCGGGAAAACAAGAATTTCAGATGGGCAAGTTTTTAGACAAACTATGTCTCTCAGTTTCCCGGACGTCATACGGGCTATATGGCTGACTGTAGAGGTTGCGATCATCAGTGCGCATCGTACCTATACAGGTAAAATATTGATTTTTAAAATCAATCAAGAGGGTTTCTTTTTAATTGAACTTTTTGACACATGAATCATTTATTGCCAGATATTTTTTTCGTTGTTTAAACTGTGCCAGACGTTAATTTTGAATGAAACATTTGTTTCAAAATGTTTTAGTATGACTGAAATTTTTATATGTTATTTTTTAAGTATCTTCAAACCCAAAATTTATTTGCTAAACGATAATTCGGTTGTTAAACCTCCAGCCAGACCGATTTAAAAGTGATGTGGTATTATTTTGAGGACAAAATGTACCACATTGTAATTTGAGAATCATTGGCGCATTCGCACCAACTTCAGTTTTTAACATGATTCCATAGACCCTATAGAACATGATCCATGATGAGGCTTGAGCGCATGCGCATCAACGCATCGTCGACCAACGCTGCAAACAGCTGTTGTCGTTTATCTCGCCTGCGTAACTAGCGCGTGACTGTCTTTACTCTTCTAACATGCCCAATCATTTTTCACTTTAAAATTGGTCTGGTTGGAGGTTGAACAACCGAATTAATGTTTGGCAAATCAATTTCGGGTTTGTAGATGCTTAAAGAACATCATATGAAAATTCCTGTCACACCAAAATACTTTAAATATTTTTTTCAATTCAAAATTGGCGTCTGGCATAGTTTGAACAACGATAAAAATATCTGGAAATAATTGATTCATGTGTCGAAAAGTTCAATTGATTAAAACTAATAAAAAATAAGCTCCTTGAATTTATTTGAAAAATCAATATTTTACCTGTAGAGGACAGGTACGATGTGGACTGATGAACGCAACCTCCGCAAGCCAGATAGCCCGTATGACGTCCAGGAGAGTGAGAGAGATGTCATATCTAAAAACTGGCCTCTTAAACAATTAGGACAGAAAATAATTTGGGTAAACATATTAAACAAAGATAATGTGGAAAAAAAGGTAAATAAATTAACCTGTGTTAGAGCTGTCACAAGTTTTATCTTGGCAAAACTAATAGAACCTTCAGAAAGCGCCTAACCGAACATAGAAACAGCTTTGTAAACGAAATAACAAATTCAGCATATGGTACCAATTTATTAACCGAAAACCATACTATCTACGATGATTTTGAAATCCTTCATGTCCAATACACAGGCATGAAGCTCAGATTAATGAATGGAAAAATTCTCTGAACCCTTTCAATGACCAACTCGAACTGAATAATTCACTATACTAATGTTTTTCTGGAAACGTTACATTAAATATAATTATTAGTCAGGTATACAACCAAACCCTGAACAATTTGCGATGAGTATTTAAGGGAACACAACAAACATGTAATTTTGAATATCCTCTCCACTCGAAGAATTGTCGTGATTTTGTAAACCTATTTAGTGGAAATCATTTCAGTTATTGTTTTATTATAATTAAGAACATTAGTTGACTGTTAGACTTGAAATTCTGATTTTTCAACATAGGCACACATCATTATTTTGAAAAGAGTACTCATCATTCTCTTTCATTTCCCTTCAACGGCACTGATTTTCACAAACGTATTGCGATAGCAAAATAAATTTACGGTCCTTTTTATTACTTCTTATTTGGACATGTCATTGTATGTATGCAAATAAACGGATAAAATGCGTCTCGAAATCACAATCTATTGTTTCAAGATCGCCCAAATAAATGGCAGCCAGGCTTCAAGAGTGATCTGGTCGTAATGTGATATAGGCCGGACAAACTCGGTTAAAAATTCCTTTTTGTTATATTTTGTTACTGTTTCAGTAAAACAATTTATAATTCAGGAGAACTTCCGGAGCTCGAGTTGAGCTGTATTCAAGTCATCTATAATTTTCCAAGCAGGCTAACAGTTGAATTGAATTCTTCAAAAGTCATACAGAGGAGAGCATTTCAAAAGCAAAACTTACATCAACTATTTCTAATAAATATTCACACTTAGGTACAAATATTCAAAGACGGTACGACGATTTTTTATTGAATCGAATACAAAATCTTTCAGTTCATTATTATTTATTGTCAAGGAGTGATATGAATCTGTTATAGTGAAGACCTCTAGATCATTATTAATGCGATACAAGCAAAGCAAAAGCAGAAGCAAAAAGGGTTTATTACCATTAGATTTACAATATAGAATAATATAGAACATTACATCTAAATATATAAAGTGACAATATTAAAACCATCACTTGCCACAGAGGGGTTGGAATGGGGTACCATTGCATTTTTGAGGTGTTGGGTTTCATCCTACCATTGGTGGGATACCAGAGGGCTGGCAAAACCGGCACACATCCGCCCTAGGGTGAATCCTTCGATGTTGGTAGGCTATTAGATGCAGTAGGTCTCAATCAATTACCATTAAATATGGGGTACCGCAAGGCTCTGTCCTTGGTCCGGTCCTATTTCTTATTTATGTCAACGACCTGCCTTATAGTACTCCTTCAGCAAAGTTTACTCTTTTTGCTAACGACACATCACTAGCCCATTCAAGTAGAGATTTAAATATACTGCTAACTGAGGCCAATAACAGTCTGTCCTTGACACAATCTTGGCTGAATAACAAGTTAGTCCTTAACAAAGAAAAGTTTGAGACATTTATTCTTAGCTTGAAACAGCACACTGACCTAAGTAACTCTCTTTGCGTTAAGTTTTTGGGAGTCCTCTTGGACGGTAAACTCACCTGGGAAGAACATACGACAGAAAATCTTTCTAATACGTAACCTGCGAAATTGCTTATCACACTCAGCACTATTAACAGCTGACCGCGTACTGATACATTCCACAATATCTTATGCCATATTACGCACTGATACAGTCCACAATATCTTATGCCCTATTATTATGGGGCCACTCAGCACACACTTCAGCAGTCTTCTCCATGCGAAGGAAAGCGGTCATAATCATTGCTGGTTTGTCTTATAGAGATGATTGTAGAGGTGCTTTCAAACATTTTAAGATACTAACCCTGCCATGTGCTTACATACTGAAATGTCTTATGAATATAAAAGCAAACTTGAAAAACTATAGGACAGATGAAAGTTCACATTCATATAAACAACGCGAAACAAAGATATGATACATCAACACTATTTGAGACTTTCGAAAACGAGAAATGAAACTAGCTATTATGCAATCAAGTTCTTCAATGTTCTACTACACGATGTCCAGTCCAAGTTCTTAACTGTGTTCAATTCAAATCTGTTAAGCGGTTCCTGACTTTTATTATTTTGATGAGTTCCTATCAACCGATTTTTCACAACTTAAACATTGATTAATGTATCGTAACTTATTGCTGTTTGTTAAATTTCATTGTGCAAGTGTTTTTAACGACAAAGATTGTTTATCTTATGTTGTTTCATATTATTATTTAATTTTTAGTTTTATTTTATTACTGATTTGTCAAAGCACTATTGTGTAATATGACCAATGAAGATCTATCTATCTATCAAGGATCTGTAAACAATACAAATAGCACTCTTGTCTTATCTCAAATCTTAAGTAGCAATCCACGTATAAGATTCGATATTGTAGCTGAAAGGAACATTTCTTGTATTGATATAGAAACTGGTTTGGTAATCTATTATATAAAATGTTCAAAAATCAAAAAGTTTGACTGGACTATCAGGAATGATCTGTTCGTAATGCAATATTGATTCAAAGTATTCAGCCGGGTACCGAGAGCGGAGACAAAAAACAACAACTCCTGTAATGCATTATCGCTATGTTTTAACGTTGGCTAATATTATTTTTAGCGAACAAACGGAAAAAGGAAAAAGAAATACTTCACATTGTTTTGATGCCAAGCTTTTAAAACTCCGCCCTTCGCCTGCTTCTATCCCAAGGAATTACCGATAATGTACGTTTTTTCTCATTCTTCCTATCCAGATATTCGAGACCTCACCGCCATACAGGGTGGGATTCGGCTGCGTACACGAAATGGTTTGGTGTGTGCGAAATTATCTAAATGGAAGAATATTCTGGAGATATGTGAAACAATTGATTATTTTACAAACTACGCAGTAGATTTTTCTTCACTTAAAGAAGCTACTGACTACCTGCTGATTCTACAAAAATTGTATAAAAACAGTTAGTAGACAAAAAAGCATTCATTTTTAATTTATACTAATCTACCAGCTTTGTGAATCGGTGTAGTGATGGAAGTTTTCCACAATTCTGGAAAGATATTTGTAGTGATCAGCAGATTATGAATATGTAGCAATGGTTTTGAAAGCCATTCATAGCATCCTTTTGAAATATATTGTCGCAACTCAGAACTCGCTTGGCTTTTTTCGAAAGGATTTTTAGCTGTAATGCACCCAACCCACATTCATCTAAATAATGAAAGAACTCATTTTTTTAAACAAATTAAGATTTATTGAAACAAGAAAATTAAATAAAAGAACGAAGCTGCTACACTAGCAGGACAAAAACTAAACAAATGAATTATGAACAAATATAGGTATAAATAAAATACAACTTACAATGTGCTGGTGACCAGCAGAGCCAGAGATGGGGAGATGCCAAACATTTTCAAGTAATAATTAATTTTCGAGCTGTCTTCAACTCAGCTGACGAGTGACGAGTGATAAGAATGAAATCATGAATGAATCTTGACCTGCCCAAAAGGTGTATTTATAGAGAAACAATATGATGAGCTTGCATTTTTCGTTAGGTCGCTGCACGCATAAAAGTGCTTACCTTCTCTGTGCAAGTCTGTGAATTTCGAACTAGTTTATATTTCTGTATCCGGTAATTGTATCAATTTTGATGTCTATGAACTTGAAGAATTAAACTATGGAATTGTGGATACTGAGTGTTTTTATTTTAAAATGTTGAAGTTGATGTTGAAAGATCTTCAAACTTTGCATTTGCCTACATGGATTTGAATTATTTCATGATTATTTTGTATATTTGACAATATGAAGAAATACTGTCAATTCCTGCAGACTTTTCCGATTTCAAAATCTCTTGTCAGCATCGGTATAATCAATATCACTTATTGATTTTATATCAATAATATCATTATTCACATTCACATTATTATTAATGAGATTCCTATTTTAGAATGCTTCTTCTTGATAAAAAACCGTGTAGAGGAAAATTTTGACTTTCATTTACGTTATTGACTCTTCTACTATTAACAAAGTTCAAGAATTGATTGGCATCTTTCGTGACATTCTCTTTTAAGTTCTTGAGGAATTGTTTTTCGTCTTTTTTAATCGTGATCGTGGATAATTTACTTAATTATTCATATTTTTCATTGTTATAATCCGAGCCTAATCGGATTTTCCTAAAACGATTCTTTTCCTATAATATACTATTAAATTCTCTAGTAAACCAGATTAGATACTCATTTTTTTATCTCAAGAGTTCAATATTCAGGTACACATATGACGATAATGTTTTCTTAAAAATTATAAATCAAACTAAAGCCCTACTCACATTTGTCACCAATGATACTAGAGTCCAGTCAGTATCTCTAATGATGTTGAAAGTTCGATGATAGACGTTTTCTTTGTTAAAAGGAAAAGAGTTTGCTCACCGCACAGTAACCTATAATTTTCAGTGCCAATATTAAGATCAAGCATTCTTTCCAGTATATTGGGAATATTGTTGAGTAATCTAAAGGAATTGAAATCAGTGAAGTTTCGTAGCCTTTTAGTCTTTTTATTATGATTCATGTTATCAATATTCGAGCTCGATACATCATATTTATTGAAATCGCCAATTATTTAGTTTCATTAATTTGGTTCTTTATGACATTTATTGTTTTGGATACTTATGGAGAATATCAACCTATTTAGTACATCTCCCAGAGTACAAAAAATCACTAAAACATTAAATTAAATAGGAAGTGCATGAAATTTGGTATTGGGTTAGTTTAATAATAGACGAACAGGTATCCAACGAATTCCGGTCTCTTCTTTGTGAAAATCTGAAAAAAAACCGGTTCAAAGAATTTTCCGACGCTGTTCCGACCGTGACACGGAAAAAACTTTAAAATTGAAAAAATATCAGGTTACCAAAAATGAAGCTAGGAAAATTGGAAACAGTAAAACTCCCTTACACTTTTTTCGAAAAACCTCACGTTTGATCCACTCCGGCTTTTGATCGAAAATCCCAAGGTAAAAATTAAAAATTATTTCTTCACATTTTTATGTTTTCAAAAAAAAAAAATACACAAGAGAGAACATTTTGGTTTATATTGAGAAATTCATCGAGATTTCAGAGTTATCTTCAGCTTCACAAATAGTAGGCATATTACTGCAACCATTGGTGTAGCAAAGATTACGTGCTGCCGTGCACAGCAACCCGGATCTTCGACAGGATCTGTTATCCTTTTTCCAACCTTTTGTGCACCAGCAGTGCATAATATCTAAAATGTGTTTGGGAACCGGAAGCATTATTACTGGCATCAATGTACCTCCTTCTATCCACCCCCAGTCCTTAGCCTGAATATCACGGGACAGCCACTTTTGGACTTGAAAGTAAACTTGGTAAAAGTGCTGTTTCGCGGTGTTGGCAGGGGGCAAGGGCGCCAAATTCACTCCTTTAACAGGTTTCTTCTCGATGCCATTTAGAAAACATGCATATCGTTATTCATTTACGTTTTGCAAATTCTTTGTTGCTGTGTAAATTTTAGCAGGATCAACATCCCTTCTCTTATTCCCAGGGATTGATACTCTAGCATATGCACTTCATCAGTTAAGCATGAATCCTTACCTCATTAACAATAATTTTGCTGATATGAATTTGAGTTCATACAGGAATCCACTTTAAAAGTTCTTTTATTGTAAATCTGCTCACATTACTGCCAAAACTAAAATTCATGCACTTTAATCTTGGTTGAGAAGATCGTAAAAATCCACTTCGGAACTGACTTTTCACGCTGGTTTATTTACACGCGTGTTGTGAACAGACAACTGCAACCGGGATGGGCATGCGCAGAACTCGTTAGTCCGAGCTATTAAAAAACGTTGTTCCAATCCGCCCCAATACTCACAGAGCGACACAGAAGAAACACCTGGCCTTTGAAAACCAGTGCACGAAAAGGTATATATACTATATGGCATTTGAAGAGTGAGACTTCAGCTTTCATTCTCCACCGAGAATATATTCAGAATATTAATCATAACTGAAAATAATACCAAAAGTTCTTTTGCTAACCACATCCTTAATAATCATCATAACTTCGATATTAATACAGATTTAGATATTTTACATATTTGCCAAAAAAGTTTTCTACTCAATTTTCTTGAAATTTTTTAAATCAATTCTGCTTTTAACAACCCTAAAGTTGTTTCTCTCAACAATTCGGTTGCAGAAAGTTTTTTGATTCCCTTAATTTTCTCTAGTGCCCCTTGCCTTGATCTTCTGATGAATAGTTCGTTCAATGGTATTTGTAGATCTGTCCCCCCCACCCTTTTCGGACAAGTGGTGTTCCGTATGGTTCTGTGATACATTCGTTTTCTTTTCTCGGATGATGATAGATATCTCACTCTGACCGGAGTAACTTATATGTCAATATGTTCTGGTCCTTTAACCTTTCATACTACACTTATGATTTGATGTAGTAGGATGTAGTCATGGATAGGCAACGTGCGTGTTCTCTGCCCCGAACACTAGTTGCTCTGCGTGAGATTGTCACATGTTTCTTCCAAATGGTGTTCTTTGCTGGGAGGTCGCATGTTGGTGTTCCATGTCACACCTAATTTTGACTTTGATGAATATTTGACATGGATTCGACTTCCGGCAGCGGTCAAGGTCAGATGGCCTCGTGTTGGAAGTCTGGTTAACGTGCTGTAATGTTCGCCGTCTAAAGTACGTGCATTTACCCAAGATTTAAGTGTTTGTGAAGTCCGCCGTAAAACCATAACGTATAGGTTGTGGTTTAAACGTGCCAGCAAAATTACAAAAAAGTGCAAATAATATAGGATGCAGTATTGCCTAGAGCAAGACTCTACATTCCCCCGATACCGCGTCGGTAACGAGATAATGCGTCGCTGTCTAAACCTGTTAAAGAACGAATGGGAACGGATTTCTCGCAGCGGGGCGTGTCCATATAGCGCCGAAAGGAAGTTCACGGACAAAAAATTTAAATGAGAGAAAGAATATTTGTCATATAACATATGATAGATTATCTCCTTCGCGGGTCTTCCACTGCAGCATGTGCTGGTGGATTCTATACGAATTTTGGTTGAAGGCTTTAAGCCTTCACTCCAATTGACACTATAATTTCAATTAATAGCTTTACCATTATGTTATAATTGTTGTTCCTCCCCATGTAAGTATGGTTGCAATGTGTTCTAAGACCTAGAGTTACATTCTTCTCTCTTTTATTGTAGAATGTATTTAGATGATGATAGACCTATAAAGGTTCGAAACATGTACTTTTTCTTCAACACCTAACTAACAGTTTTGAAATTAAATTGTGGAGATGACTTCGAGTTTGTATTCTTCGTATTTTCCTCTATTGTTAACCTAAGCTCATACCAAATATCATAGACTTCCAATTTTTTTGAGCAGAAGGAATCTCTCGTTACTGTACTAATTGGACTTATTACACTCTTCGAAACGGTTTTATAATTGTATTCTGACGAGTTCAGTTACAAAAAACGAATATTAAATTTAATTTCCCACTGATTGATTCGCCCCATCTGCACATGATTCCACGCCGCAACGACCCGTTTCATGTTTTGATTCCCGATAAAGGCTGAGACCATTCAAATGACGCGATTTCACGCTCTTCGGAATCGTACCAATTTTTAATCCTCGAAGAAAAAGGGCATAACGAGGCCGATATGGCACCCCGCAGGGATCGGCGCATCCACGTGGAAGAATGTCTCCGATTCGAGGTCGCGTTATCATAATAATAGTATTTTTATTTACCGGGTCCGTTCCCGCTCCGGCAGCGTATGTTTTCCCTGGTGGGTAGCCCCCAGGAATATTTCACGGTTGGCCGGTCGTTTTCAATGACTGATGCCCTTTAATCTTTTCGTAATCGCTCTATTCGGTACCGAAACATTGTATAAACAATGAGGATGATTATAGTTTCTGTGACTGTGTCATTGTGTACAAGGAGAGCACTACTTTTTGACAGAGTGCGGTGGACGAAAATGTTTTAACGGTCTTTGCCGTTTTACTGATTTCTCTGGATTCAATGGTATTGCAGATATAACTGATAGAAGTGTTGTGAAGAACAACTGTAAGTCAAATTATGCATAATTACATGAAGAATACCGGGAGGATCACACTAAGGTTTCTTTTAACACTTATATATAGTTAGGGAGGTGGTGAGCAAAATTTCGATATATTCAGCACACGTGGCAGACATTAATAATAGCTATAATTATACTTTCAGAAATATCAAGGACCGCGTCTGTCAGTTGCGTTGTCAATTGACAGCGTTTCAAAAATGTTAAAAAAAGGTGAGCTTTATTATGTGCACATGTCTGCCTCTGGGGCTGATGGTCACAATTATCCTATAAACACAGAAAATCGAAGAGGCAGACATCCAGGGCTCTAACTGTTGTAGCATTTGATTTTATGAAGTAATTCTATGATTTAAAAAACTGCATGTGAAGTGCAAACTTGGCATACCTGAATGGTTCGATCAAAAACAATGAGACGGAACATGGAAAAATAATCTGCCAGCAAGTTGCCTCTGCGATGTCTATTGACAACGCTTCAAAAATGTAAAAAGGTGTGCTGTATTATGTTCACATATCTGCCTCTTGAACTGATGTTGAGATTTCTTATAAAAACAAAAAAATCGATTAGGCAGACATCCAGGCCTGTGATATTCGAAAGACAGACCGTTTGAATCTTTTTTCCAACTTGACGCTCGCGCCAATTTACGAGTACATAATTCTACATCTACTGAATATAATTGAAAATTCCACACTTAATATTTTCAACCAATTGAAGGCCTGTATTTTTTCATTACCATAGCAACTAATAAAATTTCCTGAAATTTTTGTCTTCTCCTTGGGGTAAGGCGCATAAAATTACATTGGAAATTTAATTTTTTTGACGTTTATAGTCAAAATGACATTTAAAGAGTGAGTTCGAGTCCCACTTGTGAAATTTTTTTAGCCCTCAAGCATTTATTTTTCTACCTTGTATTGCTTTTGAATTACCATACAAAAACTATTTGAATTTCAAAACCATCAAAAACCCTAATTTTTAAATAACATTTTGGTGTGAAATTTTCATACCGAATACCTCTCTAGCTTCAATTAAAATCACAATTTTTTTTCTCGAACACGAATTTTCTAAATATGCGTGTTCTTGAAAAAATTTCCGGTAATATTATTATAATGATAGTAAAACTATAAAGAATCACAATAATCCATTGCAATACCCGTTTTCCCTTGATTCCGTGCAATACAAACAATTGTACAGCTGAAAATCAGTAACCGAAGTGTCTGCCAAATGTTTTTCGTATCCAGGGAGTCATAATGAATGGACTGGGCGTAATGAAAACCGTGTAGACCAAGCTATAGAGATTTTTCCCCTACAAAATAAAAGACGCAAATGGCCTATACTAATTTTTATAATATAGTTCGTTAATGAAAACCGCAGTTTTCGCCCCAGCAAAATCGCTTTGTGGAATTTTTTAAACAAGAAATAGTTTTTTTTTAAATATCTCAAAGATTTTCAAGAAATCGTTTTACAATCAATGTTACTTTTGTAGAAATGTATGAAACCTTCCGAATGTTTCTTTATAGGCCCAGATCGATCCATTTTTCACTGAGAAAATCCGGAAAAACCTCGAAAAAGAGACAATTCTTCAAATATTCATAATTTTCATAAATCTGAAGGTGGATAAACAATATTGCGGAAACTGATAGATGATAACATGTAGTTCAATTGTGCGCAAGATGGTTTCTCTCCGATATGTAGATTCTGCACAATCGCGTTATAAACAATTTAAGGGCAAATCTTTCTAAATGCGCCGATTTAAGGGAAATCTTCTTATTCAAATTCTGTGAACGGCATATGTAAGTAGAGATCAATATCTACAATTTGTATATTTTGGATTTGCACCTGAGAGGTGGGAAATGTGTTGAAAATGTCACTGAAACTTGATCAAAACACTTAAAAGTTATTTTCAGATTCTTGGCTAGGCTGCCATAAAACCCATATCTTGATTCTGTCATTATTTAATGATCACTGTTCTTATATAATTTATATCGTCTTCGATTCCATGTCAAATTTCATCACTGTCACTGTCAACCTGTCACATAATGTCAAACTTCAATTTCGATTCATTTCATAGGACTTCATTCGAATAGACATGTCTTAGTAATATTGTTGTATCCAGGATTATCCTGGTCCAGGTTTTTTATCTGTGACTGTTTTTAATGTCCTAATTTTTAAATACTTTCTGTCGTCATTTGGACGCATGATGTTATTTTGTTCTTTTGGCTCTTGTACACCTGACAAGTGAGTAACCTCAATTTTTATAACTTCAAAATATTTTTTTCTAATTCATCATTTCAATTCAAATCTTTTTCATTAATTACCTCACAATTTCAATATTGTTTGTGATTGTTCAACAGTTATTTTAAATCTTTACTAATTAATTAACTAATCTTCGAGCATTTCCTTCTCAACTATTTTCGATTATTACTTACTTTCAGGTAGCACTGATAATGACAATTATAGTCGAAAGCACTCTGCCATAATTTTAATAAATATATTTTTCCTACAATTATAACATATTCTACTTTCAAGGAATCCATCACAACACCATTCCATAAATCTGGGGATGAACAAAGATCAAATAATTTTCGAACAATAACGGTATTCAATAATTTATCTAAAAATGAAAAATGTTTTAAAAATGGAGTACTTAAACTCTTCTCAATAACAGTACGGTTTCAGAGAAAATCTATCAACTGAACAAGCGATTTTCGAATTAACAAACAAGGTATTCAACTGTGTCAGGACCAGAAGAAATGTGTAACCATATTCTTGGATCTAGCAAAGGCTAGATACTGTTAATCATGACACACTTCTTCAGAAATTGGAGGATGTCGATTTTAGAGGCGTTCCATTAAATAAATTCAAAGATTATCGGTCAAACATAATACATAGAGTAAAACTAAATAATTCACTCAGTGAAGCACTACTAGTCAATATGGGTGTGCCACAAGGAACTATTTTTGGCCCTACTCTGTTCTTACTATAAACGTCAACAGCATTTATATTACCTATAAAAAAATTTGTAACTAATATCCTACACGAAGAAAAATGTATGGTGATATTTACAATAATTTCTGGTACTATCTATGATAGGAATAATATATAGGTACTACTTAACTTTAACCATAAAATATATCAACTTTTTATCGGTATTTTACCACTTACACTCCAAATCTTCAGGGTTAATAAAAAAATTTGTTATTTTTATCATAATTTCTTGAAAATACCATTGTTTTCTCTACATTTTACTCAGTGTATGCTACTCCGGTGGCAGGGAGAGTTTTCGTTGCCAATGAAGTGCGATGGGATTACCCAAGTGTTTCTCATGTATTTTGACCCGCTGAATCCGAATTTCGAGGGTGATAGGCCGAGAAAGCATCCAGAAAATTGTTATGGACGATTTTCCGAAGGAAATCGAAAAATCTGTTTTTCCCAAAAACAAAATAAATGACGATAGTGAAAAAAAAGTATTTTTGTATTGGTGTCCCTTTTACCTATTTATAGCACGCCTCAGCGTGTTTAAATCGAACATTAAAAACGCGCGTTTTTTAAAGTTACCATGGTAACTTCAACAACTCGAAAAAACGTGAAGTCTAAATGACAACTTTTGATTATTGATCTGACATCAGTAACTTGTAACGTCAAATAAACAACTCGTTCATATATATCTGTTACCTGTTGCTGTAACATCCATTTAATAAACTTGTCATTTTCTTTTTTATGCCCATCATCAGATGTTTGCCATATTATCCGCGATCCTGCTTTACCATTCAAGGAATCGATGTAAGAATTTATTTTTAGGCACTACATTGACAACAATTAATCTTTGATGACAAATTGCAACTCTGTTTCTTTAATTTCCATGACAACGAAAGGTATACTGATCACGAATTCAACCTTTTTACATTATTAGTACATATTAACATATGTGTAGAAATAATACCAGTATTCATGATTTTAAATGACACCAATAAAAAAAAATGGGTAAGTATTCTTGGATAACTGGTCTTTCAAACACTTGTTCTATTTCGAGCACTTCGTTTCGTGCTCGAAAAATCGCGCGTGTTTGAAAGACCTTTTCATCCACTTATACTTTAATATACTATTTTTCACAGTGAAAAAAGTGAACATTTACGCATCACTAGAGATGTCAAGTTATTTTGACAGTAGCACAAAAAAGTATATTTCCACAAATGACGCAAATCATGATGAAAATGAAAAAATAGACAGAATTTTAAAACGATCCAAAAAAGGCGAATCTTTCAGGGATTTTTCTGCAAACAAAGTACCGGTATATAAATACCACCCTCATGTGATCAAACCAAGTGAAGAAACCGCTTCCACCTCCCTCCCCGCCTCGTCTCCGGCCAATCTATTTAATAAAACATCCGTTCCCTTTGTCTCAAACCGAAGACGGAATTTTTGCGGACGACCAAGCCAGGTCAGCGGATGACAAACGTTCGGCCGCCGCCGTTCCCGCGAGATCGAGGGGTGGCAGGGGACGGAGGCGGCAGCGATGACCAAAGATGGCCGGGGTCGGCTCAGCGGTTATGATGAGGCGATGGTTTAATGACGAGGTGGTCGCCATGGTGACGGTGGGCACTGGGCAGGGCCGGTCAGCAGGTAGTGGCGGCGGCGGAGGCGGCAGCCATCACGCAATCTCAAGCGCCGGACTCGGCGGCTGTCGATATGTTTCTTCAGCTCAGCTGGACAAGACGGACGGGGTTATCTGCATCGATATTGTTATGATATCTACGCAAGGGGCGGTTTGTCCAAGAATCTTTCAAGTTATCAATCAATTATTTATTGCTGATATTACACATAAGCGTTCACACAAGTCAATTTGAATTTTAGATGAAATATAAATAAAATTATTTGAAATAGATATCCTAATCTACATAAAGATTATACAAATATATAAGTTATAAACAGAATATATATGACATATACCGTAGAACATAGTGTGTAAAAAGTAAAAAAAGTAACAGTAGTGAATGATGGAGACTAATAAGTACAGAGGAGAACGATGAACAACTCAGTTGGAATAATACTGTGCTCGTAGATATTGAGATAAGCAACTTTTGAAGAGTTGTTCAATTTCATACGAAGCTTGTTATAGTGCCAGTTATTCCATAATACTCTAATTTTGATAGTGAAATAGATATATCAATAGTTTCAAAAGCTCTTTTGAAATCTAAAAATACTGCTACTACATATCTATTGTCATCAATTGACAGTTTCCATTTAGACAGGGTGAGTTGGAGAGCAGTTTCCCATGAGTGTTTCGATCTGAAACCTGTTTGATACTCCATCAAAAGGTTGTTATCTTCAATATATGTGCAAATTTGGTTATAAACAGCTAACTCCAACACCTTTTCTAGCGGAGGCAGAGTGTTTATAGGGCGAAAGTTGACGGCTTCATTTGAATTGTTTACTTCAGGCACAGGGACGACTGTACCAACTTTAAGTTGATCTGGAAATTGACCATTGATCAATGAGGTATTGACAAAATCAAGAAGTACGTTACCCAGTACCGAGAAGATACTCTTTAACATCTTGTTATTCATTATATTGGTGTTACATTTATTATCCAAACAGGAGAAAATTGACTTCAACTCCTTCAATGATAAACGTTCGAAATCGGACAAATTGCATCCAATCACTTCAAGAGTTTTAGTCGACCATGGTGCAGAAGCCGGAATTGTTACTTTAAAATCAAGAATACTGTCAATAATTTTTTTTTAAAGCTTTCATCTTTGTCTTGGTCTAACATAACTCTTTTCATGTCAAATACAATTACATCAGGAAGGGGACTATTATTAGGTTTGATAAGAGTTTTCAGAGATTTCCACATTTTCTTTGGATCATGCGAACAATCATCAATCTTCCGTTTGTAGTAATCAGCTTTTTTCATTTTCAACAAATTAACTACTTCGTTTCTATAATTTTTATAAATAGCCCAGCTAAGTCGTTCATCGTTCCCAGTTCTACAATTTTTAAATTCTTTGTAAGCTTTATCCCTATTCCTTACTGCAACAAAAACTTCGTGGTCATACCAAGGCAATTGGTTTTTATTTTGTTTGTATGATTTCAATAGACTAATAATATCAACTTGTTTCCTTATTTTCTTAACTAGGTTAGCATATATTGTATCAGTATCATTCAAGTCCAAGTTCCAATTGCAATTAATTAATTTTTCATTCAAAAGTAGAAGTTTGTTTCACTATAATCCCTAGAGAGTGCTAGAGTTCTGCATATGACATGACTTGATAGAAATAGTTATGATATTATAATCAGTAATCTTAGGCATTTCATGGAGTGAACATTGATTTAAGGTTGACGAGCTTAAGACATAATCAATCAATGTGCTACTATTATCAGTTACTCTTGTTGGTTCATGGATCAGTTGCTCAACCCCAATATTTGCAATAAAATTCTTGAATTTAATACCATACTATCATTCTCGTTAAGGAAGTTCAAATTGAAATCTCCAATCAATATACATTTATTTTGTTGAGAGTAAATATTTTCAGCCCAATTTTCAAAGTGGTCAAAAAACTTATCAAACTTAGAACTAGGAGAACGGTATAAGCAACCAATCAATACATTTTCATTATGAAATTTCATTCATATGACTAAACACCAATAGCAGGGGCACCTATCGCTGAACGGAAGCTGCTCCTCCGGAAGAAAGTACTCCGCATAACAAACCTTAGGTGGCGGGAGGAGCTTTCTTGCACCTCGTCAAGACAGGTATGCGACGAACGAAAGATATTTTATCTCTTTCCAGGAACTCCATTGGAAACGCGGTTGCGGCCATCACTGGACACTGGCTTGGAGGATGCCATGCTGCACGTATGGGAATCCTACAACGTAATGACTTCTGTAGAAGTTGTCAAGACGAAGAGGAGGAAGAGACGATGGTCCACCTCCTCTGTCACTGCTCAGCCCTATCCAGGAAAATATTTTCTGCTCTGGGACAGCCCTATTTTGATAACCTATCCGATCTTCAGTCGGTTGGTAACAAAAACCTCATGCTGTTCATTAACAGCAGCAACTGGTTCTCACGGTGATGATGGGGGTGGTAACCACCCCATACGGCATCACAACGGGCCTCTGGCCTACGTGGGTTAACCTAACCTAACCTAAACACCAATAGACCGAATCAACAATAACTTTTTTCACAAACTGGAAACTAGTGTCATCACGAAGGTATATCACTACTTCCCCTGTATATCGGTTTGTGGCGTCACATCTTACTACTCCATAGTCCTGATTGTAGATTTCGAAATCATCCATGTCTTTTGTGGTTCTTGTTTCACTTAGAAGTAACACTGAGGGATGGTAGCAAACAAGATCATGAAGTAGCTGATCAAGGTTTGCGGATAAACTCTGGATGTTGGCGTAAATAATATCTGTATTATATGGTATAGTAGGACATTTTGGAATCAGTTTTTTCTATCGGGTACGTTGACAATGGTGGGAATGTTATTTATGTATTTAATTGCTTTATTGTCGACTCAACTATTGATGAGATCAGCCAGTTTATTTTTGACTGATAAATAATAATTTCTCTGCATTATAGTTTCATCACTAAAGATAATTATATTAGATACTTTAATCGAACTTTCATTCCGGAAAATGAATAGGGCTTCCTCTGTACTGTTTAGAATAACTTTCAATGACCTATTTTTGTTAGTACCAAACTTGCCTAATCAAAAGGTTTTTTTTCACAGTGACATCTGCCGAGAGGTCAAAAATTGTATTAATAATTTTTTAACTGATGTAGCCGATACTTGATGAAAATCCATGTTAATATCTATAATGAAACTAAATGAATGATTATCACTACAAAGGGTTTACAAAACCACGACGATCGTTACGATGTACAACAGCTTTTTCGAGTGGAGAAGATAATCTAAATTACAACTTTGCTGTGTTCTCTTAAATAGTAATCGTGAATTGATAAGGGTTCTCCAAATAAACCCCCGATAAGTAGCAATATCACTGATTATATTTAATTTAGCCTATCCTTGAAAACATATTGAGTAAATGTGAATTATCTTTTTCTAGTTGGTCATCAAGAAGGTTATCAGAATTTTTCCATTTATTAATCTCCATACTTTCTAAAAGAGTCAACTTCATGCCCTTGTTTTGAATATGAAGGATTTCGAAATCATGGTCGAAAGCAAGCTTTTCGGTTGAAAAATGGGAAGCATTAGTTGAATTTGCTTTTCCGTTAACAAAGCCGTTTCTATTTTCGGTTAGGCGCTTCTTGAAAGTTCTACCAGTTTGACCAAAATAAAACTTGGGACAACTTCCAAAGGTTAATTTATAGACCCCACACTTTCCTTGGTTTCCACTTTATATTTGTTGTTTTTAATATGTTCGCCCAAATTATTGTCTGTCTTGAAAGCAATATTAAAATCTTGCTTTCTCAAGAAATTACCTATTTTATTACTTGTTTCACCGATATAAATAATTGTTTTGAACCTTTGGTGGTTTTTTAGAGAGGGATACACTTCTTGAAATATGACTTATAACCATCATTAACTGCAATTTGTACAATAATTTCTAGTTCTTTATTAAAATTTGATGTGCTGAGTGGAATTTTAACAAATCTATGTATTATACTATTGTAAGCTGCTACTTTATGTTGATATGGGTGTGATGAGCTATTGTGAATTGTAATATCTTTATGAGACGGTTTATCGAAAATAGAAAATTATTTACATTAGTTTTGGACCGTTTCATACAGATATTACAATAATTCACAATAGCTCATCACACCCATATCAACATAAAGTAGCAGCTTGATACAAGGTAGCAGTATGATACATAGATCAATTAACATTCCTCTCAGCACATAAAATTTTGATAAAAAACTAGAAATTATTAAACAAACTGCAGTTAACAATGGTTCTAAATCATCTTTGACAGATAACCTTCTGTCTAAGAAGCTTATAAGGAAGCAATTCAATGAGTTTATCCCTCTCTAAAAGGCCAAGAAAGGTTCAAAATAATTACTTGTTTTGGTAATAAAATAGGTAATTTCTTGAAAAAGCAAGTTTTTAATATTGCTTTCAAGACAGACAATACTTTTGGCAAACATATTAAAAACAACAAAGATAAAGTGGAAAAACTAGGAAAGTGTAGAGTCTATAAATTAACCTGTGGTAGTTGTCCTAAGTTTTATCTTGGTCGAACTGGTAGATCCTTTAAAAAGCGCCTAACCGAACATCGAAACAGCTTTGTTGAAGAAAAAACAAATTCAACTAATGCTACCCATTTATTAACCATGCTTTCGACCATGATTTTGAAATTCTTCATGTTCAAAACAAGGGCATGAAGTTGAATCTTTTAGAAAGTATGGAGATTGATAAATGGAAAAATTCTGATAACCTTCTTAATGACCAACTAGAATTAAATAATTCATCGATGACGATGACTATTTAAGAGAACACAGCAAAGTTGTAATTTAGATTATCTTCTACAGTTGGTGAAGCTGTTGTACAGCGAAACGATCGCCATGGTTTTGTGAACCCTCTGTAGTTAAAATCATTCATTTAGTTTTATTATACTTGCTTACAAAAATTAGTCGATGAAAATCATGCCATCTAGGAGAAATAATTAATAAAGTTTTGAAAATTCTGGTACAGACTCATGATATACATCCAAAAATAAACCAGAAGAGTCCCTACCTCTCAGGAGGGCGCTTCATCCCCTTCAGCTTAAGAAACCACCCTCTAATGTGACCTCTTGCTAGTTTTTCAATTTTTTCTCGAAAACTATTATCCTGGCGAGGAAAATGAATATGACCCAAATTGTTTCATATAGATTATAAGCATCATAATAATTGTGACCCGTGATATGGAATTGACGTTTCTACACACCAGGTTTGAGCTTCTTGGTGGTTGAATAATTTGGAACAATTCAGAAATAATTGGCGCGATTGAAACAATAAGCTGACTGACAAAATCAACTCAGATGATCATGCTATAGGAATTACAACATCGAATGCGCAGATCGAGACCACTAGGTGAGGTAAGTCCTCAATATTTGTATCATTTCGAAGATGCAGATTTCAAATTTGGTATGTCGCTATAGTATGACCGAAATGACCACAAAGTTTTTTTTTTAAATTAGACCTGCATATTTTTTCTGATTATCCGAAAGAGCTTCGGAATTGTAATAAAACTATTTTTCAAAATAAAATCTTTATTGATAAATGATAGGGATACAGTTGATTGTTCAATCGGACAAGGTTGATGGTCATGAAAATTAAACTTATTTCATCACAACTGTCAAACAGCGTCGGCAGTTGCCAGAGAAAGCTTCGTGAAAAGAATAGATGCAAGTGAAATTTGGGGTTGTCATGGAATTGCTCCTCCTAAATTTTCCAACAAAAATGAAAAATTAAAAAAATGCTCACAACTTCCATTTCACAAATAGAAACATGCACTTCTCACTTCTTTATATTGAAAACTTGTGAATTATCTATTCACTCGTCTGAAAAGTTTTGGTGAATTCCGAAGGAAACCGGGGATACAAGATGTTTCACTATGGGTGTCCTCAAAATCAGATATTTTTGAACGAAGGCGGCTTTAAACATGCGAAAGCTAAACAATAAATCTTATTTTATCATGACAGCGAGAGTTTATAGAATTAATAGGAATCCACGAAAATGCACATAAAGAGTACGTCAGAATAGGAAGGAGACTGGTTATTCGCAATACAAATAAGTTCTGCAACATTCCTTTGGATGATATTCACTATCATCTTAGTTATAGATTTCCAATAGACAATATTGAACAGTCAAGAGAGTGTTACAATTCATCGAGATTATATTCAAACATCACATCTAAAGATATGGACTGTGTTTGAAACAGATTAAAATTGACACTTTTCCTGGCCCAGACCAAATAATATTGAAGGTATCCAAAAACAAACAAATTATCAACGTACTCACAAAAATAGGTATTATATCAAAAACTGGTTATGTACCACAGAAAATCAAAGAAGTAAGAACTGTACTAATACCTATATAAAAATGGTAATGTTCAAATGCCAGAAAATTTAATGGATGGAAAATGAAAAGATAAAATATGAGATAAGGAAAGATGAGATAGCTTTGGGTTCTAAAAAAGTCAGTAATGATTTGCAAAAATTTTATGTGCTATATGGCCTTCAATAGTATACTCAATTTCTAGCAGACATTGATAAATTAATAAAATCATCTCTCAAGGAAATTTTGGATTCACCATCTGATATTCTAGATAGTAAGCTATATTCTTTTCCGAAAGTTGAGGGTCTTGGTCTTTTTTGAGCTTCATGGGAAGCTTTTTCAGAAGGTTCCAACGTTTGTTAAAAACCTAAAATAAACGTGAATGCTTACTTGGGAAAAGTGAGAAATTCCGAAGAAGAAGCAAATTGTTGAATTCAAAAGGTAAAGATAGTTTTTGAAGATGATAAATGGAATTACTCTGGTTGTGTATTACGAAAGATGTTGATAGATGAAGAATACTCCAAATAGAAACTTTTGAAGCAAAAGGAATAAGAGCAGAACTTTATAATCAATATACACCTGCAAGTACATGGATGAGAACACAAGAAGGATTGACAATCATCCGAGTGGAAAGAAGCCATCAAAATTATAGCATACGTGGTTAACTTGAGAGGTGTTTCAGGCAGACACTGTACTGAGATTGAAAATTTTCCTCACGCCTTGGAATCTTGTTCACATGGCCATCTCTTGAGAAATACAAGACACAACACAATTCGACAGCTAATAGTGACTGAATTTTGAGATCCATCAAGAAATCAAATGTACAGAAACAAATGACAGTCTTCGACAGATTGATATCATAGCTATAGACAGGAAGAAAAACCTTGCGAATATTGTCAAAAATATATGGAACATCCTGTACATTAAAATATTTCATTATCATTCAATACGTGGGTAACCTTTTTACCTTCTACAATTCAGTACGTGAGCGAAGATATTTTATTTTTGAGACACAACTTGTCCTCAACAGAACATAAACAAGAGTTTTCAAAAAGGCCACTGATCGTTCGATCTGGTAGTCGAGTCGAGTTTAGAGTTCTGCCGTGCCCGCAGCTATGGGGGGAGTTTGGAAGATTCGATATTAAATAAATGGAAAATGTTCATAAACTGTTTAAGCCGATATGTATTGTAAGTAAAGATCTTTTTAAAATAATTTATCCAATCAATAACTAGGAGAGATTCTTCAATTCTTTAATTCATTAATTCTTTATTGATTACTTCCTTCAGTAATTTCAATCGTCTTAATCTCATATTTGTACATAGTATAATAAATGTTTTTATATTTTTCTAAAGTGTTTTAAATCTATGAATGATCAGTATCTACCTAGTTAGTCGTGAATCAACCCCAAGTCACGACAAGTGGTGGAGGCTGCCGTGGTTTAGTTGTGGATTCATTCTTCATAATGAACCAATTTTTATTTTGTTATAAATTTGAATAGTGGTACAATCAACTCAATATAGTTGTTTAGCTTGAAGTTCATAGACTTTGAACTTGACCTAGATCCGGTACAACTAGGTAGAAATTGCTGATCCGTATGTTTTGTTTCTGAATGAATCTCTCCCAAGTATTGTGCAACAATAGCATTTTTGAATAAAAATATTATTTGACGAAAGTACGCTATTTCGTACGCAATAAACTCCAGAGAATTTTATGAAGATTAAATAAAAATGCTATTGATGTTAAGTTCTAACGATTTATTTTCAGTATAATTATTTGAATTTTGTTGTTTTCCCTATTGATTTTTACAAGAATAATTTGTGTAAAATTATTATATCTTGGGTATACGGTTAATGAGAGTAACTACGAGTAGTTACAAAATTATTACTACTTTACACTAAAACTTCAGCTCCCCCCTAGCCCCTAGCAGAGATCAGTACGTTGGCAGAAGCAAGAAAGAAAGGAACGCCCGCTGTCTTTCCAGAATTCGTAGCGCCAGGAAAAATTGCCCTTGGGATTTTTTTTTTGAAGAATCGTAAGAGATGCGCTTCAGAGAATGCATGGACAGATGCATTATTATTTTGGCGTTCACCCAATAGGTGCAGTAAACGATTTTTCAGAATAATGAGAAGGAATTTGTAGAATCCTTGGTGTATTCTGCATACACGGTTGTGTCAGAGAATATGACAATTAAGTCGCTATTGGAAGTCGTATTGAGTAAGCTCATGAGAAAGGAATTCGTTGAATCCTTGTTGTATTGTAAATACAGTTTTGTCAGAGAATTTGACAATGAAATCGCGATTGAAAGTCGTATTGATACTATGATGATTTATTTTATGTTGTAGGAATACCGAATACCCATAATGAGAGAAGTTTAGAATCATAAGAGATGAGCTTCAGAGAAAGCATGGACAGATGATTTGAGAAAATATTATTTTGGAGTTTACCCAATAGATGCAGAATACCATTGGTCAGAATCGTGAGAAAGAAATTTGTTGAAACCTTGGTGTATTCTAAATACACGGTTTTGTCAGAAAATTTGACAATGAAATCGCGATTGGAAGTCGTATTGAGTGAGCGTATTATGATGATTTATTTTATGTTGTAGGAATATCTATGATGAGAGAAGTGTGCACACAATATAGTTCTTCAGAGTGATTTGGAACTAGAAGAAAAAGAGGAGTTCGTAGGAAAACGGCATGATGGTGTAGGCAATGGCCGACAATTACAGGGTGGAGTATGAAACTGCCTAATGATAAAATTGTGCACAGTGGTTTAGTGAGTAAGAAGTAACGAATGGGGTCGAAAAGAATTTAATGGAAATTGTTGAATGTAATGTGGAAAGCGAGTGTGAAATTGTTTTGTGATATTCTGTATCTAATCCTAGGCAAAGAATTTCAGGGTATCGCATCACAAAATTAGCCTCGTATTGTGAGAAATGGTGGTATTTTTATTTTTTGTAAATGATAGAGAATGGCTATGGATAAATGAAAAATGTGACAGTTATGATACTTCTAAAATGAATGGATGATTATATTATAATAAGTATATATTAATATCGGATAATTCGAAAAATATTTTGAATTTATATGGTTGGCATATAATTGTATGATAATTTTATAATGAGAATAAGGTTGATTGGTTTTTAATATATTTTGGGGCACGGTATTTGTTGTAAAATTAGATGATAGCAGTATGTTTACCTAAACTTTTATTTTTGTATTATAGGAACTGTACCTCCTGTAAGGAACGCGGAAGAGTCTTCAGCCTTGTACCACTCCAAGAGAATCCCCAGGTGAATCGTGATGAAGCCACAGTTTCCACAGCCATGTCGAGTTGAGCCTTCTCACATTCAATGAGATAGAGCAGAGCCAAGTTCTACCATGTCTAGCTCCATGTTGTCTAGTGAAGCTGAGCCAAAATAGGGTATCCAACCGGACCAAGCAGTGCCAATGTCCAGTAAAGCCATGCCAAGTCCCGGCAGGCAGATACACGCCAAATTCAGGGAAGCAGAGCCAAAATGGAGTCCAACAGGACCAAGCCATGCCAAGCTCCGGTAGGCAAATCCATGTCAAGTCCACTGAAGCCATGTCAAGTCCCGGCAGGCAGATTGATGTCAAATACAGTTTGTCCAGTATGTTTGGGTCATACCATACCTGGTCCAGCAAAACCAACCCAAGCCTGACTAAATTGATGAGCCAATTATTGTACCCAGGCAACGATGAACCATGGTATAATGGAATGGAACCGAAATGAACCAGTCAAAGATGGAAAAGGCAGCAAGGAGGAGAAGAATTCAAATGGAGATGGTGCAAGCAGACTTCTTCTGCGCATATTTATTTGTATATTTATATTTACATGGTATTAATTTCATAGTTTTTGTAAACCTGTATCGAATTGTCAGTTGGTTTTAATATAATCGCTCGAGGCGCGCGATTTTGAACGGGGGGGTATTGTCAAAAATATATGGAACATCCTGTACATTAAAATATTTCATTATCATTCAATACGTGGGTAACCTTTTTACCTTCTACAATTCAGTACGTGAGCGAAGATATTTTATTTTTGAGACACAACTTGTCCTCAACAGAACATAAACAAGAGTTTTCAAAAAGGCCACTGATCGTTCGATCTGGTAGTCGAGTCGAGTTTAGAGTTCTGCCGTGCCCGCAGCTATGGGGGGAGTTTGGAAGATTCGATATTAAATAAATGGAAAATGTTCATAAACTGTTTAAGCCGATATGTATTGTAAGTAAAGATCTTTTTAAAATAATTTATCCAATCAATAACTAGGAGAGATTCTTCAATTCTTTAATTCATTAATTCTTTATTGATTACTTCCTTCATTAATTTCAATCGTCTTAATCTCATATTTGTACATAGTAAAATAAATGTTTTTATATTTTTCTAAAGTGTTTTAAATCTATGAATGATCAGTATCTACCTAGTTAGTCGTGAATCAACCCCAAGTCACGACAATATAATACTGGACCAACAATAAGATTCGAAACAGATGAATTCCAACCTTCTGCTGTTGCTATGGAAAAAAGGGCTCTGTGACGGAAAAGCGATGGACATAAAAGCGATGGATAAAACAGCGAGGACAAAATAGAGACTATACAAAACGGCGAAAACATTGAGGAGCATTCAGAACGCAAAAAGAAAAAATTCATACTGGATATTAATTCGATACCATATTATAGGCATAGGTATAGACATTTCTATGGTTACGATTGATTTGTTGAATGACATTTATCATAAAATTTTGTCAATAGTTTTTGGCGATAATGTTAAAACACAGAAAAGAATGAATTTGATACAATTCGAAGGCTACAGATACCGAAAAGACAAAGTCTCCTTGGCTTCAGAGTCATGGAGATGTGTGAAACCTTTTTGCAAAGGAAGATTGTGCGTGCAGCAAGGTATTCCGAAACCCACCACTCTTCACAATCATCCTAACCCCACCGAGATGAAGGCGAAGAAGGTTAGTAACACCCTCGAAAGGCTTATAAACATAATTCAGGCTTCCATATCTGGAATATCATCTGAAACGTCCACATTATTACCAAGCTATGGGGCTTCAAGGAAAATTATCAAGCGGCAGGAAGTGGCTCTAGTGAAAGTACTACTTTCAATACGGTGGAAGATATAATAATTGCAGAAGAAACAAAGGGCAAAATTTTCTGCCATGGGATTCTGGAAAAGAAGATTCCGATATGGTATTTATGTTTTGAACCTTTAGTAACCTGTCTTTGATGAACGAATTCAAACATTGTAGAGTCGATGGTACATTCAAGGTAACACCTACTCTATTTTTATAGATGTATACTATACATATTCTGATTGATGAAAAAGCTGTCGCTGTGATTTATTGTCTTTTGAGGATCAAAAATGAGGAATCGTACACGAATTCTGTCTAAATTGAAAGAATTTTTACACGGACTGAATTCTGTAACAATTTTAACCGATTTTGAAATGGGACCTATGGATGCATAATAAAAATTACAAGTGTTAATATTGTAGGTTGTTTTTTCACCTGTCACAGAATTTGTGGAGAAGAATACAAGAGTCAAAATTAACAGCACTTTACAGATCAGATGAAAATGTGAGAATGCTGTTGAAGATGCTCCTGGCGTTGACTTTTGCACCTCCTGGAGGAGTTCAAAGGGGTTTTGAAATCATTGCCCAAAATTCATCAGAAGAGCTTGCCCAATAATACAATACTGAGAGAATAATTCCAAAAACCAATAATTCCCTAGAAGAATGGCATAATGCATTTCAGAAATCTATCGACTGCCAAGTTCGTAGAATTTCTGAAAAGAGAACAGAATAGGTCTGAAATAAATGTTTCTAGATATGAGGGCTGTTTTAGGCAATTCAAGAGTCAATGTTCAAAATATGTCTTGAAGAATGAGAGATTAGGAACTCTCGTTGATAATTATAATGAGCATAATGTTAAGAAATATTTGTAAAGTATTGCACTAAATTTGAGTTTGTAAAGTTTACAGAAATTAAGATCAATTGAATGTGTTGTCACAAATATTATTTTCTTTTAAAGTTTTTCTTGTCGCTGTTTTCTCGGTAAATACTATGTCTGATCGCTGTTTTGTTTGACTGCTGTTGCCGTTTTGTTTTGTCGCTATTTTGTCTTGTCGCCATTTTGTCTGTTCGCTGTTCTTTTATGTCACTATTTTGTCCTGTCGCTGTTTTGTCCGTCGCTTTTATGTCCATCACTTTTTCGTCCCAGGGCTGGAAAAAAGGAATATGCATGAATCCAGGATCCCTCTCTTCAAGGACAAATATAAAATAACTGATAATATCAAAATAATTGATTTATTCGTTGGTGTTCGAGGAACGATCAGTACATTCTTTGTTGACTTTGCAAAAAAAAATTAATCTTTTTATGAAAATTGTTTAATTTATAGCACTCGTACTGAAATTCTCTATCAGAATCATGGGAGCTCATATTTATTTTCAGGAAACATTGTTTTTTAATAGTCTTGAAATCTAATAAAACTAACATCCAAAGATTTGTCATTTCCTCATTGAAATTACTCATTTCTCTAAAGTATTTCGCAAAATAAACATTTTTCTTTGAAACTGGCATTTATTAGTACAATAAGAGTCAACAAAAAATTTTAGAAGTTCCATATACTAAAAACTCTGGTGGCGTCTGTGGATATAGGCTGAGAACACAAATTCTACAAAATTAGTATTATTATTAACATACTTGGTAAAAACTTTTCACACTTTCAGACCTTGAAACACCAAAGAGGAAATGAAAGCGATTTTTGAACGATATAATCGATGAATATCCACAACAAAAAGTATCGTCAAAATCCTTTTGTAGAAAATGACTACAATCCAACCGAGACCAAACGAATATTGAAAAACCGGAACCAAAGAAAGAGCGTGTGCAAGGACGGGGTAAGTTGAATGTATGCTCAAGTTAACTCGACACTGATGGCGACGATAAACATCCGGTGGTTAGGTTGGTAGGACTGCAACAGGTACAGCCGCACAGCTTGTCCTCATTACAAATCCCAGAAAAAACCAATCGTCCTTTCCAATGCCTCTGCTGCCCTACAAATCGCGTAAGTGGGCAGTTGGGCTCTCATTGAGGTTTCATTTGTGCTTTGCTGCAAGCAGTCTGGCGTTTTCTAAAGAGGACTCTTTTATACTTTCCAGGCCTTTGATGAGAACAGATTACTTTTACTGCAGCCGAGAGAATATTTGGATAGATGAAGTGAACATTTTTATATAAAATTTTCCAAAAATGGTTATTCTCCGTAGAAGACTGCATCTTTTCAGATTAACATTGGTGCTCCACCGATACTTTGATTATCTTCTATATACGAGGCAAAAATTAAAAATATGTATAAATAGACTAAAAAAACTTTTCCACCTTGAAAATGCACTAATATTTCATGGTTTTGTTGAAAGCTATTTTGAACAAGTAAGTGTTATTAACAATAATTATTATCACAGCTGAAGTAGGAGTATTTTAAGAAAAACATTGAATAATAATAATAATAATTTATTTCCACAGAAGTGTAACAAAACGTAATTTGGGAATTGATTTTAAATAGTAAGTTGAATGACGATAGCAAGAATGGTCCGAAAACTTCGCATATATGTTAGCATCGTTTCAATACAGACTGGAGAGTATACGAGGGGAATTTAATAATTCAAACAAAATATTTTATATAAACACATCAGTTTCATTATGAATCTAACGTCATATTTTCTTGTAGAAAGTTGATTCAAACCATAAATACGCGTCACAAAAAGATCCATGACATAGAATAAGTAAAAATAAGATTCATTATTAGGATATGAAGAGTTTTTTCATAATGCCAAAAATTTGCTGTTTTTTTTTCGTAACGTCGAAATATCTGAACTATAAAATATTTAATGCATAAGCAGATTGTAGAAGAATCCGAAAAGAGATTCAATTCACAATTTAATTCTTGAACAACCCTTATATTTATTGCCAGGCCTGAATAGAAATTGGGATAACGAGAGCCAGGCTAACTTGAGGACATATATTTTATGCTTCTAAACTTGAGTCCCGTTTTAAATCTTGAGAGAGTTAGATGTTTGCTAGTAACATGTCCTTTTCTGGTAAATAATCTGTTCCGAAATATCAAATTAATGCTTTAGTAAGAATAATACCATTTCGAATAATTAAAAACGTAAATATCATTTTCATTCAATTCACTGGTTCTAATTGGGTTCGGTTCAACACGCTAAGTGCTATGAGGTATAATGCGCATGTCGCACCTCATTTTGATCCCTAGGCTCCGGAACATATAATGTTGTGCCTGATTGCAATTGGTTCAATTTGGCATCGTAGCACAACAGTTAGTCGCTCTATACTAGTTTATTTGGAATGAAAGAGCGTGGCCCAGGGAGACAACATATACTTTTGGTACATCAGATTCGTAGGATTTTCAGCGATTGTGCAACACAGCATGTATGTCTCCATAGAACCAGAATTTGCATCATGCATCTTTTGGCACAGTAGACCCAATTTTTTGTTCATATGGTGGCGTTTAACGTGTTAAGAATGTATAAATTTAAAACTTCTTAGTTATTCCGGAGTTCTAATTTATTTTCTTTCGGCATAATAAATGATTCCGGCCGATTTCTTTGTATTATTAAGTTAAAAATGATTTTCCACCTGGGCCTTCGGCCCAGATATTGATAAATAACAATTTGATAACTATTTGAATAGATTGAAATCCAGAACAGTGTTGAAGATAATATTGAAAAGAGTAACTTGATTAATTAAAACCAGTGTGTGTTTGCAGAACGGGTAACAGCTTCCTGATATGGTTTGCCGAAGATTGAGATTTGATAGGTAAGTAAATGTATAATTTTCCTGATGACATGTTCCTATATAAACGCTGATATACAATACTGACAAAGGCTCCGCTCGGCCTAACAATTAATAGTATCAGCTGTGATAAAACTCTATTTCAACAGAATAGCGTTTTCTTATAGAAGATAATAACAATGAAAGTATTATCTACATGATATGGGAAAAAAATGCAGGAAAGAGCCACAACAGTCGACATATATATATATATATATATATATATATATATATATATATATATATATATATACAAAGCAGGAAATTTTTGGGTATAGCAGCAAGCAAAACGTGTACTCTTTTAACACTATATTTCCGATATTTCAACAGTGAATACTGTCATCTTCAGGGAAGCTACAAGTAACAAGCAAAATTGTACGATTAATGGAAAGAAAACTTTGAAGAAGAACCACTTACTGTGTTGATGAGAATGATTGCTATGGATGTAATATTAAAAATTATAAACAACATGTCATGTAAGTCACATGTGACAAAGATGAACAAAACACATTAAAATACGTCAAACAATAAAAATATTAATATTGTTATAAAATTTGTTTAAACATTTATTTGAATTATCTCCACACGTGGAGAGATTCAAATGTAACATAAGAAATTTGGTTAGGATTATTCGACAACAGACAGTTGACATTATTGACATTAGATGTCAGACACTTTTGAAGTGAGACACGAAACCACGAATTGGCCGCTGCTAGTGGGTGAAATTAACCAATTGTCTCAACTCGAAAGAGATGAAGTGTTCCCTAAGGGAGAATTATTTAAGATATGTGTAATATTATTGTCGATGAGGAGTAAATATGAATAAATTTCACTTAAGTGATTAACGTCAGTTTTTTTATTTAAGCAAGAATCTGATTGAGAGATGAAAGCCATTTCCATGAAAAGTCTTTTAGTGGTATTGTTTTCTTTAGTCAAAATTTTTGTATTACTATAATTCATGTTATGACCAGTGCTATTAACATGTTCACTTAATGCACATCTTTCAGGATGGCATCTACAGTCACTTTTGTGTGCAGTGATTCTATCTTTTAATGTCCTCGAAGTCTGACCTATGTAAGTTTTATCGCAATTAGAGCAAGGAATACAATACACCAACTGTGATTGTGAAGTTAAAGGTGTTTTATCTTTAACTTTGGTAAAAATGGAATTAATTGTTAATATTGTTTTATTTGCAATTTTTATGTTCTCAAAAACTTTGAAGATTCTAGCAAGCCTGGGTGAGACATCTGCGATATAAGGAAGAGAGGTGAAAAAATATTGGATTTGGATCCTATCTGCATCATTTGTAGTAGTGATATTATTTTGCGAAATGTTATTCATATTATTTAATGAATCATGTGTGTCTATGGTAGACGTACTGTATAAAATCTTTTTTAATAGTGAAGGAGGATATGAATTATCAATGAATAAATTATATAAGATTTTTAAATTTTGTTGATGAAAAGAGGAGTCAGAAATACAGAGTATTCGATGTTTCATTTGTTTAACCAAATTAACCTTCATGGATTGTTTATGGTATGAGTGATAGTTCATAAATCTTCCACTACTTATGGGTTTTCTATACCAGTCAATGACTAAGGTATTGTCCACTGTACGACGAAATTTTGTGTCCAAGAAGGGAACACTATGTTCTTCGTCTTCACGTTCTATGGTGAACTGTATATACGGGTCATAACTATTGAATACATCAACTACTTCTGTAGTTCCGTGATGTGGTAAGGCTATAATCAAGTCATCCACATATTTTTTAATGAAAAACAATTTGAAAGGTAAAACTTTTAGGACTGTATCCAGTATGTCATCCATGACATACATAGCAAGGATGGGACTAATTTTTGCCCCCATAGGGGTTCCAAAAGTCTGTTTGTAAAATTTATTATCAAATGAGAAATAAGTATTATTGAATAAGAAAGTAATAAGTTCAAAGAAAGTTTCTTTATCAACACTACAATGATTACTGATACTATCCCATCTTTTATCAATGGCTCGTATACAAGCATCCAAGTAAACATTACTAAAAAGTGAGACTACATCCAAGCTCGCTATAACATAGCCCTCGGGGAGTTTCATTTTATTGAAAATTTTTGAAACCTCAAAAGAGTCTTTAATATAATATTCATTATCAAAATCATACGAAGTGGTCAAAATATCAGTCAAAAAAGATGCCAAATATTCTGTTGGATTACCAATACTAGAAATAATTGGTCTTGCTGAAAGTGTAGGTTTGTGGATTTTAGGCAAAGCATAGAATTTTGGGCACACACCTTTATAATTGGCGAGTTTCTTTTTTTGAATTTCATCTATTTGTTTTAAATTGAACATATTTTTTATTAATTGGTTACATTTAACTTGTATTTGTGACGTAGGGTCTCTAGGAATTAACAAGTAGGATTGGCTATTTTCTATTAAATTAAAATGAAACATCGAATACTCTGTATTTCTGACTCCTCTTTTCATCAACAAAATTTAAAAATCTTATATAATTTATTCATTGATAATTCATATCCTCCTTCACTATTAAAAAAGATTTTATACAGTACGTCTACCATAGACACACATGATTCATTAAATAATATGAATAACATTTCGCAAAATAATATCACTACTACAAATGATGCAGATAGGATCCAAATCCAATATTTTTTCACCTCTCTTCCTTATATCGCAGATGTCTCACCCAGGCTTGCTAGAATCTTCAAAGTTTTTGAGAACATAAAAATTGCAAATAAAACAATATTAACAATTAATTCCATTTTTACCAAAGTTAAAGATAAAACACCTTTAACTTCACAATCACAGTTGGTGTATTGTATTCCTTGCTCTAATTGCGATAAAACTTACATAGGTCAGACTTCGAGGACATTAAAAGATAGAATCACTGCACACAAAAGTGACTGTAGATGCCATCCTGAAAGATGTGCATTAAGTGAACATGTTAATAGCACTGGTCATAACATGAATTATAGTAATACAAAAATTTTGACTAAAGAAAACAATACCACTAAAAGACTTTTCATGGAAATGGCTTTCATCTCTCAATCAGATTCTTGCTTAAATAAAAAAACTGACGTTAATCACTTAAGTGAAATTTATTCATATTTACTCCTCATCGACAATAATATTACACATAACTTAAATAATTCTCCCTTAGGGAACACTTCATCTCTTTTGAGTTGAGACAATTGGTTAATTTCACCCACTAGCAGCGGCCAATTCGTGGTTTCGTGTCACACTTCAAAAGTGTCTGACATCTAATGTCAATAATGTCAACTGTCTGTTGTCGAATAATCCTAACCAAATTTTTTATGTTACATTTGAATCTCTCCACGTGTGGAGATAATTCAAATAAATGTTTAAACAAATTTTATAACAATGACTTAATATTAATATTTTTATTGTTTGACGTATTTTAATGTGTTTTGTTCATCTTTGTCACATGTGACTTACATGACATGTTGTTTATAATTTTTAATATTACATCCATAGCAATCATTCTCATCAACACAGTAAGTGGTTCTTCTTCAAAGTTTTCTTTCCATTAATCGTACAATTTTGCTTGTTACTTGTAGCTTCCCTGAAGATGACAGTATTCACTGTTGAAATATCGGAAATATAGTGTTAAAAGAGTACACGTTTTGCTTGCTGCTATACCCAAAAATTTCCGGCTTTGTATCCTAACTAGTCAGCAAAGACTACCCTTCTACTATATATATATATATATATATATATATATATATATGCTGAATACTTGTTTCAAGGAGCAATAAATGTTCCAGTGACTGTAAAACAGTCGAAAACAATCCTTTAGGAACTCACTATACCTTTGTATAGATTGTATGGCATATGTCCGACAGAAAACAACTACTTCTTTGGCTAATACCTCGACAGATATTGAATTATATCTGTCAAACATATGTGCAAAGATCCTTACATTGAAGGAACAACTTTGCAAGAGCTCTCAGAGACAGACAGCAGGACACCGCCTGATCCAAACAAGGAACCAACTGCAGACCGGTTTCGGGATGAAGTCCCTCATCAGTGCAGTCCTGGTTATCACGGTTGTATACACGCGGGGGCCCGGTGCCCGTCATCGTTCGCCGGGATGAACACTGCAATCGCTTACAGGATCCACCACGGCAACAAATTAGAGAGCGCTCCAGAAGGAAATTTCGGATGCGAAATGGTATATACTTGTTTCAAGGAGCAATAAATGTTCCAGTGACTATAAAACAGTCGAAAACAATCCTTTAGGAACTCACTATACCTTTGTTGGTTCCTTGTTTGGATCAGGCTGTGTCCTGCTGTCTGTCTCTGAGAGCTCTTGCAAAGTTGTTCCTTCAATGTAAGGATCTTTGCACATATGTTTGACAGATATAATTCAATATCTGTCGAGGTATTAGCCAGAGAAGTAGTTGTTTTCTGTCGGACATATGCCATACAATCTATACAAAGGTATAGTGAGTTCCAAAAGGATTGTTTTCGACTGTTTTACAGTCACTGGAACATTTATTGCTCCTTGAAACAAGTATTCAGCATATACCATTTCGCATCCGAAATGTCCTTCTGGAGCGCTCTCTAATCTGTTGCCGTGGTGGATCCTGTAAGCGATTGCAGTGTTCATCCCGGCGAACGATGACGGGCACCGGGCCCCCGCGTGTATACAACCGTGATAACCAGGACTGCACTGATGAGGGACTTCATCCCGAAACCGGTCTGCAGTTGGTTCCTTGTTTGGATCAGGCGGTGTCCTGCTGTCTGTCTCTGAGAGCTCTTGCAAAGTTGTTCCTTCAATGTAAGGATCTTTGCACATATGTTTGACAGATATAACTCAATATCTGTCGAGGTATTAGCCAGAGAAGTAGTTGTTTTCTGTCGGACATATGCCATACAATCTATACAAAGGTATAGTGAGTTCCTAAAGGATTGTTTTCGACTGTTTTACAGTCACTGGAATATATATATATATATATATATATATATATATATATATATATATATATATATATATATATATATATATATATATATATATATATATATATATATATATATATATATATGGGAAACTACTGTGGGTATTTTTCTGAAATTTTGTGTACAAGAGTTTTCCGAGGAGCTCGTTTCAATTGTGTCAGACTTCCGGTAATAACGGAAGTGGACCCCAAATTGGTTTTTGTAAAGAAACATCCTGTTTTTCATTGCATTTTTAGAATCTATGATGTATTTCTACATAACTTTATCCAAAGCATTATTTATATAAAGGCCTCCAGTTTTCAGTTATTTAAATTTTTTTTTAATTTCCGTTCACAAAAATATTTTTTGGAAACAAAGACAATCAGGTCAGAAATTGCTGAAATTTTATTGAATAAGACCTTATGCTTCCTAAATCTTTGGGAACTTTTCAGAAATGTTATATGGAGTGCTCAGAAATTGGCGCCGAATTCAGCTATTTCGAAAATTGTGTAACTTATTTGTTTCAAATGGCAACCCCATTTTTTCTCAACGCCAGTTGATTCTACGCTTACAACCCTATATCTGAATTGAACGGTTTTTGTAGAAACTTGGAAAAACTAAAATTTCCGTGTGGTTACTAGAGATATCTGAATTATCAGTAGGCTTTTTTGGAAGAATCGACAAGAAACAAATGCTGGAGTGACAACAAAACAATATTGCTAATAATTTGCATATAAGCTCAGTGAAATTTCTCATCAAGTTCCGTTCAGAATTTAAAAATGAACATTACTTTAATTTGGTAATAATTTATGAAGAATTTGACATGTTTATTGATAGAGACTGTGAAACCTGTAACCTTCTATCTTTTTCGAAAAACCTGTGGATTAGTATCACTCCACTAATGTGAGTTATGGCGGTTGAACATTCTATTTTTCGTAAATTTTGCCTCATCCGTCTGAATAAACATTTGTAAAAAAAAATTCGTCATCCTGAATTTTGTTTAATATGAATTCGCAAAAATCATTCCTTCTTTGATCGTCACCTGACTTTAAATTCTGAACTAATGAGAATGAATACTGGATGGTACTTGAGTTTTTTTTAGAATCCTCATCACAGGTCTTCCCAAATCTCTTTCTGCGTCTACTAAGAAGTTTTCTGGAATACGCTCTGGAGTATGCCAAGACTGTAACTCAATTCTCTCCATTATCTATGACATATATGTTCACCCTTTCTTGCGTCAGGGTGACATAAGTGGGTGTTGGTCTATCCGGGTATCGCCAACAGAAAGTATCACAGGCTCTTTTAATAACCTTGTCACATTCCCCGTAAATTATCAACAAATTGAAGTAATCTTCATTACTAAATCCTAAACGGGACATGATAAATGCTTCACGATATAATAATGCTTTTAAGTCAAATTATTAACAAATATTTTTTGTTGAAACTTCAGCATTTGTTTGTTGTCGATTCTTTCAAAAACGCCTATTGATAATTCAGATATCTCTATTAACCACACGAAAATTTTAGTGTTTCCCAAGTTTCTACTAAAATTGTTCAATTTAGATACAGGGTTGTAAGCATAAACTCTCCTTATTTTGTAGCGTGGAATCCACAAGCGTTGAGAAAAAATGGGGTAACCATTTGGAAAAAATGATTTACACAGTTTTCGAGATAGCTAAATTCGGCGCCAATTCCTGAGCCACCCGTTTAATTTTTCTAAAAATTATCCAAAGATTAAGAAAGCTTCAGAAAAATTCTGGCAATTTTTGACGTAACTCTCTTTGTTTCTAAATAATATTTTTTTCTGCAGGGCTGCATCTGTCAAAATTTTCACTTATAATCTCATAAGTGTTTGAATTATTGCCTGAAATTTTTCGAGTACGTGAGTTTTTTGAAAATTACATGAGTTGCGCAGTTTTCTTCTTAGTGGGGAAGATACTGTGTAAAGAAATGACTTATTGGCAATGATTTGATAGTTGTTGGAAGTCGGCAGGATGTCTGGTTCAGTTTTTATGGTACTTGTTTTGTCGAAATTATGGTGGATAAATCCAATTTTCAATTATTGCCATCTCTAAGAAAAAAAACTGACGAGGTGACAATTATTTCGTCAATACTATGTAATGGAAATGATTAGGTTGTTTTTGGGAGTCGTCGGAATGTACGGTTCAATTTTTATGGTACTTTTTTTTGTCGAAAATATGATGGATAAATTTAATTTTCAATTTTCGCCTCCTCTAAGAAAAAAACCAAGAGGGTCACCATCAATTCATCAATTCTGTGCAATAAAGTGTATTACTGGCGATGAGTTGGTAGTTGCTGCAATTCGGCAGAATATACAGTTCAATTTTTATGGTACTTTGTTTGTCGAAATTATGGTGGATATATTCAATTTTCGAATTTCTCCCCCACTAAGAAAAAACCATCGAGCTGATATTGTATGATGAAATAACTCATTGGCAATGATTTGAATGCTTTTGAAAGTCGGCAGAATATACGGTTCAATTTTTATGGTACTTTCTTTGTCGAAAATATGGTGAATAAATTTGATACTAAAAGTTCGCCTCCTCTAAGGAAAAAAACTGAGAGGGTGATAATTCATTTGTCAATATTTTGTAATGGAGTGTTTCATTGGCAATGATTTGGTATTTGTTGCAATTCGGTAGAATATACGGTTCAGTTTTTATGGTAATTTGTTTGTCGAAATTATGGTGGATATATTCAATTTTCAAATTTCTCCCCCACTAAGAAAAAAACCAAGGGGCTGACAATCATTTTGTCAATATTGTGTATTGTAATAATTCATTGGCAATGATTTAGTATCTGTTGCAAGTCGGCCGAATGTACATTTCAGTTTTTATGGTACTTTGTCAAACTTATGGTGGATAAATTCAATATTCAATTTCCTCCTTTTGTAAGAAAAAAACCGAGGTGGTGACAATCATTTCGTCAATACTGTGTAATGGAATAACTCATTGGCAATGATATGGTATTGTTGCAAGTCGCCAGAATGTATACTTCTGTTTTTATGGCACTCAATAATAATTATGGTGGAATAATTCAATTTTCAATTTCCGCCTTCTCTAAGAAAAAAACCGAATGGGTGACAATCATTTCGTCAATACTGTGTAATGAAGTGACTTATTGGAAATGATTTGGTTTTCGTTGGAAGTCGGTAGAATGTACGGTTCAGTTTCTATGGTACTTTGCTTGTCAAAATTATTCATTCATTCAATTTTCGATTTTATTCCCCACTAAGAAAACAACTGAGGGAGTGACAATCATTTCATCAATACTGTGTAATGAAGTAACTCTTCCGCAAAGATTTGGTATCGTTGCAAGTCGGCAGAACGTACGGTTCAGTTTTTATGGTACTCTGTTTGTTAAAATTATGGTGGATAAATTCAAATTTCAATTTTCGCCTTCTCTTAGAAGAAAACTAGGGGGTGACAATCATCCAATACGGAATGACTCATTACCATTTTCTTTGAGTACAATATCGTGGATGAGAATTCGTTGCTAATTTCACACCGATTGAAAAGGCAAGGTGTGAAATTTTCAAAAAAATTTAAGTAACTGAAAACAGAAGCCCTTTAGGCGAATGAAGTTCTGGGTGAAATTTTGTTGGAATTTATTGTAGATTCTAAAGATGCATTAAAAAACAGGGTGTTCTATTCAAAGAAACAAAGTTAGGGTCCACCTCCGGTATAACCGGTAGTCGTAGACAATTGAAAATATTTTTAACTGAAACGAGTTCCTCGGAAAACTTCCGTATTCAAACTTTCAAAAAAATACTCCCAGTAGTTTCCAATGTACATATTGACTCTACACCGCAATAGCATTGTTCGCTACGTGATCCGAAAAACTGCGAAATAAATGATTGACTACCCCAACCCAACCCCTTTCCCAGGTAGTCGTCAGCTTTCACAACGCAGTAGACGGAACGACAAGCTGCCCCATTGAATCGTGCACGAAACAAATCGCCTACAGGGAATACTACTTCTCGAATCAAACCCCATAGATGACTAATGAATCCGAATCCGTTTCATAATTCAGGCGTCACTCGAGCGAAAAGTTCTTATAGTGGATATCTATGTAAATCCAAACGAAATTTATTACTCTCATTGTGCAGGAAAATTGTGGGAAGATGAATTGCCGGATTTTGGAGCGGGCTCGTTCCAGAGGTGACAGGCAATATGCAGCGAAATATTGCTCTGGAATTGGGACAAATCGGGAATACATAATAATATTCATTTGTATTTTCAATCAAGTTATTGCAGTTGATCATATTATCGTGGAGTTTCCTGAATATTACATATTTTGTAGAAACAGTTGCTTTTATTGAAAAAAGTGCTAGAATGTTAATTTTGAAGTAACGTCATAATATTCCTAAAATTACTATCAACACTTGTTGTAAATTTCCAATTTGGTTCAGTAGTGAATTGAAAAAATGCATTCCCTTAAAAAAATGCTCATATCAAATATAAGCAGTCTCTTTCTTATACTGATTATACGGAATTTAAAAATTTGAGATCACAATGCCGATTGTTATCTCGACAATGCTATCGTACGTACATTGACAATACTGAAATCCTAATTGGTCAATCTACTAAACCATTTTGGAAATTTGTAAATTCTAAAAGAAAAAACTGTGATATACCTAGTACAATGAAATATAATAATTTACTCTAAATGATAAAATGAGCATTGCTGGATCCTTTGCTAATCATTTCTCATCTGTATATGAAACTGAAAGTTCAAGTTTTGATAATTTTGATCCTATATCGTCGAAAAATCAGATAATCAATTCACACTACCTCTCTGTTGGTATAGCAGAAGTGATAGAATGTCTGTGTTCACTGGATGTCGGTAAGGGACCTGGCCCTGATCTCATTCCTAACGTATTCCTGAAAAAATGTGCTTTTTCACTAAGTAGACCGCTGTGGTTGATGTTTAATAAATCTTTGATAAATGGTATTTTTCCTTTCTATTGGAAGAAGTCATTCGTCAAACCTCTTCTCAAATCTGGAAATTCTGCTCTTATTGAAAATTATAGACCTATTACTGTTCTCTCTGCCATTCCCAAGGTGTTTGAATGTTTGGTTAATAGATTCCCCAGTTCAACTTTGGCTAACGAAATAAGTGTTGGTCAACATGGGTTTCAAGATGGACGATCGACGTGCACTAACCTCATGATCTATACCAACTTCATTGTATCGGCTTTAGAGAAGGGCCTACAGGTTGATCCTGTTTATACAGATCTATTTAAGGCTTTCGATAAAGTTGATCATGCTATTCTCATCCAGAAGTTATCGTATATTGGCATTCGTGGTTCTCTTCTGGACTGGTTGAAAACGTATTTATCAGATCGCCTCCTATGTGTCAAGTTGAACGGGTGCATTTCCGATGAATACACTGCCAATTCGGGGGTGCCACAAGGCTCCCACCTTGGGCCTTTATTGTTCAGTATATTCATTGATGACATTGTCAAAGAAATATCCGATTGGTTTGGTAAATAAAATGAGCATGAATCCTTTGAAATGTAAAATAATCAGTTTCCATCGCACAGTGCAAGAGATAACCTTCAACTATAGTTTTGATAACAATGTGAGTACATCTGTAATAGAGCACTCAAGCAGTTGGGTTTCATAAAGAGACATTCTAGAGATTTTATTCATATGAGTACAGTGAAAATCTTATTCCATTCATTGGTTAGATCTCACTTGAATATGCTTCGATTATTTGGAGCCCTTATGCTCAAGTCCACATCGAAAAATGTGAAAGAGTTCAACGCAGATTTTTATGTACTGCTCCTTTAGGCTGAACATTCCATACTCTTATACCAACATGCTGTCAGTAATGAATTTGAGTCCTCTGATCCACAGAAGGCAAGGGTCTGACACCTTGTTTATTATAAAATATTGAACGGTCTGATAGATGCTCCTGAATTATTAGAAGAAGGGAAAATATATGTACCTCCTAGGGCACTACGTGAATAAAGCATATTTTCCTTGGTTGCACATCGATCGAATTATGGTGCAAACATAGGGATGATTAAATTACTGCGACAGGCAAATGTTCACTCAAGAACTATAGATACTTTCTCATCTGTGCTTTGGTAAATGAAGAGAGCTACTATGTAGTTCAAGTTCTATAGCTTTGATTGCTCATTTCATTTTAATTTGTTTTGTTGTTGTCTAGTTACTGTGCAAAACTGTTAGAAATGGGTAGTTATAATTTTTTTTATGTTTTTACACATTTTTCTTAGTGTTTTATATTGTATTGTATTGTAAATGGGTATTTCTTCCCGTGTAATGAATAAATAGGAGCAGAAAACTGTAGTTCACAAACAATGAGCTTATGACTTGAGGCATAAGATGTCCGGAGGACTGCTCATTGCTAATATCCTATACAATAGGAAGAGTTGGGTCGAAAATCCATCAGAAAACAACTACTTTCCTGGCTAATGCTACGACGAACATTGAATTACATCTGATGAAATTTCCGTGCAGAGTTCCTACAAGGTTATTTCTGCAATTGCTTGTTGCATGGAAATGTTCATCGAAACATTCGGACCACCTATATATCGATTTCGGGGTGTTGCCCCTCATCAGTATAGGGTTGGTCTAGCAGTCAATAACTAATGACTGCAACGAATGAATCGATAACCAAATCCATTTCAAGACCGAAACTGAGATCGCGCCCGCACAGTGGATAACTCCAAACTGCGAGCGCCATCCCAGCGCCGGCCACCCAACTAAGCAATGCCCATAAACCACAATCGTCAAGACCGTATAAAACGGAGAAGAAAACTGTAGTTCACAAACAATGAGCTTATGACTTGAGGCATAAGATGTCCGGAGGACTGCTCATTGCTAATATCCTATACAATAGGAAAAGTTAGGTCGAAAATCCATCAGAAAACAACTACTTTCCTGGCTAATGCCACGACAAACATTGAATTACATCTGATGAAATTTCCGTGCAGAGTTCCTACAAGGTTATCTCTGCAATTGCTTGTTGCATGGAAATGTTCATCGAAACATTCGAACCACCTATATATCGATTTCGGGGTGTTGCCTCTCATCAGTATAGGGTAGGTCTAGCAGTCAATAACTAATAACTGCAACGAATGAATCGATAACCAAATCCATTTCAAGACCGAAACTGACATCGCGCCCGCACAGTGGATAACTCCAAACTGCGAGCGCCATCCCAGCGCCGGCCACCCAACTGAGCAATACCCATGAACCACGATCGTCAAGACCATATAAAACGGAGTTATCCACTGTGCGGGCGCGATCTCAGTTTCGGTCTTGAAATTGATTTGGTTATCGATTCATTAGTTGCAGTCATTAGTTATTGACTGCTAGACCTTCCCTATACTGATGAGGGGCAACACCCCGAAATCGATATATAGGTGGTCCGAATGTTTCGATGAACATTTCCATGCAACAAGCAATTGCAGAGATAACCTTGTAGGAACTCTGCACGGAAATTTCATCAGATGTAATTCAATGTTCGCCGTGGCATTAGCCAGGAAAGTAGTTGTTTTCTGATGGATTTTCAACCCAAGTTTTTCTATTGTATAGGATATTAGCAATGAGCAGTCCTCCGGACATCTTATGCCTCAAGTCATAAGCTCATTGTTTGTGAACTACAGTTTTCTTCTCCGTTTTATACGGTCTTGACGATCGTGGTTCATGGGTATTGCTCAGTTGGGTGGCCGGCGCTGGAGGGGCGCTCGCAGTTTGGAGTTATCCACTGTGCAGGCGCGATCTCAGTTTTGGTCTTGAAATGGATTTGGTTATCGATTCATTCGTTGCATTCATTAGTTATTGACTGCTAGATCTACCCTATACTGATGAGGGGCAACACCCCGAAATCGATATATAGGTGGTCCGAATGTTTCGATGAACATTTCCATGCAACAAGCAATTGCAGAGATAACCTTGTAGGAACTCTGCACGGAAATTTCATCAGATGTAATTCAATGTTCGTCGTGGTATTGTATAGGATATTAGCAATGAGCAGTCCCCCGGACATCTTATGCCTCAAATAAATAAACAATTTTGAATGATACATTTTCTGAATTGAATTTAAATAAAGTTTAGTAAAGTCTCCATTTATTGTCCTTTTCGATACCGAATAGTAACCAGGTAGGTGCTGTTCGTACATATTTTGGCGACCGTGACAAGAAAACCCTGAAGATATGGAGAATTTGCAAAGACTCAGAGAGATTCAACGAGTATCGTTCAATCGAGTTTATGCTGTTATCACCAATGCACTGCAAACACCCGATCCCGACTCGAGTGAGATACATGGGAATTTCCGTCTCCTTGATTAGAAGATGGAGGCGATTGCAGATTTGAACAAGCAAGTTCTTGATTTGATGCTAGCAGATTCCATCAAGGAAATTATCGATGTTGAACTGGGGAAAGCTGACTAGCTGATAAGCACCTACCATACCCTGAAGTTCAGAGTCGAGCAAAGTATGATCCTGCTCCAAGTGTGGCAAGTCATTATATTCATTCGAAATCATTAGGATTGAAACTGCCGCGCATCGAATTCGTCAAATTTGGTGGAGACATCAAGGACCGGCTGTCGTTTTTGAGCCAATTCAAGAAAAGTTTGGACAATGAAGATAAATTCCAATATCTGATGCAGGTCACCATTCCAAACTCTCGTGCATACCAACTAGTGAAAAGCTATCCTCCCATTGGAGAAAATTATCATAAGGTTACCGATAGTTTGAAGACTCGATTCGGTAAACACGAACTACTTGCGGAGTTCTATGTTCGAGAATGTTTGAATCTAGTTATGAGTAATTTGAATACGAAGTTCTGTCTCAGCACACCATTTCCAGGAAACTGTGTCTGTGAATGAAGAAGGTCGCTTTACCTTGGATTGAGGGTCATCCACCTCTCCCAAGTAATTATGATGTAGAAGAAGATTAGATAATCTGATGCATAAATTGAAAAATGATGGCTACCACTACGAAACTCCGACCAGTTTTTGATGCATCAGCCAGAGTGACGAATCATCCAACTTTGAATCAGTGTTTGGAAAATCTGATAGAACTCATCCCCAGGATTCCGATTACATAAAATCGGTGTGATTTCTGATATCAGAAAAGATTTCCATCAGATAAGTCTATGTTCGTCAGATAGAGACTTTTTACGATTAATGTGGTATGAAGAAAATGGCCAGCTCAGGCACTATAGACATACCGGAGTTGTGTTTGGACTGACATGCAGTCCATTTCAGCTTGGTGCAGTGATCCGAAATCATTTGACTGAAGCCCTGAATGAAGCCCACTCAGATAGTTCCCGATATTCAGTGAAATTGTCAAATAGTTTTTATGTGGACAATTGCATCGTCAAACTCGAAACCGAAGAGGAACTCCAAACTTTCATGAAACAGTCCCAGAAAATAATGAGTATAGAAAAATTCGATTTAGGTTGCTGAAAACAACTACTCCCCTGGCAAGACCACGACGGGTATTGAAGTATCTGTTAAATTTAATACCCGTCGTGGTCTTAGCCAGGGGAGTAGTTGTTTTCTGACAGGTACTTGACATAATAAGCCTTCGTAATAGGTGCATATGGGAGTAAAGGGTTCATCATCGGTTGGTAACGACTGTTCGTTAAATAGAGAAGAATTTTGCTTTCGATGTTTTTCAAAGAAAATCATCATTATTCCGAAATAGCGTGCTGTACTCTGCAGATACATCTCCCATCCCTTCTCACAACTTGAAAATTAAGAAATCCATCCAAGTCCGAAACGGCAATATTTATCCAGCGCACAATCACCAAACTGCGGTCATGCGACCGGCAAGAAGCTCAAAACAGCAGTCGTAATCAAATTTAGCGGAAGTACAGTTCGCCTCAAGTCCCGAGATTTACTTCCACTCGAAGTTCATTACGGGCGCAAGAAGACCAGCAGCCGGAGCGGATAAGTGAGTTAGCATCCGAAAGAGAGGGCAGAGAAGATCGGGAGAGTTAGGGACACCTTGACAGTGGCGGTTTAGATAACGTCACGAATAAAAACCAATTTGGCGGAATGACCTCGGAGGCCGTTTGTCTCAATCAGAGCTTAGGCCGCGTCTTGCGTTCGCTGGCCGATCGGGAAATAACGAGAGTAATTAATTCAATTAGCCGTTAATGAATGGGTCCGTATACGTGTATTTGCACGGATGGCATGCTTGCCGTAATGGAGTTTTGAGCTGGTGATCAATATTTTTGCCGAAACTTGCTCGTGAACGCTGCTGTGGTAGTTACAAGGGTTGATCTGCTCTCTCAACTGAGATGGCTATCGGGAGTAATACCACGAGTGCTCGAAATACTGTCGACAAGTTCACTCGCTATGTGAAACTCTCCTGCGATAAAAGGAACAATCAATAGGGTATACCTTGATAGTACCCAGTTCTTTCTTTTCGAGTCGGTGATACGTCATTGGCAACCAAGAATCCAAGCAACAATAGAGAATATAAAATGATCTTGTTTCCTAATATGACTTAAATGTCAGCCTGATAGACTTTATGTTTATTAGTCATTATCTAACTATTGATGAATGAATGCACGACATTGTAACTTTCTTGAATTTAACCATCGGAGACGATCCATCACATACAGTGGATAAAAACTGAGAGGGTGAACAAACTTTCAGTCTAACTCCACCAAAAATAATCGTTATTGAAGATACTGTGTAGTCCGAAGACTAACAACAGGCAGATACCATGCAGTCGGAAGACTTAACATCAATAGATAGGACATGTTTCGAAGGATTAATCCTTCATCTTCAGCAAAATAGGGCTTGATTACAAGTCGATCTAAAGAAAAGTAAAAAGGGTTACAATAGAGTTGAGAATTACATTAATTTATGTGACCTACCATATGGTGAAAAAATAACATTAAAACGGAAAAACTTTCAAAAAACTTATGGTCCTAATTACGACCTTATGGTTCACATCTAGTGCGGGGCCCACCTATGTTAGGGACCATGGTTAGTCCACTCAAACAACATATCAATAATAATTCGTTTTGAAATTTAAATTAATCCATGCGGCAAGTGTGTTTACATCTGACAACTAGGAAATTGACATCTGTCATCTGGAACGTCGTGGTTCGAGTTGGCAGAAAACAGAATGGAATGTCCCATGCTATCATGGAATAAGAAAATCCTTCTTAAAATATTGTCGATTGAAAGCAAATTGTGATTTCACTTGTAAACAATTATTGAGAATTTAAATAGAAAGAATTACCAAAGAATGTAAGTGTTTCATTGAAATATTATGTTATGTGGTGTAGAGAAATCAAAATAGCAACGAATTGAAAAGTTTGAAACTGTCAAACTGGGTCTGTTCATTTATGCATTGAAAATCTGAATTTTTGATAGCTTTATTTATTTCAAGAGTCTCTAGTAGATTGAGTTTTTTGCCTTTATCACAAACGTGTAAAATGTTTAAGTCCGAGTTGGGATCAAAATTATGTTTCTCATTTATGATATGGTTGGAAAAAACTGAATTAGAATAAATTTCTTCTTTTTCGGAGTTGGAGTCTATAATTCTGACGTGTTCAGCTAGTCGAGTTCTAAACTTGCGGCCAGTTTGACCAATATAGCAAGCCTTACAATCAAGCTTGGAACATTGACTAACAAATGTTTAAGATTATTAGAAGTTTTAAATGAAATGGATAAATTTGAAATATTGTTGTCATTGAGTTTGTTGAGCAAGGTATTTTTTAGTTTTAATGAAAGGGGGCCAAAATAGGATAAAGAAAAATATTTATTTGGTGGATTAGATTGAGTTGAAAATTTATTAACTTATCTGTGATATAATCTATCGATTAGGCGGATTGGAAAATCATTATTAAAGGCAATTTGTTTAAATATATTAAGTTCTGGTGAAAAGTTTGAATCGCTAAGAGGTATCGTGAAAAGGCGGTGAAAAAGTAATGAGAATTTATGATTATATGGATGGTTAGAGTGAAAAGATATGATATTGTCCGTGGATGTCGGTTTTCTATAAATGGAGAATTCTAGGGTATCAGATTTATGAATAATGAGGTCTAAAAATGGTAGAATATTATCTGTTTCAATTAACATAGTAAACTAAATTCGTGGGTTGAAAGAATTGAGAAAGATTAAACATTTATTAAGGTCTTCTAATGTGCCTTTGAAAACTGCTATTATGTCATCGACATATCGGTGCCAAAATAAAATCTTCAAAAGTAGATTCGAAATCTGACATGAATACTTCTGCTAGCAATGGACTGAGATTAGAGCCCATGGCTAAACCTGATTTTTGAACATAGAAAGAATTGTTGAATTGAAAAAAAAATCAACCCCTATTTTGCTGAAAATGAAGGATTAATCCTTCGAAACATCATTCGAAACATGTCTTCCGACTGCATGGTATCTGCCTGTTGTTAGTCTTCGGACTACACAGTATCTTCAATAAAGATTATTTTTGGTGGAGTTAGACTGAAAGTTTGTTCACCCTCCCAGTTTCTTGAATTTGTTGGTCTGTGAAATTATCTCCATAAATATAAATACTGCACGGACAAAACAAATTATTATTCCCCGGCGAAAATTCAATTATGACAAGTATAAACACATACTGCATGAGAGAGCTCTACAACTATCCTGCCACAAGTAAAATGAATCACCTGCCATTATTTAGTGAGTTTCAACAAGTGTATTCACTCGGAAATAGAATACTGGACGCCTGTGGTGTCATTCGATGAGAACAAATAGTATTTTCCACTTCACCACACAAGTATTTTCACTTCTAGATGTTCAATTTTATAACCAAGTTATCTTCATTAGCAGAAGTACTAACCTAACAGTGAATATTCACTAGCTACTAGTTGATTGGTAAACCAACCATCATTGAGTTGTTTCTTTGACGTAAATTGGAAGTTGAAGGGATCGGAAGTTGAAGGGCCTAGAAGTTGTAGGAATTCAAATACAACGACTCAACTGGGGGACTTTCGTGCTCGCGAACTCTTCGCGAAAAGCTCGGAAGTTGAATGACAAAGAAATTGTAAGGAATTTTTGAAAACAACGACTACAATGCGTTTATAGTATATTACGTATCAAGTGTTGTAAAAAGCATATTACGCACGAATGGAAAAATTGCGCACGAGCCGCGTAGCGGTGAGTGCGGTAATTACATGAGTGCGTAATTGCTTTACAACACGTAATACGTACTATACTTTTTCTACGACTCTTATATACTGGATGGTGCGTTTGATTAAGCTTTAAGTAATAAAAAAATGAAGGTAACTAACGCAGTTTATGGTTTAATTTCCAACAACAACAAATTAAATCTAAGAAAATACAATTTTGTACTATATAGCATAGAAATGATGAACAGAGCGAGGAGGGTTTAAATGTTTTGGTCAATATATTAAAATAGGCGAGCAATACATTTTCGGAGTACGTACTCACGTGGTTATCCATACTCCATTCCATAAATTTTTGATAGGCTTTTTCATATCTATCCTTTGATTTTTGCGGCAGAATATTCTCCATAGCAGAAGCAGCCTGAAGAACAATTTCCGGTGGCGTTGCGCTCATTTCATTATCGGAGTTGCTCATATTTGTAGATATAAAATTAAAGATCGGATTATAATTTATGAAGTATCGATTTGAACTTCAAATCTCAAAAAGTGACAATGTCACTGTCAAATATTTAAAACGCAAGACAGATAAATGTCACGATTTGAGTGGTTCAAGAGGCAACTTGATTGTTACCTATTATACTAGCCATCATATCATGACGCAGAGTTGTGCGTTTTTATTCTTTACGCACAGTTGTGCGTAAGAATGGATTTACTTATAGAGTGAACTGTTTGTAAAACAATGTTTACTAACATAGGAGTAGAAAAAAACTATAATTGGTTACCAATAATGTAGATGCAATGACTTCAATGCGTTTCAAATTATAATTGGATACCAGTAATATGAATACAAAACGTCTTTAATGCGTTTAATACTATAAATTGTTATTGTTATAATTGTTATGATTGTTATTTCCGTCAGTTGATTGCACCCCTACGCGCAACCCTCGGAAGTCTTCGAGAGACTTGTGTGAGCTAGGGAAGACGCAGCCCTTACCTTTTTACGTGTGATGCCATGCACGAGACCGGTGAATCGGTGGATTGAACCCACGACCCACGCTTGCGAGGTAAACGCTTTACAAACAATATGAATACAATGACTCAAATGCATCTGAGACTATAATTGGATACCAATATAGAATGATTAATGTATTCAAAACTATAATTGGACACCAATAATTTGATTACAACAACTTTAGTAAGTTCAAAACTATAATTGCACACCAATTATATGAATAGAATGACTCAAATGCATCTTACACTATAATTGGATATCAATAATATGAATTCATAACACTAGTGTATTCAAAACTATAATTGGACACCAACAATTTGAATACAACAGCTTTGATGGGTTCAAAATTATAATTGGACATCAATATAAGTACAAATACTGAAATCGTTGAAAAAAAAATTGGTGGGGAGGAATAGGAGGATAAATGATGAAAAATCAGGGAGCGATGCACCCGGAAAATTTTAGGAAGAAGGAGGAGGGAAATGAGAATCCGGGTTCGAAGCGCCAGGAAGATTTTGATGGAGAGGAGGAAAATGGGGGGCGAATAATAAAAAATTCGGGAGGTTGGAGGAGAAAGGGAGAAAATAATCAAAAATCCGGGCGCGAAGCCTCCGCAAAAATTTGACGGTTCTTAATTTTCCAAGATACGAAAAAATTTCATGGGGACTTTTTGTGGATCTGTTCGGAGTCAATGAAAGCGTATATTAACGGTATTATTTATTGAAATAAATTCACGATCCAACAAAGTAAAAAAAGTTCCATTGTCGTGAATTCTTCAATAGTTATAGATAATGCCTGATAGACATGCAGTCTGTCAGACTGACATTCATATTAGTAGCAAGATGATATTATATTCTCGGTTGTTGTTTGGATACGTGGTTGCCATGACAAAGCGGTATTACCGGCTCGAAAGGAAGGACCTGCGTATTATCGTGACATACGCTTCTTATTGGCCCAAGACCAAGAGTGTTGGTCTTGGTCCCGAAAGGAAAATAATGAACATAAATCTATTCAATATTAATAAAAATCTGATGGAAAATGTTATGGCATTTTACTTAAATTATTTTGAAAATCTCCTTTTCAAATTCAGTATTGCAGTTTTTCAGTTTACAACAAATAGGTGTATATTGTAAGGTCGCATTGGTCCATACCACCTAAAAAAAAATTAATACAAAACTCATTAGGTGTGAATTTGAAATTTTGGAAATATTTTCGAAACTGCGTTGTTGTCACTTCCAGCTAAACTTGACAGAGATTTTTTATTTCAAATAAATTATCCTGTATATTGATGCATACCTATTTGAATTTTGGGTTTAATATTTTATTAATATTCTATACCTATCTTCAAATGTTTTTGAAATAATAAAAGGTGAAAAGTGAGATTTTCCAATTTATATTTAAAAATACCACATAAAAGGTATTTTCATTTATTGAAAAACATTGAATAATTCAAATTTCTTGACGCATTTTGATCCAAGACCAATACTATCAAGACCGAGATCAAGACTGAGCCTGTCTCGTCTTGGTCTTGAAACATCAAGACCAATACCAAGACCAAGACTACATTTATTTCTCGGAACCAAGACCAAGTGCGAAGCCCTAAGTCTGACAGACTTCATGTTTATTAGACATCATCTATAACTATTGAAGAATTACTTCCTTGACTTTGTTGGTTCGTGAAGTTATCAGGGATAATACCATAATTGCTTTAAAAATTACCGATAATTCTACAAGAGTTTATTTTTCTCGTGGCTTCAAAGCATAAATTGCTTGACTCCGAAGAAAGACGGCAAATTTTTGAAACACGAGTTGTATTTATTGAGGAAATTTCACGAACCAACAAAGTCAAAAACGCTATCGTGAATTGTTGTGAATTCTTCAATAGTTGCAGATAATGTCTAATAAACATGAAGTCTGTCAAACTGAGATTTATGTTAGTAGCAAGATGATATATTCTCCATTGTTGTTTGGATATGTGATTGTCAATGACGACGTTGTCTTACCGGCTTAGAAAGAAGGAACCGTGTAATACCGAAACACACCGTTCTTATTGGTCCTTATATCGCAGTAGAAGAAGGTTTCATATAGCGAATGAAATTATCGGTTGTAATACCACGAGGGCTCTCATCACTCTCGATAGTAATTCTATTAGAAGTCCACGAGATCAAATTGCTTGGAATTCCGATTGTTGAAAACGATTGGCTATTTGAAGTGTGTTCTATATTTAAGACAGAAACTGTTGTTCGTGAAGTCCTCTATCAAGCATCGCTCTTCGAAAAATGAGATTACCGATACGCACTTCATTTGTGGATTCGCTGATAACGATTCATCACAAGCTAGTCTTTGGTCCATTGATCAATTTCTTGACCACACTGTTCCTCACAGAAAAACGATCCAAAGTATTGCGTGGATAATGGTGACTTTTTAACATTCGAAGATCGCTGGTTTGGTTGTGGTGGACCTGCTCGATTGTCTGCTGTGTGTCCGGATTTAAACCCCTTGGATTATTTCCTGTTGGTCCACCAAAAGTCACTAGATCACTGTTATCCACTGGAAAATTTGGAACAATTGCGAAATATAGTAATTGTTGGATGTAACTCAATGAAAAAAAACCCTGGCGTTTTTGAAAGAGTTCGGCAGTCACTGAGGAGAAGATTGGATTCTTGCTACCTCGCTTGAAATAGTAATTTTCAACAGTTCTTATAGATAACGATTCCTAACATGAAATTTTTGGTTGAGAAATATTTTGTTCGCCTTGTATCTGCGGTTTCTCTGAAATCATAAAAGGACCAAATAGTATTGGAATGGTTCAAGAAATAACCCCTTGAATTTTGGCCGTATTTAACTCAATACCCTTGGAAATCGTCATCACCGGATCTTTCGCCATTTTCTAGAATAATAATTACGAAGAGTTGTCATCTTTGGCACTAGTCGGTCACATTCAGATAAAAGTTACATTATACCGATTTCATCTGGTTGGCCATTGGATGGTGGAGGCACATATGCAGTATCCGCAAAAGTTGTTTGGGCAGGAATAATACTATTATTGGACTTTATTTTTGGAATAGAACCATGAGAGGTGAAGAACACTGGGCATTTTTAGAAATAGAGATGATTCCAGAATCTTGCATTTAATTTCAAACAAATGAATCTAATTTAATTATCTATAGCATGTTATCATTTATGAAACTACCAATAATGTTCCTAACTGTACTGAATAAATTTCATTTCATTTCATCCCGTTAATAGATCAATTTGGATCCAGCAAGATGGAGCACCTCCTCATTATCTTCGAGGGGTTCGTGAGTTTTACGTAATTACATTTCCAAATCATTGTATTGAAAGAAGAAGAAGAATGGTCTGCAAGATCTCCGGATTGCACACCTCTAGATTTTCTGTAGTCTCATTTAAAAAGCCAAGTTTATGTGAATAGACCACAGACTATCGAAGGACTGGAAGACAGAATTACAGATGAGATAGCACTAATTTCGCCGGAAAGGATTAGAAAGAAAAGTCTTGGATGAATTTCAATTCAGATCGCAAGGACAAGGAGGTCATATAGAACATCTTTAATTGTTATCTTTGGGAATTCTACATATTACATTTTAATATTTTAGAATTTATAGAAAACTTGTATTTGATGATCTAACTCAGTACATATATACATATAAATATCAGAAAAAAATCAATCATTCCGTTTGATGCCCCCTTGCTCATAGAAGAGGATATATGCTTCTTGACAGACCAGGGATTTAGAGGATATTGGTGACACATTCGAGCCACTTGCCTGTGTATGGGTGTCTACAATAGGCCGTATAGTGTTCGGAATATGACGTCCCTCTATGATTACAGATACTATAGAGGTTGTATCAACAGGGAAACATGTTGTCTTCTACATAATTGGCCATGTCTTATCCTTCCATGGGAAAATCGATGGTGACGTTCAGTTTTCCTCGGAGTCTTTCCGTCTGCGAGAATCGCTTCAAATGAATCACTAAAATTTTAGGTAGTTTGTGTATAGACAAAGACTTGATGCACTTCCTCCTCCCCTTACAATTCCAAAATGTGGGTTTCTCTTCACCGTCCAACGTTTCCTCCTTGATCTTTCATCAGGGAGGAAACGTTGGACGGTGAAGACATTGTAAAAGTCTGAGCTGGTGTGGTCTCTGTGGAATCGGCAGTGAGAGATCCAAGAAAGGATCAACGGTGGCAGAACAATGCCCACAAATGGTTCATTTCAATGTCGATTTCAATTGGCCACCAAAGATATCTAAAATTTTTGAGTTGTATATTTTTGGAAATCTCGACAAAGAATCTTCGGCTTTCTTATGATCTCTCAGTTTTTCCTTAATTTCTGTCAATACTGGTTAGGAGTCCAATGTAATCCTATTCATAACTCTGTGGGAATTGTATTCTGTTTATTATGGATATAATGTTGCCCCCTGCATTGATCAGAAGAGTTACAGAGATTCTCCTGAAACAGTGACCTGTGTGGCTCTTATACATGTCTTTTCCGAGCCAGTTTGCAATCAAGCTGGGAACTTCTTCTATTTCTTTCACCCCCACATGTTGGTTAATACATTTTCCTCTCGAATACTTGAAAAATAATCTGTTCCTTTTTATATGAGGCGGCCGTAGTGCTCTATACTTGCGGTATATTTCAATATAATATGAAGTAGAAACAGTAAACTTTTTTGCGCAAAAGGTCTTTGTATCAGGTATTTTAACTATCAATATAGATCCAGCATCTTCAACGGCATCAATAGTTATATGTAATAATTCCTCACGGCGACCGCTGATACCCAAAATTAGGACAACCTACAAATAAAAAATATTGAAATTACTACTAATCTTACAAAATTATGATTATATCTGCACCTTATAAAGTGAATTTGTTTCGTTATCAGTATCTTGAATGAATTTATTGATATGATCCCTTCCGACGCTTTTGTTCTTTAATGAGCGGGACCAATTTTGAAAACTTTTTATCAGTATTTTCCTTCACATTTGATGTACTTTTCAACATTGAGTAGTCACTCCATAACGTAGGAAGTTTTATAATAGTCGCACCATTTACGAAATTACTCATACTCTTTCTCATATATCAACTTGGATTTGGCCGGTGACATATTAGATGCTATTGCGTTTGCTTTCTCAGATATATCTTCTGGGGTATCACCACCACTATCATAATCAACATCCACCTTCTTGAAAATAACTTGAAATTGAAGCAACTACGAGCAAACACAGTCAAACACGTGGCATGCCAACAAATCGTTTCTATAATAACGACACATTGGGAGTATTGATGACATTGAAGATAACATGTATGGAAAAGAGAAGTATTATTTAGTTATTTTGGACTTATTTTTTTAGACAGGAAAACTTTTTGAATACTTATTTACTGAAAACACCGAACAATATTTTCGTTTAAAGGCGATAACTTATCGGGACAAAAACCACGTCAAGATGTACTGGATGTATTTATTTTTAATATATTTCAGACGATGTAAATTGACATTCACAGTTGTACAAAAAATGTTGTTTGTATTTCGTGTATAAAATTCATGTTTTCATGGCACATTCGAGAGAATTTTTGGCATCGACCTACGTTCTCGACCAAAAATTAACACTCTCTTGTGCCATTAAAAAACACTCATTTTACGCACTTAATACAAAACTAACTATTTCTACGACAGTGCGTAAAGTGAGGTTTTACACACTGTTCCAGTGCGTAAAGATATGCGTTTTAGCAGAAATGCAGCAGAAATGCGTAAAAAATATGTGTGAAGAATCGTCAACCGTGCGTAAAGTGATGTTTTACTCACTGTTTAGGCATTTTTAAAAATACATTATTTTGCGTCAGATTTCATTCGGATTTCATAATTTGATAATACAACGAAAATAGAAAACTTCATGTGATAAAATATTCAATAATTGCTACAATTGGTCAATATAACTGCAGTAGAAAAAAACCCGCATTACACATTTTCTTAAAGAGCTTTTTTGTACTCGCGTGTTTTGTTGAACAAACTTCACGCTCATACAAAAGAAGTCCTAGTTTACGAACTTGTTTCATAAATAACAATTTCCTCATTTCATAAAATTAATGGTCAATATTGGCCATTTTGCATGCTGCATCGGTAATAAAAAAACTGTAACAAACAATTGTAAAACATACGGATTGTCACATTAGAAAATAAACATTTTGTTCAGAAACTGTACATTTGGCAACTTTGAAAATATAAAATTTAAAATCGCCGGTCCATCTTATATACATAACTGAAGTTTTGTTATTGTATCCTACGGGGTGGTGTCAAATATATTTCCATGTTTACATACTTTACGCGCGCGCTGTATAAGCTTTTTCCAAGAGAAGGGAGTCAAATTTTTATATGTGAAATTGTCAAGCTGTGTGTACGTATCAATATTATTGGAGGAAGAAATTTTGTATTTCGTACAGAAATATATTTAATTTTAATAAATACATTTTTTTGGCAACCATCCGGGAAGTGTTCACTTCCAGGACACTTTTTCTCTGGGAATGTAGCACTTTCCGGCCTAGTCCAGGAAGTACGTACTTCCCGGACTAGGCCGGAAAGTGCTCGAAATTTAATATAAATAAGAATTAGAATGTTTCTGTTGGTACCTATCTTCTGTTCGAATTTCAATGTATAATACAAATAAGAACTAAAATGTTCGAAATATTCAAAATTGGAATCACAGCCAAGGTTGTTCCCCCCTGTACACCGTTGGGAAATTTAGAAGTTTGATAACTTGAATATAAGTATTTCGTAATGCACCAATTTTTATTCAGAATAAAATTTTCTGACAAATCGATAATAAAAATGTTTCCATATGGTGCAAATTTTTGAAACTCACTGTATATAGTCATGACCACCTTTTCATAAGCAAACCATTTTAGGCGTTTTCGTCTATTTATGTATCTGAAAAAAAGTATGTGTCATCTGGTTAACAGATGGGTGAAGGTCGACCTCTCTTCGTCTCTTGGACTAAATGCGTTTCATTGAATTGTTATTCTACATGGTTGCCGAAAAAATAGTGTACTCTACTCGTCCAAAAAAACACTATTTTCTGGACTTGTTACGTAAATTACTATTCCCACTGCCGACACTGTTAATAGTCCGTACATGCTTAGCAACAAAACAGGTTAATGGCCTATATCATTCGTTTACTAATTCATATTGACAACAGAATGTAAATAGTGCCATTTACATGCCTAGGGTAATAATGACTTCGACTTTGACAAGTAATACCCTCAGCTTCATTTATATCAAGTTTTAGGTTATGAGACTATTTGAATATTATTGTTGTCTGTTTATTCGGTAACTTAGTTACATGCACAACCAACTCAGGAAGAAATAGAGGAAAGGATATGAAAGAAGGGTAAGAAAACAAACTTCAATCCAGGCAAATTTTGAGAAATGTCAACAAGCAGCGGGAAAAACGTAATAAGTAACACGGAATGTATCGACTGTTGATTTCCTCGGCAAGCGACAAGCATCGGCTTTGCCTCGCCTCGTACTCGCTCACCTCGAATGTTAACACGTCTTTACATTCCTTGTTAATTATATAACTACTCTGCATGAAATACAAAATTTCTTCCTCCAAACAATGCGTTTCCCGTAGTGCCAGTTTTGAGAGTTGCTTCCCTACTGCGAGTACGGATTGAATAAAATTCAGTATACATAACAGGAAAATTGTATATTTTCACTAGACTGTAACTTCCTGCGAACATTTTTAATGCAAAATAATAGCATCTCGCATGGTCTGCTGAAAAGAAAAATAAAAGCAGCAGAATTTATAGCACCTTCTGCAGAGAAACATAATTTGTTCCCGTATAAATTGTAAACAAGGAAAGCATCCAGAAGAGAACAGCGAGAAAGAATAATAAAAGCTACAGACGTAGAATGAAAAGCGATAGTCCAGATTATTAATGCGAGACATTCATTGTAGCAGCACCACGTTTGGCTTGTTGAACGGGAACTTTTCTCTCTCGGTATGGGTACGAATATTTATAAGTCTCCACCCCCGGTTTACGCAAGACGAAAAGAAAGAAATAGGTGATGTCAAGACTTATGGGATGTTCGATAAGATTCATTTTGGGTCCGTTTTCTCTACGCTCTTCGGCTTAAATGGCTGAAGAGGTGTTTTTATAACCGGTCCACCTCAGCCTTCTCGATTTATTACAGCCGATCAAGTGAAATAAAGTACTTCCCAAGATCAAAACGTCGATTGTGCGAGTATTGCGAATGGGCGAAATTAACAGGAGATGAAATGAATGAAATCGGGTAGGGGATAATGAATCAATAGTATACTATACTGGGCAGCCTCAAGATACCATGCAGGTTGGTTGGTTTGAGGCTGACGAGAAAGATACCAGGAATAAAATCGCAGCTGAACACCTACCCGATGAAAGAATACTTTCGAGATTAATAAGTAGGAGAAAATAATAGTCACCAGGCCCTGGCTCTTTCATTTGATGATTACCATATATTTTATACTTCCTGAGGCTCCTGTCCTTGGCGAGTCCGACAGTTTCTTCCTCTGCCATTTTCCCCGATTTGACCGCTTTTTCGTTCGGAAAACTCCGAAACATGGCAATTTCCCGGGGCCTTGTATATTTATTACCACATTTTTTCTTTTTATCATAAGGTGTGGACATTTGTTTTAGAAACAAGGGTAACCTTGTCCGACAAGAATTTGTCTGCTATTGTCGAGTCCGACAACCTAATCATACCAAAATACCGGAGTACTGAAAATCAATTACCACAAAGCTATTTTTTACAGGTATGCTTAACAAAAATTAGTGAAATTAACGGGTCATATTGTCCAACAAATTTTTGGCCGCGTTTTTCCAGTCCGACTACTGGAAGTTGGAATTCCGGCGGAGTATTGTTTATTGATTACTACATACCAGAAAAAAATGGTGCATGACGAAAAACCATTTTTTATAATAAAAAATCGAGGTTTCCGACAAAAATATATCCGCGTATCGCCAGTCCCAGATATAAAAATTTCAGGAAAACGATTATTTTTGTTTCCTTGTTAGCTACAAATGAAGTTGCAAGTATTCATAAACAATTTTTATTTTTTGGATTGATGTGGCCGTTACTTTATGGAAATTCATAGTTATATATCACTGAGGTAAACACGATTAAATTTCCACAGATTATTGTCTACGCGACATGTTTCGATACACTGTATCTTTTTCAAGCGAATGTAATACTTCAAAATATTTAAAGTTGAACATTACTTAAATACCCTTCTTATCAATTGAGGTAATTAGGACCTACCTAAAATATAAATCAAAATTGACAATACAATGTATGTACCTGTAAATCTCAAAATATAGCAACTACTTAATTAATTGAAAAGGTTTAACAAATGGGTACTATTAAGGTCCAATTGAATTGTAGATCTTGTTCCAAAATATATGTAGGCCAGACTGGTAGACCATTCAAAAGCCGCGCACGGGAACACCGTATGAATTATGTAAAGAATAAAACACATTCAACATATGCCAATCATATTTTGGAAGAATACCATGACTTCGATGAAAACTTTGAAATCCTTATTATTATTATTATTATTATTATTATTATTATTATTATTATTACTTAATTATTTTAGACTTAATTATTTAAAATTCTTGGAAATTAATGAATTGAAAAATTCGAATTGTTTACTGAATTACCAATTGGACCTTTGTTAAACTTTTTCAATTAATTAAGTAGTAGCTATGTTTTGAGATTTAGATTGTATTGTCAATTTTAATTTTTATCATAGGTAGGTCCTAATTACCTCAATTGATAAGAAGGGTATTTCAGTAATGTTCAACGTAAAATATTTTAATTTATTACATTCGCTTGAAAAAGATGTACATTTTAGACGTAATACCTACTTCCAAAGAATGGCAGATGGCACCGTATAAAGAAAATGAGAAATTTTGTATCGTAAATAGAAAAATCCTGAAAATTAAGGAGTACCTGAAAAATTATGCAAAAGACGTTTTATTATTAGTTCAGATAATTTGAGGAACATTAACCAGTAAAGAAGGATTGAAAACAATGCTTGAATTTTAACATCGGCAAAATATTGCCATTTTAACTATTAACCAGATTCAAAATGATATATTAATTATTTGATATTTATGCTCATGACGTTTTCGTGCTGGTAAATCACTCTTACAGACGAGAAAGATTTTTTCATTAAATTTTTCAATCTCCTCTCTCTTCGGCCTAAAACCATGTTCATCGACATGTGTACTGCACACAAAACTTTCATTTCAGAAAAAAGAACACCGAATGAAGTTTTGAATATTCAAAAGTCGAGTAGTATATGAATGCTATATAATAAATACTACAATAGAGTCAGAGTCTATCCGTTCACGAGATGAGAAGGGTACAACACCATGCGCGAAGAATTGGGGGAGTTCAATAATAAATGTTGAATCAAATATCAAATGTAAGGTTAAGTGCAATCATAGAGAGTAATAAGATTATTTATCACAACTGGAACACAGTTACAAATTTGATACTTGAAAAATTAAAAACAGTCCACTACTACATTTACTAAAAATTTTGCTTCACAACGACTTTGAAACAAGAATACAATAATCAGGAAATATATTTAATAATTCTGCAGTATTGATTAACATTTTTATCAACTTATAATATTTATAGACAATTATCGGAAATTAATGACTGATCGTTGATAAATCGTGAATGACGAAATGCGCATACGCTATCGTCTTTGAAATTATGAAACTTTTTTGACTTTTCGCTAGCGGACACCATTTTGTCGGACAACTGTATCAGAGTATTATACGATTAATTAAAACGGTAACAAACAAGAATTAGACATGTGGTAATCAATAAACAATACCCTGCTGGAATTCCGACTTCCAGTCATCGGACAGGAAAAAGGCAGCCAAAAATTTGTTGGACAATGTGACCCTGTAATTCTGTAAAAATTAGCTTTGTGGTAATTAATTTTCGATACCCCGGTATTTGGGGGATGTTTGGGTTGACAGACTCGACAATAGCAGATAAATTTTTGTCGGAAAAGAACAAATTTACCAGACCCCAGGAAATCGCTATGTTTCGGAGTTTTCCGAGCTAAAATGCGGTCAAATCGGGGAAAGTAACAGAGAAAAAAGTTGTCGGAGTTGTCAAGGACGGGCTCCTCACGAAGTTTATAAAATATGTGGTAATCATCAAATTATATGGCTCAGGAACTGGTGACTAAAAGATAATTAAAGGCAAATGAAGGTATAACTCCTTAATGCAATTGCGACAATTAGCTGATAACAAGTACAGAATTGTAAACTTGTGCAAAATTGTCTCTTTAAAATTGACAACTGTTTCAAGTAAATTGAAAAAGTTCAAATACAGGGTTATAGATTACACTCATTCTCTAACAAGCTCCCACATTTTGCCAAAGTTCAAATCATCCCCGATACAATTAAAGATTTCGTAAGCTTTTCAAGAAACCTCTGAAATTTAAAATTTTCCACGTTTGTCTCTTTTCCGACAATATCTCATGTTTGAATTTTACAATTCATTTGTTTTCCGAATCAGCGCAAAATTCTTGTATTTTTGGTGATTTTTTTCAACTATTTTAGTGTAAAGTTTTTTTCTCTGATCGACTTTATTATACTAATTCGGCCCTTCTGAATCGATTCGCGTACGCAGAGTTGCTCTAACTCTAACCGTTTTCGATTTGAATTTTACAAATCGAGTTGATAGGATATTTTTTCGTAAAAAATTCATTATTTTGGAAATTTCAAACCGGTTTCATAAAAACAACAATTTTGGTATATGCATACCAAATTTCAAATCGTTTTCGATACAATTAAATATTTCGTAACCCTTTTACGGAACTTCTGCAATTTCAAATGTTCCACCTTTTATTCCATCTTCCGGGTAAGTAAACCTTATGTCTGAAAATCACAAATCATATATATTTTCGGAATCAACGTAAAATTTTACGTATATGATGCGAATTTTCAAGTGGATCTGACACTTCTGCGTTTTTGGTGATTTTTAGGGGCTACCCCTTAAATATTTTTTTCTCCGATCGACTTGAGTATAATATTAATTCGATCATTCTGAATAAATTGGCGTCCACAGAATTTCTCTATCTACCTTTCTTGAATAGAATGTTTCAAATCAGTTAATAAAATTATCGTGCCACGACTTTTAATCAGCTTTCAGCTTTTATGATGGCAACGAAGCTGTCAGAGTGACAGGGTGGCTCGCGACTAACTCAAGTGGAGACGGGAGTGGATCACAACAAAATAAATTGTGATGAGATGTAAGAATGCGGGCGCCAGATATATGAAAGCAAGCTCATCCTACAGATTATTTATACTGATTCCCATATAACAAGAACGGTATTGAAAAGTAAAGTCACCACACTCTAAATGATAAGCAGCTTATTGGTTGGTGAAGTATAATTATTAATATGACAATGCAGTAGTGAAATGTCTGTTACGGGTACGTACTCACACAAAACTAACGAGATAAAATACCTGAATATTATTAAAATCGTAGTGAATGACCTTACAACTGGTCAACAGGTACAGTTCAATGGCCAAATATGTTTCAAACATTGATAAACCTCTTAGGTGAGATTAAACAGGTACTAGTGAATAGAAAAAGTGTTAAATGTATCCAATATCACACATAAAACATATCTACCTCTGGAGGGTAGTATAAAGAAATCCGCAAAAGTATGGTGCACCTTACCTTGTAGCGTTCACACATTATCATTGGTTGAAGACTATGCTATAATAAGGATATCAGTACACGGTAGGATACTTACTGCTAGATCTGGTAGATCTGGAGTGCCAAGTCAGGTCAACTAGGGTGGTACAACCAGGTTGATCTTATAGCTGTATTGTTGCTTCTTCGACAGTATCCGCTACCAGTACATTAATGCCCGACTCAGTGGTTATAGTAGCTGAAAAATTGTCACCAGGAAGACATACCATACATCAACAGAGGGTCATGAAACTTCCTCCAGAAAGTGAAGAAATACGGTATTGGGAAATAGTTATTTTCCCAATACCGTATAAATAAATAAACCCTGAAATGAAATAAAAACCTGACATTTCGTTCAGCAACTTGGAGAACAGTCCTAGGTACTCCCACAGGAAGATTACCGATAGGCTCTTTCGGATAACAAAGTATTCTGGTCAGAGGGTTAACAGCGGCATATAGGATCAAGTAGCCAAAGGCCTAACTAATCAGATCCTAAAATAAGTTAAGGACTACCAAATGCTTGAAGAATACCATGTGCGAGGTTGTTTACCTGAAGATGATCTTTATAGAATCCCACTAGGGGTAATGTTCAGAAATATGTATACACAGCCATTCTATCGACGAAAACGAAAATTGGAACCTTTTGGTAGTTGCAAAATATAATCCCTTTACGGATGATTCAAATGGAATCAGAAATTTCAACAACTCATTTGCATAAATTATTTCAGAGTCATCTCTCGCTAATTATTCTTCTTCTTCTTTTTCAAACTTCAAGTAAACATCCGTGTGCATTGTTTCCAAGTACACTTCTCGAAGAGTATTATACTCTCAACTTATTGATCTTTTCCCACAAGCTTGAAAGATACCTACTCCCAAATGAAACGCCTGAGTAACACTGCATGGCATAACCAATTTTGACTCTTCGGTATGAAGCTTAAAAAAGTCATTCCAGGTTACTTCAGTTGAATGCAGAAGTCATAACAATCGCAAGTTTATGGACTATTCCGTTTAGTGCGCACACTCAAGGCGTGGAATGAAAAATGTAAACAAAGTCCCAGAAAGTAAAGAGCTGAATCACGAATGACAATTAATAACCCTAGCCTTGGGAAAACTTGAAATGTGACGTTACCAAAACATGATGACGTAAGTGTAAAATGGATATACCTGGTAGTATTATGGAAATACGCAATGGGGATGTGTACACAGAATGCCGCGCCGTAGGTGAAACTTTTGTGTTCAATTGAGAAATAGTGGGATGGATTACAAGTGAATACACTCTCGAAGAATCAACATTTTGATAGCAAATTAGGTATTGTTAGTGTTTGAAAATTATTAAATAATTGCAGATGGTACAATGCATGTAAGATGTGATCAAAAATTTCGATATGCCCTGAATTATACCCCGAATAGTTAAGAGTGTTATAAAAATAAAGTTTCAATCGCCAAATGGGCATATTTCTAAATTTTCCGTACTGTTTTCATAAAATTCCATAATTTTTGTATATGCATACCAAAGTTCAAATCGTTTCCGCAAAATTTTATGTCTAAATATCACAAATTATATATTTTAGGATTCAGCGATTTTCTTATTGTGTTGTCTTCTGACTTTCTTTCAGCGTCTTTTCAAATTATCATCATCCCTTCTTAGACCAAGCTATGAACTTTGGTGTTCATTACCAAAGTTCAAATGGTTCACTTGGTTCAAATTGAAGATTTCGTATGTTTTACGGAACATCTACAATTTCAAATTTTCCATCTTTTATTCCTTTTCCAGCTAAATCTTATGTTTGAATATTACAAATCATACATTTTCGGAATCAGCGTAAAATCTTCCGTATACAGTGCGAATTTTTAACTGTATCTGACGCTTCTGCATTTTTGGTGATTTTTAGGGGTCCACAACTATTTTGTGGTCAATATTTTCTCTCCGATACACTTGAGTATATTGATTCGGTCATTCTGAACGAATTGTCCTCCACAGAAGTGCTCTTATCTCTAACCGTTCTCGAATTGAGTGGGTCAAATCAGTTGAAAGTTTTTTTTATCGCTAAATAGAATTTTTTCAAATTTTCGGACTTGATTTTGTAAAATTCCATCATTTTGTATCGTTTCCGATACAGTTGGAAATTCTGTATGTAATTTCAAATTTTCGAAATTTCATTCCATTTTCCGGCTAAATCTTATATCTGAATATCACAAAAAATTATATATTTCAGGAATCAGCGATCTTCTTGATGTGTTGTCTTCTAACTTGCTTTCGGCGTCTTTTCAAAATTTTACGAAACCGAGTTTGAGAAAAAATGTCTTTTTGGCAAAAAAAAATTTCAACTCAATTTCAACCATTCTAATCGAGAACGGTTAGAGATAGGGCCATTCTGTAGACACTACTTGATTAAGAGAGGTATATTTTACACTCAAGTCTATAGGAGGAAATTAAAAATCTTAACTCCAAAATTTGAATCCTAAAAATCACAAAAAATAGAAAAGCGTAGGATAAACTTGAAAATTCACAGTATCAACGTGAAGTTTCACGCTGATACCGAATATACATAATTTGTGATATTCAGAAATTAAATTTAGCCGAAAAATCGAATAAAATGTGGAAAAATTTGAAAGTGCAGAGGTTCCGCAAAAAGCATTAGAAAAAAAAACTTTTCAACTCAATTTGAACCATTCTAATCGACAACGGTTAGGGATAGAGCAATTCTGCGGACGCCAATCAATTCAGAATGGTCGAATTAGTGTAGTCAAGTTGATCAGAGAAAATTGTTGTAAATAGTTGTTAGTAGAGTTGAAAATATTGGTTATACTTGCTATATGAACAGTGTTATCCGGCTTATTCAACACAAGATGGCTGTTGGAGTATTTGGGAAGTGATGCCTACTTACACAAAGGGATAAAAACACGACCATTTCCAGTATGAAAGGAGCTTTAACCAAAGCTTTCGCATTAGTGATCAAGAAGCTGTGGCCAGGTGAAATATCAGATTGTGCAGTAAATACTGTCCCATTGTAAAGGGAAATTCAAAGGTTCGCACCTTGTTTCATCGATTGCGCCCAGCAAGATTCTCAAGAGATGGTTTGCATGAGGTCCTAAATAGGATTACAAATAAGCGTGGACCCATTTTGTCAAAAATCGGCGATAAATTAAGTGCCACTGAAAAAACTGAAGATAACTCCAGGATTGTAGATTTCTTTGTTGGCCAACTGAAATCTACGTTGAGGCGTATATATTGTGGTAATTGTTCAGTTACGTTTGATCCATTCTGGGACCTTTCCTTACGGATTCCGCAAATAACAGGACTTATAAGTCTGGCTCATTGTTTGGATTCTTTAACCAATGAATAAACTTTAGACGATTATGAACAACCAACATGTACGAATTGCAGAGAGAAACGGAAATGTACGAAGTCTCTATCTCTTTGTGAATTTACTAAAATTCCTATGATCAATTTAAAACGTTTTTCTCATAGAGAAAAATTGAACATGGTCAGAGATTTTCCTATGGAAGGACTGGATATGAGCAACTATGCAGCGGACAGTGTAGCCCTTCATCGATACAACCTTTATGCATTGTTCAATCATAGCGGTTCTTCCGATTTTGGTCACTACTCGGCTTACTGAGACACCCTTATGCAAATACGTGGCATGAGAACAATGATTCTTGTGTGACAACAATTCCATCAAAAATTATTGTGGGCAGAGAGGCATGCATATATTCTATTCTACGAGTCCTACTCATTGAAAATCCTAATTTTTAAGTTTATTATTTTTTTGTTGAATTCAGTTATTATTTATATTCATCTATTTATATTTATATTTCTATCTATTTTTGAATAAATATTTGTCAGATCGGCTTGAAAATGCATAAACAGACAATTCAGACATAAAGATTTAGCCGGAAAATGGAATGAAATGTAAAAATTTGAAATTGCAGAGGTTTTTCATAATTTGAATGAATAAATCCATCTGATATTCTCACGTGATATAACAGTCAGAATTGTGGCATCTAATGAAGACACATCTGCAGTTCTAGCTATGGTAAAATCACATTCATAACTATGCAAAACCTCTAATAACTGTTATAGTCAACTGGCATAACTCGAAGTTGTTTTATGGTAACTGTCATTAAACTGAAGTGTTTATAATAAACTCCGATATGATACAGTGAGACAGGTGTTCGAGTCAACAATAAAAACTACATTCATTGAGAAATGGCCGTAAAGCTTCCGACAAAGTGTATACATCAAGAAAACGTTACTTTAATTACTTATATGTAAGGTATTATGATGTATCATCTAGAATTTTAAAGCAGTGTTAATTGTCTTACTACCAAATACAGTTCTCTGAGGTCTATAATCGTTTTGTATTTATTACGTTGCTTTATATCTTTCATTTCGTACAATATTGTTAGCAGGAAATCGTTGATGATGTCCGTAGAAGGAGATAATTCGATGTATATTTCATATAGCACGTCATACATCTCCAGAATTAATTGATGCTTCACGGAAAACGAGTCAGTTTATTATTAACAGGAAATAGTTCGGCTAATAGAAAATAACCTGTTTGAAATTTCGTCCAATCTGAAAACTATGAACAGTGAAATAATACTGCAGCTTCTTCAACAAGTATAACACTTGGTACTTAATTTTATTGAAAATATGAACAGAATGTTCATAGAGTCAGTTGTGGAATCATCTGCGACTGAAAGTTGGAATTTAGTCGCTATTTTCCATCGTACAAGATAACCTCTCATGGAAGGGATTCATGTTGTAAAGAGAAACATTCTCAATTGAAAATTGAACCAATACATGACTCCTCTGGAAATGGAAAGAAACCAACGATAAAATTGAAGTTACTTTTTTGTAATATCTAACAGAAAACAACTACTTACCCGGCTAAAGCCACGCTGGACATTGGACTACATCTGATAGATATTGAGAAAGACCCTATATAACTTGAGGGAAAAATCTGAAAGTGAAAATTTGCATTTTCATTCAGATAGTTGATTATTTATTGAATGTCCAGTTTCCATTGAAGACTCTTATCTATAAATGAGATAAGGGAGTATGTTTTTCAGAAGTATCACTCACAGAAAATCTCTCATTTCATTGATGCGTGAATTGCATCTCTTTCGCTAGGCCTCCAATACATTTTGGTCGACAAAGATATGTTTCACTCTTCTAAGATCATCAGGGAGGTCGGAAGAATTGGAAAACATACTCTTCAGAAGCAATTTCACACTGTAATGAGGAAGTGTTGGACTATTTCTTGTGCGGTGAAACTTCCATGACAACTAGCTCGAACAAATAATTCGTCATTCAAACAATTAATCAATTATATTTCACAAACTACACCGAAAACGAGTTAATCTTCAAAAACTTCTTTTAATAACGACATGTTTCGCTATCACATTAGCTCCTTCAAGTGAATATACAAACTGAATAATAGTTTATATGCCCCTTTGCAGTCATTAATAATAGTATATTCTTCAACGAGCGTATAATGATAGCTATTATTCTCGAGGATAAAAATTCCGAAACGAGCCGAAGCCAAGTTAATAATAGCTACTATACGCGAGTAGAAGACTACACATTCTCTACGACTATACGATAGTCAGAGTTTTAATGAAATCTAAATATTATTTATGAAAATAAGTATATATTATAAAGTAATATAAGGAAGAATAACAATTATACATGAATAATCGGTGTTCATTCATAAATGAATAAAAGCCTCAATTGAAAATAATTTAAAAAACAACTTCCAAGAGTGGTATTCGAACTCACGCCTATATAACTGCCTTCGTTATACATTTACTTCATATACACTCTTCTACCAACTGAGCTATAACAGGCACTCGAAAATTTGTGAATGAAATACGTACTAGAGAAACTCTGACCAAGAACTGAGAGAGTGTGGTACGTTCAAGTAAAAATTGTTTGACATATCTTTGTTGCAAGATAGATTTCATCTTCCTCACTATCACTGCTTTCCCAATCCGCTCTATTCATTTTTATATTAGGTACTTGTCACACAGATCAATGTTAAAACTAAGAAAATGGTCAATCTGACATTCGCGGATGCCAAGCTGTGACAAAAGTTCAATCAAGCAAAGCCTTGTTGAGAAATTTGTTTGTTAAACCTCTCAGTTCCCGTGGATTCTGAAAATTCTGAACCTGTGATTGGCCGAGTGCCGTTAAATAGTAAGTTAGGATCCACGGTGTCTTGGAATCATCTTTATTTTTCAATTAAAAATCAATATATAATGAACGTAGAATACAATAGTCGTGGAGAAACATAATTACAGAGATTATATCCCATAATATCTACATTAATGAAATGACCTTAAAGATTTTGATTCTAATAATTTCTACTTCCAATAAAATGTACTCAACAAAGGTGAGTTATTCATATCAAGTTAGTCGTTAGGCAATATGTTTGAATTTTTAAGTATATTAACTTCTAACGATTCTAAATGATTCAACTTCAATCCTTTAAGTACTATATGTTAATTTTTAAAACTTTCGTCAAAATTGTTGATTTTTTTCTGTGAGTTGATTTGGATATGTTGAATTAGTCTTTTTGTTCATTTAACTCATATGATGTTCATGAGTGCGATTCATAAATGTTCTACCAGTTGGGCCAATGTATACCTTAGGGTAAGTTTTACAATGTAACTTATATACTTCTGATTTCCCGAATTTGGAGGTTCTGTCTTTATTGTCCTTGATATACCTTCCCAACGTGTTAGCTGTTTCATACAAAATTCTTATATCCTGTCTACTTAAAAATGAAGGTCATTTTTTGTAACATGTCCGAAGTATAATTTTATAATTCAGCACTTACTGCAATTTGTTTTATTATGTTAAAGCTCTGCATTAAAATTGTCTATCGAAACGGGCAAATTTACTAATCTAAGGATCGTGCTACTATTAGCTGCGATTTTCTGTAGAAAAAAATAGTTAGAATCAAAAATATACATTGTTGTTAAAGAAGTTGAAAAAGTATTTCAAAATAGTATGTACAATTTCTCTGTTCGTTCCAGTAAGAACTTGCACGGTTGGTCAAAGTCTCCTCTCCAAAATATGTTCCTGAATTCAGAGAAATTCATTTGAAAAATACCACTGATGAGTTGTGGCAGTTTTCTAAGGGAAGGGAAACGAAACAACCAAGTAAAATTTTGGATCTGTATATAGAATTCAACCACCAAATTAACGAAAGACATGCGGAATAGGGTGACTATTAAGGGGGATAAATAAAAAAATGTTAGAAAAATTATAGTGTTGATGGTTTGATGAGATACGTTATAGTTTATATAGTGTGGAAATCGAAAAAACCATATAAATTCAATGTCAAAAAGGAATGCAGCCTACCGATTATTGGACAAAAAGTTTCTTAGAAAGCATTAATGAAATATATTCTAACAGGATTTGTGAAATTTGGTTTGTAATATATTTTGTTGCGAATCATTCAAGGGAGACCTGGGACATACAGCTCACATAAAAGTTTATTTCGAACCACTTCAGCTCCGTGACAGGCAGTGGGATCGAACCTTGGCCACCCTGGAAGAACTGTCATACAGCATTTTTATTTATTCAGAATGAGTAATAGAAAAATATTGAGACACTTGAAAAATTATAATCAGAGAACTATATTTGTAACGTAAAATTTTTTTTTCAATAGTTACTTACGTCAAAAATATGTCGTTTATGATGACTCTCAAATGTCAAAGGGGGAGTGCAAAAATAGTTTCTGCACGGCGACGGCGTTCAAAAAGGTACAGATCTACTTTGTTTAAATAAGGGTAATGCACAATTCACATTATTCTCATTTCAATCGTTTTTTATTAAACATATTACTATCATATGCCATCCATCCTAATTCTTTACAAGATTTATATCAATAGTAAAACTGCTTTTATACTGTATGTTGATTCCAAACGACGATTTTTGTTGAAGTAAATCAAATGGCTTTTCTTGTGTAATGTTACAAGTATTATTGTACTCGACATTTCCACTTTTCCTGATCCCTCCACTAAAAATATCGTTTTCAATTTTCACTGTCAAAACAAAAACGGGAAGTTGGCTTTCAAAAAATTAATGATAAAGAGTATGTTCATTTTTATATTGAAAACCAAAGTATTGGATAAAATAAAACTCGAATATAAAGCACCTCTTTAGAGTTTTCAGAACAACCTTAGGCGTGTTATGAAAACTTCTGGCGCGTTTAAAGAAGAGTCGACTATTATTATGAACACCTTCACTTTCAGTTTAATGCTAAAATTTTCTCAAAATTTCGAAAAGTCCTTTTCTTGTCATAAATATACTGAGAGTACACGATCAGAAATAATCTACTATGAATCCGGGGTATTAAGTTGTATCGCCGAGTGTGTTTTAAAACGAATTTGCGAGTCGTGATTGCAATTATGAGAGGAAACTGATAGACAAGGACAAGTGGAGTATCATATTGGTGAATTGCCTGCTTCTAGAAACAGTCATATAATAGTAGATCAAGCTTTGATTTCCTTTATGAGAGGGTGGCCATTTTATTTGACAAAGTGATTATATTTTCGCTTATTTTGAAAGTCCAACTACCTTCCAAGATCCCCAATACGAAAATATTTTATTCACAAAACCATCTCCTAGTGCAAACGGCCGGATCTAGGCCTTTTTAGACGTTTAAGAAGCAAAAAAAGCCAGTTAATCCCTATGCCCCTAGCCCATAGCCTCTGCAGCTTCATTATAGTAACACCATGCAATAACCGAAAATCGGGGTGGTGACAGCATTTTGCCTTTTTTTGTTTTGAATTCTCGTCAAATATTATTAAAAGACGTGGCTTCAATGGCTTCAAGGTTTTGTATTTGAACGAAAGATTACACTAGTGACCAATAAAATATAGCCCAACATCCTGATCTGTCATAAATTTAATAAAACAATACTCCCCAGGGCGGGCGACTTTGGACTGGTTGTTTGATTTGGTGTGGGTTTGGCTAGAACTCAAGATAATTCGTCGTCCAACCACTTTAGGTGAAGTATTACATGACTTAGATTTCAGTTTCAATATTCCAGTGGTTGTGGTGTTAAAGATTTTGCCTTCCACCTAGGCGCCGGGTTCGATCCCCGGTCGCCTGTCACTCAGCTGAAGTGGTTCGGATTCCACTTTTATTCAAACTGTAGGTCCAGGACCTCACTTGCTCGTACAAGCTCTGCTTTTGAGGGGTTTTCTCAGAAAACCTGGGAGTTTCGTAAAAAAAATACAAATTTTACAAATTCCTGAAGACATGGAACGTCAACATGATGAACATTTATCAGAATCATTGAACATGGAATCAGATAAATGATTCGAATCTCGTTCTTCCAAATCATGAAGATAATGAAATTACGTTGATGAACATAACGTGAAACTGGAACAGAAAGCCTATTCATCAACCCTCGCTTGGATAAACACAACAATATTTAGGAGAATAAGCTTGTTCCGTGCTACAGTTTGCAAAGCCGGCGGCATCATAAACAAGATGGAAGTTCGGGATAATAGTTGTCGAGATATGCAAAGTGATCTCGTTATTATAATCCCTGATGAACGTATTTCACAAGGGCGCGGAGAAACAGAGATAACATTATGCCATTCCTGGCGGATGAACCTGAAAGCGGCCATTTTAGTACGATCGCGAACGGTTCCACGGCTGGGTGACTTTCGTGTTTGCTAAAATTAGCGGTGAGATAATGAGATTCAACAATAATCATAAAGTGTACTTCTGAATATTTCTATCTTCGCAAGTCGATTTGGTCTTATATCCCTAATAGCACATGACGTCCCCGGGACTTCCGTTTTATTGATTTGTCGAATGAAAAACAAATTTGGGCTTTCCGTGATCAAATCAAGTCATTTCAGTCTGTTCCATAGTCATGTAACGTATGGCATACTACTCTGGGAAAGTTCCTGTCATTCCAAAAATTTTCATTTACTTATTCTTGCTAGAAATTCATGGCAACAGGGGAAGATACGAAAATCAATCCAATGGATACTAGGTTTGGTGATTTTTAAGACTGTTGCTTATTAACGTAAGGTAAAGTAACGGGGTCTACGACTAAATATCACGTCCAAGAATATCCTATGAAAAATATCCTGCCAATAATCCCCCGTCCAATAATATCCTCAGACAATAATAACCTAATGCAAAATAATTATCCCGTCCAATTACTAGTCTGATCTAACCTGAACGATCTAACCTAGCTCGCAAGTTGGGAGCTTGGAAGTTGAAGAAAAAGTCATTTTGAGAGTAGTATTTCATTAGTCTGATCTAAATTGAACGAACTAACCTAGCTCGCAAGTTGGAAGGATATTATTGTCTTAGGATATTATTGGAAAGGGGATTTAATAACATATATGAAATATAATAATTGAGTTTTTTACCTACTTGTTATTTCATCCAAAACAAAAGCTGACAATTTCCTTTATAAATGTTTGTTTTTATTTATCGTCAGTTATTCTACAATTAGTTATCATAAATCATTCTTCAGTGTGCTCAAGTTTAAGGCCTACTATCCCTGTGAAATCTTTATTTTTTATTCGATTTTGATGAACTTTTTGTGTTGTCAGTATTTAAACATGAATGAATGAATGAACATTCAACAATGAGTGAAATGTAATGTAATGTAATATAATTTTTTTCTCAGAGGATCTATTTAAGGAGTTTTATTCATAATATTACGCATGACTTAAAAAATTATACTTTTTGGATTATGTCCATTTGAATCCCTATTCTATAATACATGAATAAACAAATAAAATAAGTTACTTCTGAAAAATTTAAAAGAGCTTTACTACTTCCAGAAATTTCGCAGGACGTGTTAAAGAATACGCATAATAGATTCAAGCAAGAGGTGCATAAATAAGAATGGTGAAATCTACATCTCTGGAAATACATGTTAAAGAGATATTTCCAAAGACAAGTCGATTTATAGCAACTTGAAGCATATTTAAATCAGGCTCCGATATTTCAGAAAATATATTAGAAAACTATTTTCACAACACTTCAAAATATGGGTTCAAAATGGATAGAAATTATTATAATAATAAAAACAATGGTTTCTTGTTCATTAAAACGACGAATTTTGATTGCCGTCGATGCGGTTACCATGAAATATTTGAATACGTTGGAAATAATTTTGGTTTCTTTTTATCACTCTTGTGTCTCTTCCATTATGAAGCCATATGATTTACTCAAAATAAAGAGAAAAAAGAATTAACAATAAAAAACTATTTCCCAATCCCGATCACATATGGTCGATGTTTCGGGTAATTCATGTATTGGAGGTCAAATTTATTTAATAATTTTCCTTTCACTAATTCATTCAATGTTGTTTTTTCCAAGGGTGATTTCGTTAAATTTATTGATTTCTGTAACAGACTCAATTACTACCTGAAATTATTTTCTCAAAACTGAGTCATGTGCTGTAAAATATGTAAACAGTAAGTGTTATCCCAAATTTCGTTCATTCCTGTCCTTTTATAACATTTTCAGTTGGAGGACCAGATCAGCTGTGCTTCGTTCTTGACATTTCCCACCATGTATTTTATATCAAATCTATTAAAATCTAATAATTTTTGCCATTACCTTGTAGATTTCGTCTCAAAGTACCAATTTCCTAGTTCAGGTAGCTGTTCAATTGTCCATTTTATCAGTCGTTTTTGAGGGTATTGCATTGCTGAGTTTGTTCTTTCTCTGTGCTTTCTCAAATTTTCAGCGAATATTTCTACACTTTTGTACTATTATTTAATTGCTTGTAATTGTTGCTCCCATATTTCTCTACCTACATAACCGATAATTTCTTCTTGAAGTTAGTTTGCATTAATTTTCACATTTTCTTTGATATTTGGTTCAGCCCAAATTATTAAATATTCTTGTTTCTCTGCAAAATGCGAGGATCCCAGCATTTTCAGATTTAATGTTTGCGTTCTTTGTTTTCGCTTATTTATGAAAATTGTCATGAATGAAGTCATATACTTTGCGAGATATCTATGGAATTTTTCTTGTAGCAGAATTACCAATTTTCCCTGGTAAATTTAATTAGTACATATTGCATTTCTTGAAACATTTAATGTACGGGTACATTCTTAAGTGTTACTCGTTACTAGTGTGATGAATGAAATTAACTATTGCATTTCTGAAATAGAGAGCAATATCCATGGAACGTACCTATGTCGACATCCGGTATATTGATGAATATACGTTTGTAGAAAAATTAGCTTTAATTATTGAATTACTTTTCTCTTTTTATATCAAATCTGCCTGGAAGTCAAACAAAAACATAATGATAGCCTCCAGGTCGTGCTGAAGAAATTAACCAACTGTAAATTTTCGACAAACCGACCGTACTAGGGCGTTTCATCCCTCGCGAATGAACGCCTAAACGGCTGTTATCGGCCGCGAGTACAATCCCTACAGTCCCGACAGGCGCGTGCTGGGAATTATGATTGTTATTACTCATGTTGACAAGCGTAATATGCTCCAAGATAATGATAATAAATATCGTTTTATAATATCGCGTTACTTTATGGCCTTTAGATGGTTTAACATCGTCGCTTTCTCGTTAATGGATGGTGGAGAAGATAAAGTGAGAGTCTTTTTATCTCATGTTGAGCTTTGATGGGATTCAAATTAGGCCCTAACTTGTGTCAGACTTTTCAGACACACTAGATTTGCTGTGAGAACCATTTGAAATAGTGTAAATATATCGTGCAAGAATCATCTCGTACTTCGCTGAAATTTCACAGTTGTGTTTCTACATCACAGATAAGCATAAAAATACTCAGCATAAATGTACTAAGCATAAATGCACCGAGCCTACATATACTTAAAAAAGCATGTCACACTCTTATAATCTAACGATCAACCTTTTCAAGAAACACTGAAAATTCACAAAACTAACTGCTTGTGAAATGAACAATGAATTTGCCCAACTAAAGAAAATGAATCAAAACACAAGTACCTTGGACCAACATATGAGATGGGATGAACATATTGGTCATGTTATCAAACTCAACCAAAGACAACTCTCCTATAAACTACACAATGTCAGAGAAATACTAACGCGAAAAAACCATAAAGAAAAGAGGTTATCCACTGAACTACTCTACAAAGAAACGAAACTTTTCAATGTACGAAGTCTATTCATTTGCCAGCCTTAAATAGGTATAGGTATATAAAAATAAGCCTCTATATACCACCACCATCTATAGACCACAAAACACCAGATCAGTAGAAAACCTGAATATACCTCTGCATATCTTATAAAAAACGCATACCCAAAGAACACTTATCTGATTTGTTCCCAAATTATGTAACTCACTACCTCTGATTATAAAAATCATCTAGGAAATCAAATATGAAATTGAAGATAACACAACTACAAATTAGACTAGATACACTAACAAAAATTTCCTGAGAAATAAATAACCCATCCAGCTCACAACCGCTAATTCTCAATATTTAATGGGTATATAGCTATTTACATACCAAGCGAAGAAAATCATGCTTTTCCTCCCGCGGATAGTTTGATGCCCGACGCGAAGTGGAGGGTATTAATATCCGCGGGAGGAAAAGCATTTTCCTCCTGAGGTATGTTTATAGTTTTTTCTACTACCTTTAAGGTCGTCATTTTTATAACGCCCTAAAAATTATAATGCGTGCATACTTATAAGAGCAACTGCAGAAAGTTGTGGAACTATATAATGCGGCTATATGACAAAATATTAAGTAAGCGTTGCGTCGTCGTCATCGTGTTGACAAAGATTTGTTGCGTTGTTTCGTAATACAAACATAACAGTAGTCATAAGCTGTCACGTTGTTTACCCTTTTAAGTTGCTTCTAAGTTTTGAAAATGAGTTCTAGCGAAGACGACCTACCAAAAGATCTCGCCGAAGCGGCAAAATTGATTTCAATGCATCTTCTTCCTGATAAATCGAGAGGAAAAGTACTATTTTCCTGCCTGCGGGAGGAAAAGTACCATTTTCCTCCCTTCTTTAGGGGTCGAAAAGAAAATAAAGTTTTCTAGTGAGGTAGTAGAAAAAATATTTGCGGAAAAGTCCACTTTTTTTCCGCACTCATTTTAGTGTTGAAAGAGCGAATTTGTTATGTTTTTGGAGACTATACTGAAATTTGGATATTTAAAATATATGTATTTGTATGGTTGTAGTTTACAAAATGACTAAAAAATTAAGTTTATTAGAATTCTGCTATAATTTTTAATAAAAATAAAAGTGTGTTTCAATAATTGTTTAATGGCCCTGGTATAAGTCTCATCAAATGAGTCAGATAGAAAGATTTGCTCCGATTTTTATGGGTGACGCCCAACAGGATGCTCAGTAGTTCTTTCTTTATTCATCTCCCCGAAGGCCTTCATGAAGATATCAATAGAACAACAGTGGACTCCGAACCAGTATCGACAGAAATTGAGGAAAAATTTATAGATCGTAAGGAAGCCGAAGATTCATTGTCGAGATTTCCAAGAATGGACAATTAAAAAATTTTAGATATCTTTGGTGGCCAATTGAAATCGACATTGAAATGTACCTTTTGTGGGCATTGCTCCGCCACCGTTGACTCTTTCTTGGATCTCTCACTGCCGATTCCACAGAGATTAGACCAGCTCAGACTTTTACAGTGTCTAGACTCTTTCATCAGGTAGGAAACGTTGGACGGTGAAGAGAAACCCACATGTTGGAAATGTAAGGAGAGGAGGAAGTGCATCAAGTCTTTGTCTATACACAAACTACCTAAAATTTTAGTGATTCATTTGAAGCGATTCTCGCAGACGGAAAGACTCCGAGGAAAACTGAACGTCACCATCGATTTCCCCATGGAAGGATTAGACATGGCCAATTATACAGAAGACAATATGTTTCCTTGTCGATACAACCTCTATGGTCTCTGTAATCATAAAGGGACGACGTATTCCGGACACTATATGGCCTATTGTAGGCACCCATACACAGGCAAGTGATAAACTCATCTAATAACAAAAGTAAAACAGTTTGGTCAATAGTAAACTCAAGGCTGAACAAGAAAAATCAACATAACGATTTTTCACTGAAACATCAGGATAAATTGATAACTGACCGCACTGAAATTGCAAACATTTATGGCAGCTTAAAGAAACTTGCTTCTATCGGGGATTCGGTCTGGGAAAAGAAGTATACTCTTTTTTGCTACCCGAGCTTTCGCAAATTTTTATTTGCTTTATTGAGGGCTACAATATAATTATATGAACACATGTATAAAGTTGAAAAAGGTATAACATATTGTGCAATGTAGGGTTTTCTTCGATGTTGAAAGTACATAATTAAAATGGAAAAATAGAAAACGAAAAACTTGACACGAAAATTTTTTGAAGGACTGATCATTTGTTTGTTGATGTCAAATAATGTTAGGACTATACAGAGTAGTAAGTTTCAGGTATAAATATCTGGTGTATGATTATGTGGTAAAATAATGTAAGAGTAAGTTTTGCTAAGATTATCAATGTCAGTTTTTTTGTTCATATTATCAGTTTGTAAACTTATTTCAGCCATTTCCAAAAAAAGTCTTTTGTTCAAATTTTTTTCCACGTGTAATATTTTTGTATCATCATAGTTCATGATATGATCATTATCTAATACATGGTTGGTTAAGGCACAAGAGTTTTCTTTCAAAGTTCTACAATTGCTTTTGTGCAAAGCTATTCGTGATTTTAAATTATTTTTTGTATGACCCAAATATTTTTTGTTACAATCAAGACACGGAATTTCATAAAATACATTGGACTTTTCTGTTATAGGATCTTTTTGTTTCAATTTAGTAAATAAGTTTTCCAATGGTTTGATTTTCTTTTGTGCAATTTTGATATTTTTTTCGTGCTTGAAAACATTTATAATTTTGCTGGATAGTTCAGGAAAGTATGGTATAGAAGCATATTTAATAATTTGTGGAACTTCAATTTGATGGTGATCTGTATTTGTTTCATCAGTACTAGAAGTAGTATTGTATAATAATTTTTTCAAGAAATGAGATGGATAAGAATTATTCAATAGTATTTCATATAATAATTATATATTCTTGTCTCTCAAGGTCGGATGTGCTAATTTCTCAATTATGTTCTTAAGAGCTAGTACTAAGTTGAATTTCATTTTTTTTGGGTGGCTGGAAAGGTAGTTCATGTATCTTCCTGAACTAGTAGGCTTTATGTACCAATCCAGTATTATAGTGTTATCAGATGTTCTGATAAGTCGAGTATCTAGGAAAGGTACAGAGTTATTATTCTCCTTCTCAACAGTAAACTGTATAACCGGATTATAGCTGTTGAAAGTAGATTGAATATCATCTATACAGTCAACTGGTACTGCACAAATTATGTCATCAACATACTTTTTTATAAAAGGAAGCCTAAACTGTAATTTGGGTATACTGAAGTCTAACGAATCATCCATTACATACTGGGCTACAATTGGAGAAAGAGTAGCGCCCATTGGAGTTCCATGTATCTGTTTATAATATGTGTTATCAAACACGAAAAAAGTGTTATCAAAAATGAATTCTATAAGTTCCATGAAAATAGATTTTGTTAATTTGGTATGAATACTTATATCTACCCAATGTTTATCAATACTTGACTTTATCAAATTTAGTGGAATGTTACTGAAAAGCGAAATAACGTCTAGACTTATAATGACAAAGCCTTTGGGTAGTTGAATTTGTTGTATATAATTTGAAAATTCGAAAGAGTCTTTAACATAATATTCATTATCACTATTGTAGGAAAAAGTCAAGATATTTGTGACTAACTGTGAAATTTTACTATTAGGAGCATCAATGGAGGAAATGATTGGTCTCAAACTTAGCGTAGGTTTGTGAGTTTTTGGTAAGCCATAAAATTTTGGAGTGATTGAATTGTATATGGTGAATTCTTTTTTTTCAGAAAGACTAATGTGCTTTTTTTCATAAATTTTTTTAATGATCGCATTTGACTTTTGTTGGATGGTTGAAGTTGGATTACGGTTCAATTTTGTATAGTATGTTTCGTTGTTCAACTGTTCTAATGATAAATCTAAATATTGTGCTTTGGACATGATAACAGTAATATTGCCCGTATCAGATTTCGTAATGATCATTTCAGGATGATCATTGATGAAGTGCCTAGTTTTTTTGTAAATGTATGAAAAGTAACAGTTAGATTTAGGTTTATGAAGAAAATTTGTCAAATATTTGTGATTTGGGCCCTGAAAATATCTCTTTTGTTATCGTCCACATTTGCTATCAGATTTTCTATGTCTGCCAATAAATGAGTAATTTTGATCTCTTTCGTTTCTGGTTGAATACTAAATTTGTGTCCAAGAGATAAAAAGGCCAAGATATCGCTAGGGATATCAATATCAGTAAGATTTTTTATCCAATTACCTACTACCTTTAATTTATCATTCTTCTCATTTTTCAAATTGTTGAATTTATTAATGTTACATTTTTTTATGAGAAAAAATGAGCGGTTATACTTAACTTGTTGTCTGTTTTTGAATTCGTCCCATACGTGATTGGGAAGTATTTTAGTAATTTCACTGGCTAAATTGGTTAGTAGGTTTTCTAACTATATGAGATTCTCATGCGTTACCTTGATTTCGAGAGACAAAATTTTGTTTTTTAGTTTTTCGTTGAAATTGAATACTAGTTGTCCAGTTCTTCCATTATTCGTTTGTATCAAGTTTTCTATATTCTTTACATTTTTAATTATATGATTCGGAAGAGCACCATGAGTTCTACATTTGAGTAAAAATATCTTTCTGTTTCTCATGGAGGCAATTTTCATGTTAGTTTTACACCAGCACTTGAGGATTCCTGTTGTTAATTGTCCATATTCTGCAATGATACGCTGGTAGAACCCCATCCTTCATAAAGAGGAAATTATATGGACCGTCTTATCTTAAAGAAACTTGCTTCTATCGGGGATTCGGTCTGGGAAAAGAAGTATACTCTTTTTTGCTACCCGAGCTTTCGCAAATTTTTATTTGCTTTATCGAGGGCTACAATATAATTATATGAACACATGTATAAAGTTAAAAAAAGGTATAACATACTGTGCAATGTGAGGTTTTCTTCGATGTTGAAAGTACATAATTAAAATGGAAAAATAGAAAACGAAAAACTTGACACGAAAATTTTTTGAAGGACTGATCATTTGTTTGTTGATGTCAAATAATGTTAGGACTATACAGAGTAGTAAGTTTCAGGTATAAATATCTGGTGTATGATTATGTGGTAAAAGAATGTAAGAGTAAATTTTGCTAAGATTATCAATGTCAATAGTGATAATGAATATTATGTTAAAGACTCTTTCGAATTTTCAAATTATATACAACAAATTCAACTACCCAAAGGCTTTGTCATTATAAGTCTAGACGTTATAACTCTTTCCAGTAACATTCCACTAAATTTGATAAAGTCAAGTATTGATAAACATTGGGAGATATAAGTATTCATACCAAATTAACAAAATCTATTTTCATGGAACTTATAGAATTCATTTTTGATACCACTTTTTTCGTGTTTGATAACACATATTATGAACAAATACATGGAACTCCAATGGGCGCTACTCTTTCTCCAATTGTAGCCCAGTATGTAATGGATGATTTGTTAGACTTCAGTATACCCAAATTACAGTTTAGGCTTCCTTTTATAAAAAAGTATGTTGATGACATAATTTGTGCAGTACCAGTTGACTGTATAGATGATATTCAATCTACTTTCAACAGCTATAATCCGTTTATACAGTTTACTGTTGAGAAGGAGAATAATAACTCTGTACCTTTCCTAGATACTCGATTCATCAGAACATCTGATAACACTATAATACTGGATTGGTACATAAAGCCTACTAGTTCAGGAAGATACATGAACTACCTTTCCAGCCAACCAAAAAAAAATGAAATTCAACTTAGTACTAGCTCTTAAGAACAGAATTGAGAAATTAGCACATCCGACCTTGAGAGACAAGAATATAAAATTATTATATGAAATACTATTGAATAATTCTTATCCATCTCATTTCTTGAAAAAATTATTATACAATACTACTTCTAGTACTAATGAAACAAATATAGATCACCATCAAATTGAAGTTCCACAAATTATTAAATATGCTTCTATACCATACATTCCTGAACTCTCCAGCAAAATTATAAATGTTTTCAAGCACGAAAAAAATATCAAAATTGCACAAAAGAAAATCAAACCATTGGAAAACTTATTTACAGAATTGATACAAAAAGATCCTATAACAGAAAAGTCCAATGTAGTTTATGAAATTCCGTGTCTTGATTGTAACAAAAAATATTTGTGTCAAACAAAAAATAATTTAAAATCACGAATAGCTTTGCACAAAAGCAATTGTAGAACTTTGAAAGAAAACTCTTGTGCCTTAACCAAACATGTATTAGATAATGATCATATCATGAACTATGATGATACAAAAATATTACACGTGGAAAAAAATTTGAACAAAAGACTTTTTTTGGAAATGGCTGAAATAAGTTTACAAACTGATAATATGAACAAAAAAACTGACATTGATAATCTTAGCAAAATTTACTCTTACATTATTTTACCACATAATCATACACCAGATATTTATACCTGAAACTTACTACTCTGTATATTCCTAACATTATTTGACATCAACAAACAAATGATCAGTCCTTCAAAAAAATTTTCGTGTCAAGTTTTTCGTTTTCTATTTTTCCATTTTAATTATGTTCTTTCAACATCGAAGAAAACCTCACATTGCACAGTATGTTATACCTTTTTTAACTTTATACATGTGTTCATATAATTATATTGTAGCCCTCGATAAAGCAAATAAAAATTTGCGAAAGCTCGGGTAGCAAAAAAGAGTATACTTCTTTTCCCAGACCGAATCCCCGATAGAAGCAAGTTTCTTTAAGATAAGACGGTCGATATAATTTCCTCTTTATGAAGGATGAGGTTCTACCAGCGTATCACTGCAGAATATGGACAATTAACAACAGGAAACCTCAAGTGCTGGTGTAAAACTAACATGAAAGTTGCCTCCATGAGAAACAGAAAGATATTTCTACTCAAATGTAGAACTCATGGTGCTCTTCCGAATCATATAATTAAAAATGTAAAGAATATAGAAAACTTGATACAAACGAATAATGGAAGAACTGGACAACTAGTATTCAATTTCAACGAAAAACTAAAAAACAAAATTTTGTCCCTCGAAATTAAGGTAACGCATGAGAATCTCATACAGTTAGAAAACCTACTAACCAATTTAGCCAGTGAAATTACTAAAATACTTCCCAATCACGTATGGGACGAATTCAAAAACAGACAACAAGTTAAGTATAACCGCTCATTTTTTCTCATAAAAAAACGTAACATTAATAAATTCAACAATTTGAAAAATGAGAAGAAAGATAAATTAAATGTAGTAGGTAATTGGATAAAAAATCTTACTGATATTGATATTCCTAGCGATATCTTGGCCTTTTTATCTCTTGGACACAAATTTAGTATTCAATCAGAAACGAAAGAGATCAAAATTACTCATTTATTGGCAGACAGAAAATCTGATAGCAAATGTGGACGGTAACAAAACAGATATTTTCAGGGCCCAAATCACAAATATTTTGACAAATTTTCTTCATAAACCTAAATCTAACTGTTGCTTTTCATACATTTACAAAAAAACTAGGCACTTCATCAATGATCATCCTGAAATGATCATTACGAAATCTGATAAGGGCAATATTATTGTTATCATGTCCAAAGCACAATATTTAGATTTATCATTAGAACAGTTGAACAACGAAACATACTATACAAAATTGAACCGTAATCCAACTTCAACCATCCAACAAAAGTCAAATGCGATCATTAAAAAAATTTATGAAAAAAAGCACATTAGTCTTTCTGAAAAAAAAGAATTCACTATATACAATTCAATCACTCCAAAATTTTATGGCTTACCAAAAACTCACAAACCTACGCTAAGTTTGAGACCAATCATTTCCTCCATTGATGCTCCTAATAGTAAAATTTCACAGTTAGTCACAAATATCTTGACTTTTTCCTACAATAGTGATAATGAATATTATGTTAAAGACTCTTTCGAATTTTCAAATTATATACAACAAATTCAACTACCCAAAGGCTTTGTCATTATAAGTCTAGACGTTATTTCGCTTTTCAGTAACATTCCACTAAATTTGATAAAGTCAAGTATTGATAAACATTGGGTAGAAATAAGTATTCATACCAAATTAACAAAATCTATTTTCATGGAACTTATAGAATTCATTTTTGATACCACTTTTTTCGTGTTTGATAACACATATTATAAACAAATACATGGAACTCCAATGGGCGCTACTCTTTCTCCAATTGTAGCCCAGTATGTAATGGATGATTTGTTAGACTTCAGTATACCCAAATTACAGTTTAGGCTTCCTTTTATAAAAAAGTATGTTGATGACATAATTTGTGCAGTACCAGTTGACTGTATAGATGATATTCAATCTACTTTCAACAGCTATAATCCGTTTATATAGTTTACTGTTGAGAAGGAGAATAATAACTCTGTACCTTTCCTAGATACTCGACTCATCAGAACATCTGATAACACTATAATACTGGATTGGTACATAAAGCCTACTAGTTCAGGAAGATACATGAACTACCTTTCCAGCCACCCAAAAAAAAATTAAATTCAACTTAGTACTAGCTCTTAAGAACAGAATTGAGAAATTAGCACATCCGACCTTGAGAGACAAGAATATAAAATTATTATATGAAATACTATTGAATAATTCTTATCCATCTCATTTCTTGAAAAAATTATTATACAATACTACTTCTAGTACTGATGAAACAAATACAGATCACCATCAAATTAAAGTTCCACAAATTATTAAATATGCTTCTATGCCATACATTCCTGAACTCTCCAGCAAAATTATAAATGTTTTCAAGCACGAAAAAAATATCAAAATTGCACAAAAGAAAATCAAACCATTGGAAAACTTATTTACTAAATTGAAAAAAAAAGATCCTATAACAGAAAAGTCCAATGTAGTTTATGAAATTCCGTGTCTTGATTGTAACAAAAAATATTTGGGTCAAACAAAAAATAATTTAAAATCACGAATAGCTTTGCACAAAAGCAATTGTAGAACTTTGAAAGAAAACTCTTGTGCCTTAACCAAACATGTATTAGATAATGATCATATCATGAACTATGATAATACAAAAATATTACATGTGGAAAAAAATTTGAACAAAAGACTTTTTTTGGAAATGGCTGAAATAAGTTTACAAACTGATAATATGAACAAAAAAACTGACATTGATAATCTTAGCAAAATTTACTCTTACATTCTTTTACCACATAATCATACACCAGATATTTATACCTGAAACTTACTACTCTGTATAGTCCTAACATTATTTGACATCAACAAACAAATGATCAGTCCTTCAAAAAAATTTTCGTGTCAAGTTTTTCGTTTTCTATTTTTCCATTTTAATTATGTACTTTCAACATCGAAGAAAACCTCATATTGCACAGTATGTTATACCTTTTTTAACTTTATACATGTGTTCATATAATTATATTGTAGCACTCGATAAAGCAAATAAAAATTTGCGAAAGCTCGGGTAGCAAAAAAGAGTATACTTCTTTTCCCAGACCGAATCCCCGATAGAAGCAAGTTTCTTTCTATATATATATATATATATATATATATATATATATATATATATATATGTTGTGCTTAAGCTCTCTTCAGTACGGTAAAATCAAGTGCGAAGATGTACAACACTTGGACGTAAAAATAGAAACAAAGGAAGTCAACAACAGGAAGCCAACCACACATTTGTGGCATCGGTTAGGAGACCTTGTACTCACAAGGCAACAACTAACGTCGCCACGGAGGTAGCTATAGCTACCAGCGTGACAATCCTACCCAGGAAGATACAAATAAGGATGGATTTAGCGAGGGCAATATATGAACATATAAGTAAAAAAGTTATTGGGTATAACCCTCAAAATGTTGTGCAACCGTAGACACGTGTTTCGAGCTTAAGCTCTCTTCATTACGGTAAAATCAAGTGCGAAGATGTACAACACTTGGACGTAAAAATAGAAACAAAGGAAGTCAACAACAGGAAGCCAACCACACATTTGTGGCATCGGTTAGGAGACCTTGTACTCACAAGGCAACAACTAACGTCGCCACGGAGGTAGCTATAGCTACCAGCGTGACAATCCTACCCAGGAAGATACAAATAAGGATGGATTTAGCGAGGGCAATATATGAACATATAAGTAAAAAAGTTATTGGGTATAACCCTCAAAATGTTGTGCAACCGTTGACACGTGTTTCGAGCTTAAGCTCTCTTCAGTACGGTAAAATCAAGTGCGAAGATGTACAACACTTGGACGTAAAAATAGAAACAAAGGAAGTCAACAACAGGAAGCCAACCACACATTTGTGGCATCGGTTAGGAGACCTTGTACTCACAAGGCAACAACTAACGTCGCCACGGAGGTAGCTATAGCTACCAGCGTGACAGTCCTACCCAGGAAGATACAAATAAGGATGGATTTAGCGAGGGCAATATATGAACATATAAGTAAAAAAGTTATTGGGTATAACCCTCAAAATGTTGTGCAACCGTAGACACGTGTTTCGAGCTTAAGCTCACTTCAGTACGGTAAAATCAATTGCGAAGATGTACAATACTTGGACGTAAAAATAGAAACAAAGGAAGTCAACAACAGGAAGCCAACCACAAATGTGTGGTACATCTTCGCACTTGATTTTACCGTACTGAAGAGAGCTTAAGCTCGAAACACGTGTCTACGGTTGCACAACATTTTGAGGGTTATACCCCATAACATTTTACTTATATGTTCATATATTGCCCTCGCTGAATCCATCCTTATTTGTATCTTTCTGGGTAGGATTGTCACGCTGGTAGCTATAGCTACCTCCGTGGCGACGTTAGTTGTTGCCTTGTGAGTACAAGGTCTCCTAACCGATGCCACAAATGTGTGGTTGGCTTCCTGTTGTTGACTTCCTATGTTTATATTTTTACGTCCAAGTGTTGTACATCTTCGCACTTGATATTACCGTACTGAAGAGAGCTTAAGCTCGAAACACGTGTCTACGGTTGCACAACATTTTGAGGGTTATACCCAATAACTTTTTTACTTATATGTTCATATATTGCCCTCGCTAAATCCATCCTTATTTGTATCTTCCTGGGTAGGATTGTCACGCTGGTAGCTATAGCTACCTCCGTGGCGACGTTAGTTGTTGCCTTGTGAGTACAAGGTCTCCTAACCGATGCCACAAATGTGTGGTTGGCTTCCTGTTGTTGACTTCCTATGTTTCTATTTTTACGTCCAAGTGTTGTACATCTTCGCACTTGATTTTACCGTACTGAAGAGAGCTTAAGCTCGAAACACGTGTCTACGGTTGCACAACATTTTGAGGGTTATACCCAATAACTTTTTTACTTATATGTTCATATATTGCCCTCGCTAAATCCATCATTATTTATATATATATATATATATATATATATATATATATATATATATATATATATATATATGTATAGCTGAAATGAAAAATAAAAAATTAACCGGAATAGATGAGGTACCCGTATCCCTTCTAAAAAATTGCTCCGCAGATATTGCACCCTCGTTAGCTCAGATACTAAATGTCTCACTCGAGTTAGGTCAATTTCCATCTAGACTAAAACTTTCTGTTGTTTCACCTATACATAAAAAAGACGATCGGCTTTCAGTACTTAACTACAGATCCATCGTCTTACTCAGTACATTTTCTAAAATATTAGAGAAAGGTATTTGTAAAAGAATTGATAATTTTCTTATAAAATATGACATACTGAATGAAAACCAGCATGGGTTCAGAGAGAACTACTCAAATGAAACGGCAACCACCTCCTTTGTACAACTTATTAATGACAAGATGGATAAAATGAATTTATTGTTGGTCTGTTCTTTGACCTCTCGCGTGTATGGACTGGCATCTTCCAGTAGCAGCAGTTTTTTTGACACAAAAAAGAATAATCCGTTCCATGTTCAGACTAGACTATCGCGAGTCCTGCCGAGATGTGTTCCGAAAAAAGGAATTATTAACTTTCACGGGTATTTATTTATATAAACTGTTGCCATATATTTTCAAAAATAAAGACAACTTCAAGCTCAATGGTGATATCCATGACTACCCAACAAGACAAAAAAATCAATTCAGATTACAAAATGTGAGATATTTAGGCTATAAAAAATCGCCAAACTACGCTGGTGTGCAGTACTTTAACAGTTTACCTAATAATTTGAAAAATTCAACAAGCCTGGTTAGATTCAAAAACAGACTAAAGTTGTTTTATTCTGTAAAAACTCTAGTACTTTAAACCACTATTACTTATTTTAAATATTTTGTGTTATTGACTTATTACCTCCACACTATATGTGATATTTTATTCTTGTAGATATGTAACACTTCTCAATAGTAATTTCTATTTTTATGACTTATCAATCCGATGAAAATTGGAAATTTTATGATCAATAAAACTGTCTGTCTGTCTGAGTATAATGGCTCGAAGGTGTCACCAATATCCTCTAAATTCCTGGTCAGTCAAGAAGCATATATCCTCTTTCATGAGCAAGAGGGCATCAAACAGAATTATTGATTTTTTTTCTGATATTTATATGTATATATGTACTGAGTTAGATCATCATATAAACATTTAATAGTAATAAACTTCTGACATTTTTTATTAGTTACTTTGAATCACCGTAGCAACAGAGAAAAAAATAAACCTGTCAGTCAAAACACCACCTTGTCAAAACCAATTTTACCGTCGCAGCTTTTTCTAGTAAGATAATTTTTCATGGATTCTTTAGACGAAGATTTGCCAGAGTCAGTTTTGGAAGCGGTTAGAACTGCACTTGGATCTACTACCATCAAAATCCCGTCATAGGTTTGAAAACTGGTGCCAGAATAAGCGAATTGAAACTTTTAAAGAACACGTTTTTTGGCTTATTTCGCTGAAATTTCCAAAACATGCAAGCCAAACACTCTTTGGTACAGGTACTCAATATTTAAAAGTGTAATTAAACTTAAAAATGACGACGATTTAAGTTTTTCGAGGTCACGGCATATATAAAAAACAAAACATTGGATTTAGACCCGAAAATGCTAAAATTTTCCTAAAAGAAGAAATTTTTAAGTTTATAAATGAAGCACCTGACGAAATTTATCTTTGCGATTTCTGAGGAAGCTGAAAATGGAAGATAGCTCAATTTGGTCAGAAAGTATGTGAGTTTAAGTAAGCCTAAGTTTTATATTTTGGTAGATAATAGTCCTGGAAATTGCTTCTGTCAAGTTTGACCCGCGAACGAGGTCAAGAGCCAGAGTTATGCCCAAAAAAACCGAGATTCTTAAAAAACCGCAATTACGCCAAATAAGCGTCTCACTAGGTACAAACACCTCCGTATTCCAGGCGGAGATGTACGCTATCTTGCATTGCGCAAGAGAAATCAACATGAGGAAAATGCGCAATGCACGGATCAAAATATGCTCACCACGGGAAAACATACATTAAAGAACCGTCAAAACACAAAACTGAGGAACTACTTAAGATGAGCAGGAATCAAGTTAGAACGATAACGGGCCTTCTCACTGGTCACAGCCCAATGAGAAAACACATGGACAAAATGGGGCTCTACAACGGAGAACTTTCCTGCAGACAATGTGGTAAAGGGACAGAAACATCCAAACACGTACTGTCAGAATGCGAGGCATTAGACCGCAAGAGACAGGCAATACTCGGGAATCCCAGGCTAACTCCCGAAGAATACAACAGTCAACCGGTGAAGAACCTGTTCAAACTGGTACAGGGGACTAGAGTTACGGAGTGGGTGCTGTGAAACTAATCGGAATGCACAAAAAGCCCAAGAGTCTGAGGTGCAGTTGGTGACAGGACCAGCACCCGAAAGGAAGAAAAAAAATGTCCAGGACCATATCTACCGAAATATGAAACCAGCACCAATCAATAAAGGTTCAAACCTTTATTGGTAACATGTGGCAACAACACTTTTTTAAATAAATTTATTTATAAAACAATTTTTTTCTCCATGATTCTTAATTAGCTGATGATGAACCTAGATAAAGGTTTGAAACATGTACTAACCACTATGATACGGTGTAACTGATTGATAGTTTTTGCCGTTCTACCATTGCACAACACTGGATGGTGATAATGAATTGTGGAGATGATTTAGAGTTTTTCTGCATCGTCTAACAAATAAATAGTTTTTTAAAAACTTGTTGTCTTTAAAATTGTGTTTTCCGTTAACCAGATGTCGTCCTCTTAAGAACGAAAGACCTCAAGTCGGAATTTGTGCGAGCCAGGGATTAACAAGGTCTTACCTTTTTACGTGCGATTCCTAGCACGATTCGAGAAGACTCTCGAAAGAAGTTCCGTTGGTATGACCTTGCCGAGCGTTATTTGGCTTCAAATATCAGTTACCCGCTGCTCGTCATTCTAGCATCCTCTAGGATTGGAATATTTTATTGACAATGTCATTGTCAAATATTCAAAACGCAAGACAGAAACGTCACGATTTGAGTGGTTCGAGGCTAACTTGATTGTTGTACTAGGCATCATAACGCACAGTTGTGCGTTCTGTACGCACATTTGTGAGTAAGAATGCATTTACTTCTATAGTGATCTTTACGTAAAACAATGTTGATTATTATAGCAGGAGAATAGCGATGAAAAAATACTTAAAATAAAATTCACAATAATACTGAAAATAAAATTCACATTAACTTTTATTATCTGCTAACATGTACTTTACATTGGCATATGTTGAATAACTATACATTTCCAGTAGAAGTGACACTTAGAAACGAGTTTCGAACAGTTCCAAGAAATCGCCAAGCCGGTCATCTCCAAAACTTCCCGACCAACATCAGGGTATCCAAAGCCAGGAGAAACGTGGCGCAAACCTATTACACAACTTTAATGACGCCGCCGCTAATCTTACCTCAGGCCTGGGCCCGCTCAATTTTCACACTCCCCGCCGCCCCATCTCTAAGATCGGAACGACGGCGTGGCCCTCACAAATCTCAGTAGCAATGCAATCTATCCTACTAATTAAAACATATGTAATGGCAGAGTCGCTGCTCTAGATCACCGGCAGGACAATGCTGCTCGTATCTGTGTGCAGAGGATGATATCGAATCAGGAGGATTTGTCTTTCTGATTTCTTCGAGTGGTTGGGCACGGGAGTTATGTGGATTTGGTGTACTCGGGGGAGCTCTGTGATATGTGTTCGGAGATGATACCATAAAAGCTGTTATTTTCATCGGATTTATAACCCTTCCATGTAATTGCTCTTATTAACTTTCTGTCGAATTTGTGATAAAACAAAAATCACAACGATAAAAATGCACACGCCTGACACCATTCATAATATGGTGTCAGGTGTGTATCCACATGAGAATAAATGTACCTTAATGATTAGATAGATCTAAATCTTCAATTCATCAGACAAAACATTACAGCAACATACAGAAATAATGTGTACAGATATAATGTATACAGAAATAAGGTGAACATGATTATGTGTTCGATGATTAGTCTAAAGTTACACGATAAAAATTGTTTAATTGGCTCCTAATATAAATTTTTTCAGACCATTTCGATAACTGAACTGAAAATGTTCTCAACCAACCTCGCAAACGTATATTAGCTGGTGATTTTCATCTGAAGTTTTTGAATGATAATGATAAGTCAGTCTAGAGCTTCAAAAATTTAATTTCTAACATATATTTTGGACAAATGGTTAATGAACCAACGAGAGTAACCAATAGTTTCACCAAAGTTTGTTCAGTTCATGATACTCCAAAGATTACTTATCAGAGTATTGTATCAATAACCATCAAATCATCTGCCTTGCAGAGTTGGCACAATACTAACAAAACTTGCAGAAATTTCAGTAGAAGTGACCTGAACTTGATAAATGAAAGATTATCAAACTGTAACTGGGATCTTGACATGAGTGACATTGATAAGATTTATTCCAATCTAGTCAGGAGGCCAAGAGCGCGATCGTATTTGGGACGTTTATTTTCGGTAAGAGAGTCGATAACTAAAAAACGATCGTTCTCATAGATTTCAAACAAAGACAGGCTTCTAGAGGACGTTCGATACTATTTGTAACTACGTCTGCGGCAGCACCTTACGATAGTTCTCACAGATAATCGAGGTAGGTGTAATGGTTTTTCTCTTCCATTAAAATTTGAAACAATCTTTACCCAATGGAAATAAATTTGGTATCAAAAGAAAGGTAAAACGTTCATCTATGTAGGTACATGCTGTAATGTTTTATTGAAATTGTTTTTGTAAACTGCATTTTTGGGACATTTTTGAGATTTGTTTTTGTGAAGAAGTATATTGAAATTTCAATTTCCATCACAGCACGTACCTAGAATCGAACTTCCTCTAGAATCCTGCCCTTGTTTGAAATCGATAAGACAAACCGTTTTTGAGTTAAAATATGATCGCACTCATGGCATGAAGTGGTAAATATGCTCAAAATCAAAGAGTGAAAATACTATGAACAAATATGGACAATTAACCACACGATTCGAAAAAAAAATTTGAAAAACATTGAAAAGTTCAATCAAACCTGAAAATAGTACTATACCCAAAGAAATAATTTCCGTTGGACAGGTAATCGTTTCAAACTACGATTAAGCTGAAATACTCGACAATTATTTCAATGAAAGCATAACAGATATCAAAGCATTTATTCAACCAGCTAGGGCTTGGACTTGTGATGATCTTCCCGTTATTCAAAGTGAATTATCTGAGTTTCCTTACTCTGAAAGAATTAATCTCAATTGTCAACAGTTTGGACAATAGATTCAACTCGTACTCCATTAATAACAAAGTCTTAAAATGCATATTTTCAGTAACTGGTCATGTTGTTTTAAATTATGTTAATACATCTGTAAGAACTAGGCAATTTCCTCAAAAGCTCAAAGTTAGTAACAGTGATTTCTGTCCCAAAAATCAGTAATACCAATGAACATGTTACGTTTCGGCCAATTGATACCCTATTACCACTTGTAAAAGTATTGGAACTTGCAGCCTATTTGGGCAATAATCGGAGAAAACATCATACAGCAACAAAAGAGTTGTCTGTATTCTTTGATTTCAAAAGGGCATTTGAAACCATTGACATATTCATTCTTCAATTAATTGAAGATGAGGGATCTGTACAAATTGCTGTGATCCGATTTTCTTTCACTGTGCGGTCTCTAGAGCTTTTGAAAACACTCATATTTCTCCTGTATGTACTCTACACTTGATGAAAAGTCTGCATTTCGTGGTATTGTTTGTGTTGTTGCAACAAAACAACCAACTGCATTTTCTGTTTTTTCAGCAACGGTAAGGATCATATCAAATTAAGCAGTTCCAAGAAGGCTCGTCTTAGGATCACATTGGGAGGATCCTGTTTACTGTATTCACTTTGAGAAATATTGAATTTGGGTAATACTTTGAGGCAATGTTGGACAAATTAATATTCAAGAGCAATGTTTTTGAAATTACTGGATTTGGTTGTAACGTTCTGGGGATATTTTTGGTTGTTTGTTGAATATTATTGAATGAATTGTTTACTTTTGTGGAGAGGCAGATACTCTGGCAGAGTGTGAAAAAAGTAACTGTTGCCATTGAAGGCCAAGAGGGAGCTCATGAGCTTCGCAGTAAAGACTTTCCGCTGGACTGAATCTGAAGGCCCTAAGACAAATTCCTCTGGCATTATTGTTGACAGTATTTATAGCTTGTAAATTGGTTCTTGAACAGTGAGAAACACTGGGCTACCATAGTCTAGCTCCAAGCTTATTAATGCTCTGTAAATTCTTAGCAGAACCTCTTCTCCACCCCATTGACGATGAGGAAGGGATTTCTGAATGTTTAGTCTGATTCAGCAGTTTATTTGGATTCCTAGTGTATGTCTTTTCCAAGTTATCTTGCTATCAATAGTGACTCCTGAGAATTTGTGGTGATCTACAACCTTTAACGGTTCTCCATTGATAGTTCGTGTGGCTTAACACTGGTGTACAGTCTGCTAAATTTTATTTTGATGCCAAAAAGTTGAAACCTGTATTTGTTTCCCTTTGAGTTGGGTCCTTCACCTCCTTTTGATGTAAATTGCAGGTACAGGTTGTATATTTTCCTTGACAAAAAAGAATAAGATCATCAGGGCGAAGTCTATATGTTACTGGCTGTTGTACAGAGAAACATTTATCGTTTACAGCTAAGGAAATAGTGTAGTACTAAGGAATGAGATTTGTGACAATTGGGATAATTAAATATCCATGTGGCATATATTTTTGCAGTGCGTCAAGTTTGGCACTTCGATATCGTTATGCGTTTTAACAATTTCTGTACAACTTTCGGAAAAGAGCTGGATAGCACTGCAGCAGCATAACACATGCTGTAGAGTTATTTCCGAGCTATTTTTCAGTTATTGGTTGTAAAGTGGGCCAAATGTCTATTTCTATGACAAACAATAAGTTGTTTGTCAGAAGTTGTCAACTTATCAATTTGATAATAATTTTCATTACTTGGAGCGTTTTATTGTAGGCTGAAATGTTCTACTCGTAGAAGTAGACTTTAAGCGTGTTCCGTTTCATGCATTCATCGCATCACTGTTGCAGACATAATCAAGCGTTCCGTTTCTACTAACATTGACTTTGGTGGGTTGAATCGGAACGATTTTTGCTTGCGTGATGCATGCCGTTTCCCGCAGATGTTGACATTTATCATTTTATCAGGTAACCAAATACTTATGTAACCGAAACAAATCTGTTAATCTAGTAAATAAATTAATATGGGTCGAACGAAAGTGTTAATGGCAAGAGTAGGAGGCAGATTCTGATACAAGTGATAGTTATGAGGATAATATCGCCTGTCCCACGCCAAAACCGTGAATATGCTAATTCCAGGGTTCTGACTTCAATATGTAAAATACTAATTTTCTACCAAAATTTTCAATGCCAAACTAACGAAAGTGCTATCAGGTTGTCTACTGTGAACGAGAGTGAATTCGCGAATGTGAAAACTTACCTAAGTTTTCAAAGCAATAAGTACGAATATTCTTAAAACTCTTCTCATTAGAAATAACAAATTGCACATTCGTGGTTTTGGCATGAGACCGACGATATGATGTTGAATGAAATGACGATTTTTTCTTCCATTGTACGGTAAATCAGGTAAATGTGATAATGCACGATACTCGACACTTCATCAAATATCAAATTTAAACTTTTAATTCGGTTTCTGACGTTTCTGTTTGAACGTGACTTTTGAGTTTGACAGATCTATTCGGATCGCATTCATCGCTGCTAGACGAACGGGCAGTAGTTCATGCTCTTTCGATGTCTCAAGGCCAAATAGGGGAATATAAAAGTGGGCGTGTCAATGCGCTCCCAATGTAGGAAACGGAACGGTCATATGCGCATTATGTCCTCAATGCATGAAACGGAACACGCCTTTTGACTTATCTGTTTTTTTGACACCAAATACATCTACTTTCTCTACTTTCGCTACGATCAAATTTGGGGATAGCAAAAGTAGATAATTGGTTGAAAAAGGAAAATTCCTGAATCTTAGCAGAAATTGACACTATTGACATTGAAAGTAGTTTGAAACTTTGGACTCAATTTCTGTTCATTTCAGTTTGGTTGTATTTTAAATCTCAAAAAACTCCATTTACTCACATTGAAACGATTTTGGTAGTGAACAGCCTCTAGTTGAAATAAATATGAGTGTTATGGATGTGAGTAACGTTATAGATGAAAATGTTTACCTAAATACGTATAGGTTGTATAACGAGTATTATTTATATTGGTTCTCAATTCCTTGAAAAACCTCAACAGACGATTTTCATGTTGATATCACATCCTAAACAAATATACAAATGGATACCAAAAAAAGAAGATGATGACTCCGGAAGTAGTGAAAGTTCAAAAACATCAGTGGGATGATATAGAAACATTGTGTCAAATCGATTTATTGATGATGAATAGAGAAAAATTGTCAAGATGAATATCAAAAAAAAAATTCTTTAGTTCCTATTCGTTCCCAACCTACAAATATGCTCTCATTTTTAAAAGATATATCCGGCTTATTTGCTGGTTCACTCAAAGCTATCTCGAAAGTGTAAGGTATGAAGGTTTAGGAATCACTTCTTCATAATAATTATTAAATTCTGAAGTTTTCTGAGTGGAAATTATTCAAGGAATTCACATATATGGTAAGTTTATTATTGCATTTGAAACATTCCCGCCGAGATCTAATCTTCGAATAGATAAATTACTGCTCGCGCCTTCTTCCATTTTCTATTGAGGCTGTGGTACTTGTTAAAGCAAGAAAATTATTCATATTGAATGTGTCATTTATAATAATGAAAACTATAAGTTTCAAACTTTTTACAGAGATTTAGGAAATTTCAGAATTATCCGATTTCTATTGAAAACCCTAAAATTACGTTTTTATGGTACTCTACTCCTTCTACTAGTAGATGTAAACTCTAGTGATCAATGAAACGTGGCTACTGGAAGCGTCCTGGAGTTATTCCGTTTGTTATCCATTGATAAACGATATTACTGCCTTCAGGTAAGCAACTGAATATCGTTTTGTTATATTATCGATGAACGATATTCCTACCTTCAGGTGAGCAACGGGATATCGTTGATTCAGAAATTCGTTCGATTGTAGAAAGCATCCTTATAAATTGAAAACTGTGTATTTTCATTTCAGTGTGAAAATCTTTCTGTTGAATAAATCGTTGACCATAATATCTCGAACATCATTCCATTGAACAAAACAGACTGTTGATTTATCACCAATACGTCTCTGAGAAGTCTCATTACGAAGCCTCCAGTCTGTTTTGCTACAGCACGTATAGAAAGCACAGTATTCACGTCTTTCAAGAATGTCAGTTTTTTCCACTTTGTATAAAAAATACTATTACTCACCGATTATCACAGATAAATTGAAAATCGATGTGAATGTCATACCTAACAATTTGGTATCAGGTTGCGATTAGTATCAGATGCACTGCTTTTTGTGGATAGTTCTCATCTTATTATTACCAGAGCGCAAGAAGATTTCAACCATGCAACTCAGCCCCAAACAAAACATATCGTGCTAGATTCAAGATCGAGATCTGTTCCGACACAAAACCCACATTATTATTTCATTGTGAGTACCATACTACACGGTGTTGTACAAATTATGGTCTTCCGCTAAGAAAATGAAAAGTCGACTTCGAAGGGTTCCCAATTACCACGTCAACTTGGATCGTGGGATCAACATGGCAAATTGTGCATCACGATTTCTCTCTTCAAACTGACAGTTTCCTTCCGCAAAACGATGCACCATTGGACGAGAAGATCGTTGGTGAGGAACGCCTACTATTGATGCGATGGCAATTTTAGTGAAATTATACATAATTGCGATTTTCAGGCTGCGATAAGTAATTGTTTCAGACACTGCCTAGACAATGAGTTCCAACTAGATCGGTACAATTGAAACATGAGTTCGATGAACAAAATTGTGGTCATTATTTCGATGTCATCAGTTTTTTTATTAAGTTGAACTGCTTCCCAACAAAAACGTTTCTAGTTACATAGTATGTTGACATTGTTGATAATTTAGTTTTGTTAATGGGATGGGGATAAAAACTTACCAGAGCAAGGGCAACATCAATTTAAAAAAAAATAATAATTTTATTGATTCGAAATAAGAACTACCACAAATGTTAATATCGATTATATTTTCGAGAAATTCCTGTCTATTTGAATTGAAAGTGGTTTTCGTTGATGTAACGGTCACGGAAAATGTTCCATAGAAGGGTTATTTAAATGTGTATCTAAATATATCTGTTCATAATGTCTTCCTTTTTCAAACATGCAGAGTTCTCTCAATCTAATGAGGGAGAAATCTGCAAAATTTTTTAAGGAGGAGAAGGATGGGGGGTTTTTCTCGAAACGTTCGACTTCAAATTGGTATATGGGAATAAAAGAGGCAAATTTACATATTTCATCTCTATTAGTGTGAAACAGTAAATCGAATTAGCATATGTCAACCTCGAGAATAGGGCCCCAGGTCTTCTTCATTTATGTTTGTTAAATGCTTACCTGACTTCTGGCTCTATCATACGAAGTGGGTTTTCTGTTTTTTTGTTCTACAATTTTGGCATAATTTTAATGTTCATTATTGATGTCCTTTATATTTACAGCTTGAGAATAATCTATGTTCATGATGGGCTTCTAGATGTTGTTGGATATGGTTCGGTAAATTTTTTCTCCTCAGCATCTTTTTCGGATCTTTTGCTTCTTATCTTTCTGCATTATTTCCAAGATTGACTATTTCGTTTCGAATAAAATTGTAATAATCTATGAACGTAACAAAACAGGAGAGGTCAATAACTGAATAGGGACTAAAAGCTACAAAGTAAAAGTACAGAAAAACTACATTGTCATGAAGTATTCAAAATATGAAATGAATACTGTCAGGAGATATTATATATGTAAAACGGTCAGACAATAAATAGAAATGTGTGAGTGGATAGAGAATATGTATGAATAAGAGTGTGCAAATAAGAACATGCTTGCAGGAGTCAATTAAGATTCAAGCTGTCTATACTCATCAAGCTAGTAGAAAGCATCACGGACTAAAACATTTTAAATAGTAGATTTGGGATTTTTAGGGTTTGAAATCGACATCATACTCTCAGGCTGCAGGTTGAAATGGTTGCCACCAGCGTAAGTAGGCGATATCTTATGCAGCACTCTGTGGCAGTGTTATAGATGGAAATCGTTTTTTGTTCTTGTGTTATATGCATGGTACTAATTGTTTTTTTTCTAGCTTTTTCATATTATGATGAGTATACATTAATAGTTTGTAGAGGTAGATGGATGTCACCGTCATAATTCCATTTTAAATGAACTTATTCCTACAAGTCTCTCTGAAGCCCAGGTCGAACGTCTCATGATTCTTTTATTATATAATGGAAACTCTTGATATTATACGGTGGCCCTATACCCCACACAATTATATAACTGCTAATGATAGGATAAACTGAAGCATAGTACATATTTATTAGGTAGTGGCTGTGAAGATTTGATTTCAAAGTCCTGAACGCAAAATAAAGTCTGTTCAGTTTCTTACAGACGACGTCAACCATTGAATGAGAGTTTATCATCAATTTCTAGGCTTGAATATTTCGTTATCCGTGATGTAGATATTCTTGTGTCGCAGATATTGAATGTGAGAGTATCCGCTGGTTTGGGGGGGGGGCTGGTGAATTAAATTAATACTGTTTTATTTTTATTATTCATAAGATCATTCCTGTCGCACCAATGTTTGAAGTTTTCTGCAGCTAGCTCAGTTGTATCCCGCAGTTCAGCAGCAGTATCAGCTGTAACAACAATCTTCGTGTCATCTGCAAAGATTAAGGCACGCCCTTGACCGATATGGTTAGGGTGAAGTAAGAGGAGTAGAGGCCCTAAAAGTCCACCCTGTGGTGTCGCAGTTGTCTGACTGCTCAACCCCGACCTGCCTCCTTAGAGTTTTATCAGACATTTATGATTCGATCCAACATTGTGCCCTATACAATGTGGAATGACCAGGGCTTCTAGCTTCGTTTTCAGGTATTTTGGATTAATTGTGTCAAAGGCGCGAGCGAGATTAAAGAATAATCGTACTTTACGTTTATTTTGATTGATGCTGTCATGGATATATTGTGTGACCTAACTCTGTACATAGTTATGTAACATAATTCAATATATTTTATTGGTAAGGAAAATTACAATTTTTTTATTCTGGTCCAAGTAATCCATGTACATAATTGAAAACCAAATGTCTACATATTTATTTATTAGAGAGTTATTGCAAACTGAAATAAGTTTACTTAATTACAAGAAAATTTAATTGAAGTATTCTGTATTGTGATTTGTAATTCTGATTCGTAATGGTGTTATTGCAACAACCTTCTTCCTAGATGCTTTTACTTAAACTTTATTTTGACAAGTACGTCAAAGTTGAAATCTTTTCATCTATTCATCCCAATGGTCATCTCATTACATCATTGCTATCATTTGTATCATTTGTATGTGCTGCCGAACAGTTTACAAAGAACAGCTATTAATGATACAAGTTCGTGAAGAAGGCTTTTTTGTATAAGCGTGAAGTTTGTTGAATGAGGCGCAGCCGAGTTCAACAAACACGCGAGTACAAAAAAGCCCTTTACGAAAGTGTTTCATTCAAAGTTTTTTCTTCGACAGTTATTATATTGCTAAATTGTAGCAATTTTATCATCGATTTTTTTAATCAACTGCAGCATATATTTTTTACTCCTTCCCAAACAGCGCATCCATTTGCAATATTCTTACGAGGCACAACGTGGAGAAGAATGAGGTTTCCCCAAACCAACGCTTGAACGCGGGACGGGAGCGGGATGAACGCGAGACTAAATTCTATAGCAGGACATGTAAATATGCATACCGGTGGGGTTATCCGTATTCCGAAAGCAGGCAAACAGCAAAATTTGTTTGGTTTGCTCCGTGCACTGTTTTTCAGCAATTCGTACAGTTTCCATTTTCCTTTCCCGCACCGGCTCCCGCGTCCCGCTTTGGTTTGAGGACAACTATTGTCCTCGTATGTGAATCTTGAACGTTTTTTATCTTTTTCCCCATGATAAACTACTTTCTCACACAAAAGCTACTACTATGTTTTGATGCTATAGGTTACGAAATATGATTCACAAAAATTTGGCAGATATGTCAAAATAAAGACGACTTAAATAAAAGTTTCTATTCCTTTATTCAAATTAAATAATTTAATAAATATTTTAATAAAAGAAAATTGTGAATGGCATATTGAATATATGTCAAATAAAGGAAAACTTTATTAAAGTATCATCACAGTAGAGGTTGCAATAAGTCTCTATTATTTTCATACCATTACATCTACAGTTCATTATTTAGTAGTATTAATGCAGTGAGTTGTCCCATTCCATCAGTGTGGTTTCGGATTTTTCACTAGCGGTAAATCAGTCGCGCTCCGGAAAATTCAACCTTATATACTTTTGCTTAAACTTCATCATTATGGTTTCAGGAACATCACCCTCAAATGTTTTGAATCATATTTGTCCGAGCGAAATCAAATAGTAAGGAATTCTGGGTATTTAGATCGAAGAAAATTTATTGTGGAGTACCTCAAGGTTGGACCAAGTCTCTTTTTATTATACATAAATGACCTATTGAACATCCAGATATCAGGTTCTTTTACAGTTTTTGCTAATGACAGTACTATATTTTGGCATCATAAAAACAAGCACGATCTTGATCAATGATACGTTTTTATCTAAAAAAAGTGAAAGATTGGTGTGATTCGAATTTACTATCATTCGGCTAAAAAACTCATACTCAAGTGGTCATGACCTCATTTCAAACAACCTTCTTAAAAATTGTAGCACGGAACTAAGTTGTCCTCTAGCCCATCTGATGAATCTATCACCTCAACAGGGAGTTTTTCCAGACAAATTAAAATTAGCATTGGTTAATCCAGTTTTCAAACGAAATGATCAGAGCCTAATTGAAAATTATAGAGGAATAAGTATTCTCTTAAGTATTGGTAAAATCTTTGAGATGAATATAAAAGATCAATTGATCTCTTTTCTGATGAAAATTAAATTGTTGTCCGCAAATCAACATGGATTCATGTCAAATAAAAGTACTGAGACAGCACTGTACGACTTTCAAGAATAATATTGGCTCTTGATGCAAAAGTACAGATCTGTGGACTATTTATAGATTTTTCGCGTGCTTTTGACATGGTAAATCATGAATCATTGCAAAATTATTAGATATGGTATCAGAGCCCTCGAACTTATGAAGTCTTATCTGTCAAACAGACCACAATGTGTGAGAATAAATAATGTCCAAAGCAAACAAGAGATGATACGAGGGCTGTTTGGTAACTCCGTGACTATTTGAATAATGAAAAAAAAAATTGGCAAATAAGCGTTTTATTTTTCAACATAATCTCCTTTTAGATCAATACATTTAGTCCAGCGTTTTTCCAGTTTTTTTATTCCTTCCAAATAATAGGTTTTCTCAAGGCCCTCAAAATAGGCGTTTGTTTCGGTTATAACCTCTTCATTCGACCCAAATCTCTTACCACCCAGCCATTTCTTCAGGTTTGGGAAAAGAAAATAGTCGCAAGGGGCTAAATCTGGAGAATATGCTGGATGGGGTAGTAGTTCGTAGCCCAATTTATGAATTTTTGCCATAGTGACTACACACGTGTGCACTCGTGCATTGTCTTGATGAAGCAGCACTTTTTTTTTCGCTAAATGTGGTCGTTTTTGCCTCAAATCAATATCGAATCTGTCTAAAAGCTCTGAATAATATTCGCCGTTGATCGTTCTACCCTTCTCTAAGTAATCTATATGAATGACACCGCGTGCATCCCAAAAAACTGTGGCCATAACCTTGTTGGCTGACAGACGCACCTTAGCCTTCTTTGGTGCACGTTCACCAGTTGATACCCACTGTTTTGATTGTTCCTTGGTCTCTGGGGTATTGTGATGGATCCATGTTTCGTCTACGGTTATATAACGGCGTAAAAACTCGCCAGGATTGCGATTGAACTTTGCCAAACACTCCTTTGAAGTGGTCACACGGTTGCGCTTGTGGTCGAGTGTGAGCAATCGCGGCACCCATCTCGCGGATAGCTTCTTCATGTCCAAATATTCATGTAAAATGTGATGTACTCGCTCAGTTGAGATGCCTACAGCCTCAGCTACCTCACGTACTTTTATTCTCCGATCGTCCAATATCATTCCATGGATTTTATCGACGATTTCTGGCGTGATGACCTCTTTTGGGCGACCTGAACGTACGGCGTCACTTGTGCTGGTACGACCACAACGGAACTCAGTAAACCACTTCTTAACCATTGAAATTGATGGTGCAGAGTTCCCATAGTATTTATCAAGTCTTTCCTTGGTTTCAGTTATGGTATTTTACGCAAAAAATAATGCTTAATCAACACACGAAATTCACTTTTTTCCATTTTTGTTAAAATTCACGAGGTTGTCTGCTTCTAATTGCTGTCAAACACAAACCAAATGTCGCAGCTTGCTCAAAATTTGACAGTAGTCTATTGAAAGATGGTGGTTGACAGCAGCAGTGTTGCATTTAAAGTTACTGCGCGGGAAATTTAAAAAGTCACGGACTTACCAAACAAGCCTCGTAAAACAAGGAGTACCGCAGGGATCAATATTAGGGCCTCTTTTTTTCCTCATTTATGACAATGACCAGATTTTACTGCTACATAACTTACATTTTGCCCATGTAGTATCATATGCAGATGATATTCTCATAAAGGTCCCTGAATCGCGTGAACAACTTTTAGAAATGACGGAAATGGTAGGTGAGTGGTCTAAAAAGAACAGCCTAAAACTGAATACGCAAAATACAACTGTAATGAAATTTAATCTCCGTGGAAAACCAGACAATTTCATTATCTTTAGTGAAGATGAAAGGAAAGTAGATCCATCTGAGACAACTAAGTTGCTAGGAATACTCTTGGACTGTAAAGTCACTTGGGAGCCCCATATTGTTTCACTTTGTAGTAAACTACGGAAAAATTGTTATGCATTGAAATTTCTTTCGAGTCAGTCACTCTGGAGTATCTACTGTTAACTCTTTACTATGCAAATATACACTGTCACCTGAGACATGGCATACTGAACTGGGTTTTATCTAGTGATGGTTTCAATAGATTATTTGTTCTTCAAAAATTCGCAGTGAGGACAATTGCTGGCTTGAGGTGGAAATATTCATGTAGAAATGCTTTCAAAGAGTTTCATATACTTACACTTATAAGTGTATATATCTATGAATTGTGCATATACGTTTACAAAAATCATGGTAAATTTAGGAGTAATCCACAATATACCTATAACACAAGAAATGGGAGTATTCTTGTACCAGATGCACATCGTACAACATCATATCAGAAGTCGCATCTTTTTATGCGTTGTAAGGTGTATACTATGATTAACAAGTATATTAAGGAAGCCTCCAATATACACATTTTCAAGTCTCGGTTGAAGAAACACCTTATTGATAAAACGTTTCACACTCTTGATGAGTTTTTTATATAATATTCTATGTGTTGAATGTATTTTATTTTTATTGGATATTATTGTATTTTCCTTCGTGTACGTTTCAGGATTATCTTTTTTGGATAGTAATGTATTGTGCATTTCTGTTTTTTATCTATACTTTTTGATGACGTTTCCTTTGTTACATTTCCATTGTTTAATGTCATTATACTCTGTGTATGTTAAACAAAGAAATAAATTTATTATTATTATTATTACTATTCAACATAAAAAACCAAAATGATATCTTTTAGATGCCATCTTGAAATCATTCCGTTAGACAGTAGCATCATTGAAAATAAAATGAAATTAAAATACCTTCGACTTTATCAGGATAATTCGTTGAAATTTGAACAGCATGTTGAAATTTGATGTAAAAAGCTTCCTTCGGGTTGCTAGGCATTGAGAGTTGTCGAATGAATTAGGATTTTCAGTTTCAAAACCAGTTTATCATTCTCTTATTGAATCGCATCAAAGATATGGTATTGCATTTTGGGGAGTTTGCTGTAGTCATCGTTTACAGACTCTCTGCGGTATTTGTGCAAAGTAAAATATAGGGATTCATGCCGACCTCTCTTTCTTAAATATAAAGTTCTCACAGTTATTGCTATTTTTATACTTGAAATTGTTTGTTTGATACACAAACACGAAACAAAGTTCTTTATTGGAAACAGTTCTTCTGATCGTAGTAGCAGAAAGAGTAATGATTTGAAGCTTCCAATTCTAAAAAGTACACTTATCAAAAACTCGATATTTAATATTGGATGTAATATGTTTAATCACCCACCAATAAATATTAAAAGGATCACTTTTTCGTTTCACAAAAGATGTGAAAAGTTTGTTATCAGAGAGAGTATATTATAGTCTGCAAGAGTTTTATGATGATAGTCTTTAGTTAGAGTTTTATAATTTTTATGTCATTCACACTTCGATTAACATTTTTTTCTGATTTCATGTACATACTCCTCATCTGATGAAGAAATGGTGATCGGGCTGGAATGGCAGAGATGGAGAAGTCCTTGATGAATGAGAATGTATTTATGTTTAATTGTTGTATTGTTCCATTCTCTCATTCACCAAGGACCATATGGTGGTACTGTAGTTTTTTCCCTGCAGTTGAAATAGCAAATGCACCCGATTTTTCTTTTTTATTCGTTAAGTCGCCCAGGTGCGCATATAGTGGTGGTGATCCCTCTCATCAGGAATGATGTGTCGATGTTATGAGGTATCACCATTATACTTTTTAAGTATTAATTTAATTTCCATAAATTTTTCAACATTATCTTTAATACAATGAAGCTTTGTCAATGAGTTTATCAATAACTTCCGACAATGAAGCATATTTTGACTTTGATTTTCGACTTTGACTATTTCAATAGTATCGAAATCTATTTTCATTGTCGAACCTACGTCCAACTGAGCTATCGGGTGAGTTACACGGCGTGAAACATCTTTTGCAGCCTGTTTTGGACTTTTCCTACTGCAAAAAGCGAAATATTCACCATGCCATCAATATTTCAGCAAGAAACAACCCCATTCAATTTTCCATACTGCGAGATAAACATTTTTCCGCGGAAACGCCGCTCTTCGTTAAGATTCTGAATATAGCACGACAAAATTTCCATTCGCTTGTTATTAGCCATAACCCGAAGTGTAGTTACAGGAAAATTTGCATATCAGACGATGAACCGGAGACCCGAGCGGGGCTTTATGCGTCGGAGGCGGCATTTCACGGCTCCACAGCGAGCAGGTATCATTTCTGAGGCATTAGAGGATTCGCACCAATCAGCAGAGCTCATGTCCAGAATTCTGGTCACGTGCAAACCCCTGCGATATTACATTGGAAACGAAAAATTAACATCAGCCGTTTTATGACTGCTTGAAATTCAAACGGGCAGACCTGTCGATGTCGATGTCGCTTCCCTGAGGCGGCGGATTGGAGGGTGGGACAGGAAGCGGATAGATAGCGAAGGTCAGCCAATCAAGGGGGATCTTGATAGGAATCAGCGATGTATGGCCATACAGGAAAGGGTACGTTTCTTAGTATTTTCGGCAAGATTCACTTTCTGATAGTCCAGTCCTGTTAGGAGATATTCTGGAAAGTTGTCGAAATGGCTTCTAGGTTTAATTGCTTTTTAATAATTGTAGGTAGCTTTAGTGAATGCACTGAAATTCTGAGCTTTTGAATGAGAGCTAAATTTAATAAAAATAATAAGTTCCATGGTTTAAGATCTCTTCCTTTCCTAATTTACAGGTAGCACTAGAGATATTGTTAATTCTACCAGTAACCTGCCAGAAAGATATGATTTTTTTGATAAGACCGCTAACCATGGAACGATTGATGGTATTTCAGAAGAGCATCTATTCTATAGAATTTTCACTACTGATTAGTTGTTATTTATTCTTATACTTTGCTGAATCATCTAGTTATTTCATGGATATAGAGGTAACTTCTTGTCCCTACTGTAGTTTTAGAGGTAATGCTGAAGCTTCCAACATTGCACCCATGTGTAATGGAAGAAGCAGCAATCAGTACCTTCAGACTGAGCCAGATAGTGAATTTGAAAGCAGGGAATTTTTTCGAACATCTGGAGATTTTGGAACAAATTTCCCTAGCAGCCATGTCTAAACCGACAGATAACAGGCCAGTTAGGTACGACTCCGAAATGTAGTTTGAAGTGGTTAAAAACAACTACCAAATTTGGGCAGAGAACGGGTCCCAACTAGTAAGGGATGCATCAGTGTGGTAGACTAATGGATCTATGGATGGAAGGGCTGGAGTGGGCATTACAGCGCCAAGTGTCAATCTTTCAAAACCACTTGGTAACACCTCAAACATCTTTCAAGCTTAAGAGATATGTGCCTACGAGTGCTACGAAAGAGAGTCCCGGAGGAAAAAATATATATACCCACTGTCAGATCGCCGAACAGCAATGAAAGCTCTGATGTCATACACTTGTGAGTCTGAAGTATAGTGGAAACAGCAAGTAAAACAAAATTGAATGAGAAAAAAACTTGCCATTCTCAAGGGATGATGATAGAGAGCAATTCTTTAAGTATACCAGACTGTCTCCGGAAATATTTGAAATGAACGAACCTCATATTAGAAGGAACCCTATCAAACTATCAATTGAACCTGGACAAAGACTGACTATCACATTGTAGTAAATACATATTTTGTGTTGTTTCTCAACAATCATATGATTATTATTTATCAGAAGGATGTTCCATAACCAGGAAATTGCTCGCAATAATTACATTGGCAGAACCATAGTGCTTTGTATATATAAAAAAAAAGAGATTTGTGATGTTTTGAGGAGGGTATTGTCGCCTATTGTTTTGTCACCACCAAACGAAGAAGACCTGATGATCATTTCTGAAGGATTTTATAACCGATGGAATATTCCCAATTGTATTGACGCTATAAATGGATAACATATCCTTATTCAAAGTTCAAAGCATGCTGGAAGTGAATATTTTCCATACAAAAAACATTTAGTATTATTGTGATAGCTGCTTGTGACGCATATTATAAATTTACCCATATTGATATTGGAACAGAAGGATCCAACCATGATTCAAACATTCTCTAAAACTCCACCTTTGGAAGGGCCTTGATCCATGGCACTCATGATCCACCAGCACCAAAGTTTCTGTCAAAAAAAAAAAAAATTCAAGTTTTCGTTACTGACGAAGCATATCCTTTGCATAACAATATAATTCAGCCATAATTAAAAGAAAAGAAGAAAATTTTGAGAATTTTTTGGGAAAATTGCAGAATTATGTGATAAAATTTTGATGGAATGCATTGTTCTTCACAATTATATTCAAAAAGGAGTAAACGATTTACCACCTAAGTACAGAAAATGCTGCCCTGCAGGATTTGACTCGTTACATGAAGATAATTTGACCTCTTCAGGACATGTTGGGTCAAATGATTTTCCAAATGCCAACAGACATTCAAGAGATGAACTTGCTGAATGATTTATTTCAAATGTAGGAACATTTCCATATAAGTGGGATGTAGTCTGTAGAGGAGTTTGTCCTGACTATTTCGAGTGAAGCCAATAATTGATTATTCAAGTATTTTTTCATTAAATGAAAAAAAAAATTCTGAAAAAGTTTTCATTAGGATTTTGTGTTATTTATCAAAAACGTTTTTTTTTAGTAAAATATCTAAAAAGTATTTCATTTATTACAGTAACTATTTTTTTAAAAAATGTTGATTTATTAATTAGCCCGACCGGAGGGAAAGCTACAAATAAAAGACAGTATTCTGGTACTCGTAGCGGTACTCTACTTTCAAAATGTCAAATTTGCTGATTGATGGGTGGAAATCATATTGTTGTTGACATCGAGAAGTGATGTGCTTTCAAACCTATGGCTTTTGAGAAAAAGGCCAGTTAGTCCAAGAAACGAGGAAGCGGCCCAATGTTGAATGTGCAAAAATTAATATACAAAAAATAAAAATATGAGCGTATAGGAAATTGAAATTCAGGATGAGTTTCTATTTTATGCGACTCGATCCTACTCGAAAACTACAGCTCTGATCAAAAAAAGATAAATTAGGAAATTGTAGGTATTAAAAGATCTATCAATCAAATAAACTATAATTTTTTGATTTCATTTTAACTTATCGAGTTAAATCGAAAAAACCGTAAAAACTCGTTTATTGTAAGGTATTGAAAATTGTAACTCACAGTTTTGTGTAGCCTATGGCGAGCCATAAAAGTCTTTTTCAAAAAAATTATGAATATTGATTATTTTTCAAAATATATGAAGTTTTCTCAAAAAAGATGCTCTCTCAATATGGCTACTCTTGCTCGGGGAATGTTGCTACAGTAACGATTCATGGCTTATTTTTATCTGTAAGAGTTGTAATTTCATATTATCGAATACTTAAGTATATTGATTTATTTATTTTAAGTGTCAAAAAATTACTTTAAAAAATTGCACAATTTTTTTACATCTTTTTTCCAAACAAATTTCTCAATTTTGATTTGAAAGAAATTACTTTTATTAAAATTCTGGCATAACTTCACGCATTAATAAAAAATTGAATTCCTACGATCACTACGAGCCGAAATAATTTTTTTATTAAAAAAAAATCTGGAAAGCGCAATATTCATCGTACAGCAGTCACCTTCATGGATATTGAGGTGGAATACCTATATTTTCGATAGAAAAAATACTAGGATATGTCTAGTTCATTTGCAGCATTATTAATTGATGAACAAAGTGGGGCGTGCAGGCGCGGAGCGATGCAATTTTAGCGGGTGGCGCAGTGGGGATACAAATACTGTTGACATTGAAGACACTTTCGTCCTGACAGTGTTATTGAAAAAGAAAAGAAAAGTTATTGGTCCAATTTCAAGTACTAGTGTACATTGCAAAAGAAAACGTACGTGAACAACAAGCCGAGATACTCAATATTTTTCAAGCACAAGCCACTTTGAACGCACGAAATAACTTTTCAGTGCTGTCCCCACTCCGGCAACCGTTACAGTTATCGCGATCAGCGCCTGTACACCTCACTTAATTTATCAATTAATAATACTGCAAATGAACGTATTTTTTTATTGAAAATATAGGTATTCAACCTTAATATCTATGAAGGTGACTGCTGTACGATGATTATTGCGTCTTTCAGATTCTTTTGAAATAAAAAAATTATCTCGGCTCCTAGTGATAGTGGGAATTAATTTTTTTTTTGAAAGCTTGAAATCATTCTAGGAATCCATTTTCATAAAAGTCATTTATATAAAACAAAATTGAGCAATGTATTTAAAAACTACATTAAAAAAAATTGTGCAATTTTTTTAAAGTAATTTTTTGACACTTAAAATTTAAAACATCAATATACTTATAGGATAATATGAAAGAACAACTCTTACAGAAAAAAATAAGCCATGAATCGTTACTGTAGCATCATTTCCCGAGCAAGAGTAACCATATTGAGAGAGCATATTTTTTTAGAAAACTTCATATATTTTGAAAAATATATATTTATCAATTTTTCAAAGAAAGACTTTCTTAGCTTGATATAGGCTACACATAACGGTAAGTTTGAATACCTTACAGTTAACGAGTTATAGAAAAGCCGATTTTTCACGGTTTCTCTGATATAACTCGAAAAGTATTAATGATATCGGAAAATTATAATTGATTCAATTGATAGATCTTTTTGATTCCTATCATTTCCTAATTTGAATTTTTTCGATCGGAGCTGTAGTTTTTTAGTTACCAACAAAAAACCGCTTTTCGCAACTTTGCCAATTTTTTAGGTTATGATCGGTAAACACGATCGAGTCGCATGAAATAGAATCATGCTAAATTTCAATTTGCTATACGCTCATATTTTTTGTTTTCAGATATTGATTTTTGCACGCACTTTTCCCTATTGCTTGGACTATAACAAACTAAGTTGTCAAAAACGTCCATTCTTTCGTTTTTTTATCGATTTAGTCTAAAAAATCGAATTCAATTTGTAAGTGGACATTGAAAAAGCTACAAAAGAGGCTATAGTCAAGGGAAAAATATATGAAGCAGTTCTCAGAGTGCCGCACATGGTGCCCCATACAAAATGTAAAATATTTCACTGCCGGAAAAGTGCTGCAGGTCTTCTTCTTAGAAAAGTCTCGAAAATTGAAGGCATCATGTTTATGGAGCCAGTTTTCAATGCTTGAGATTACAACAATAGTCTCTTAAACTAATAGTCCAATAATCTAAGGATTTGGCAAGGAAAAAACTGCGGAACTTTTTTTATCAATGAATCTTTGTTTTTTGGGGTGCTGAATACGAATCTGAAGTTTGCTACCACGGCAACCATCGGCTTCATACTCAAAATAGTGGTTATTGTTGGTTTTTTACCTATAACACGACAACAAAGTGTTTTTTGAAGAAAGTTATTGTATAATAAATTCTAGATTAAATCAATCCCTACAAAACGATGAAAACAAATCCAAAATCGAATCATCTTTCGCGAAGTTATGATCTTTTGAAAAATAGCGATAAGTATCGAAGTTGGCTAAAATTGCGGAAACCACATCGAAAATGTCTGACAGTGACCTATTATTCTTCTTTTACTCCTATAATTGAATATTATATGTTTTTGTATGTACACCGAACGTTCACGTTCCCCTATTAGTTCACTTTACAAGTACTATCTTTCTCAAATCTCAACGAAATTACTGTACCACTTTCACGGAACTGCAGAACGTCAGTGCACATTTTTTAACCCCACTCTATCAAGTACAGTTTTTGTAATGAACGACAATTGATCTTTAGCTTATGATCATTGATAAGTCATTATATAAAAATAGTAAGTTAAGGATTAAGATGTAGGTAATTTTTAACAAAGTAGACAACTCGAGTTGTAATTGGGTACAGCTCCACCTACAAAAACGAAAACAGAGTCTATATATATATATATATATATATATATATATATGTATATATATATATATATATATATATATATATATATATATATATATATATATATATATATATATATATACAGGGTGTTAATTAAGTACGTTGACAAACTTCGGAAGGTGATTCTTTGAAGGTTTTCAGGACGAAATGTTCATATAAACATATGTCCCAAACGGCTTGGTTTTCGAGATACAGGGTGATAAAAATACATTTTTTTCAAGATTTTTAGAGTTAACTTCGACATTTTCTACAATAATCAGTTCAAATTAGGCAAGTACAATCCATTCAATAGTACGCACGATACAAAATAATGCATTTCTCAAATAATTCACAGGGTCCTCCTTTTTTCAGAGTCAAGCTTCATTCAACCCTTCAGAATTTTTTTTTCCGCCGCCACTGACATATTATGAGAAAAAAATAATCAATGCTGTTTCATTTAACATCTTTTTGCTCTCTTGATGTTTTTCATTTACTTGTACGGTTCAGGAGTTACAATGAAAATATTAACGCAAACATTTTCCAGTAACGCATAACATAAATAAATTTGAGAAGCAAATAGTCTAACAAACTTGAAGGGTGATTCTTTGAAAGGTTTCAAGATGAAAAGTTCATATAAACATGTCCCAAGCGGCTTGGTTTTCGAAGTACAGGGTGATCAAAATACATTTTTTAGGAGTTTTTGGAGTTTACTTCGAAATTTTCGACAATAATCGATCCAAATTAGTTCAAATTGGACAAGTACAATCCATTCAATAGTGCGCATGATATAAAATAATTCATTTCTCGAAGTGTCATTGCCACTCTCCAAAGATTAGCGCGTGACGCAATACGTCATTTTGTTCTCATTACACAAATAGCTATTTTCTGCTCGTGTAGAGAAAATGTAATGTTATGGAGCTCCCATACATTTTTTACCATAACTCAGGTTGAATATGTATTGCACAAAGTTAATTATGGCAAAATAATTTTGGACATTTTCAATAGTGAATAACTTTATTATCAAATACTAGAGCAAAGTAACATAAATTCCCTAGGAATAAAATTAAGTTCAGAAAAGGACCATTATTGAAATTGATATGTCAGAGCAGCTGCTGGAAATGGCCACCGCCAACTTCAATGCATGCTTTTATGCGCCTAACCATAGACTGGCGGACACGCTCAAAAATACCAGGAGTGTTTCTTATAATTCCGCATGACTCCTGTATGCGATTCCTCAGGTCTTCTTCACTTTGAACTGGAGTTCGGTACACTAATGATTTAAGGTGCCCTCAGAGGAAAAAATCAAGTGGATTCATATCGGGTGACCTTGGTGGCCAAAGTTGTGGCCCACCACGCCCAATCCAGCGATCAGAATAATTCTCATGAAAGTACCCGTTTCACGAAGACGGGAGTGAATATTGATGAACATTTGTGTGCTGGGAATATGACGTTGTGGAAATCTTTCTAGATACATTCGTCTGGCGGCACGAGCGTTACCATCAGCCATTCCATACATTAAGTGCATGTCTGCCATTTCTGAATTTGTATATTCAACCATTTTATCCAAAGGAATATTGAATGAATCTGCTTTATAGCTTGCACTAATGAAGAATTAACAATGAGACAGTTTCTCAACTTTCGATAACTGTCAAGTTGTTGATATTTAAATAAATGAATTAATATCAAAGCCCACTTTGCTATTTTTATGAATTCAAATTGATTACAAAATTTCTGCGTTACTGCAGAAGAAAAAACAAACTGAAATTTCTGATAAAATAATGTACTCCGTACGGAAACAAAAATTTGTTTGATTTAGTTTTTCGGAGTTATGACCAGAGATTCATAAATGAAAATCAAATGTGTAATGATCTGCGACTATTAGATAAACCCTATTAACTATCTTCCATTACAGGATTACCATTCGGAAGTTTTTTATGTTGAAAAGGAAACGTTCAATTGAGAACTAAAAAATATCTTTTTTTAAAATAACAAAAAATTTGTATGAGTTCTCTATCAAGACTGATGGGTAAAAACATTTTTAATCAAATATCTCAATGAAAATGCACATTTTTACCATCAGAATCTTCAGGTTGAAAGTTAAGGTTTTCCCAATATCTGTCAGATCTAGTTTAATATCCAGCGTACCGCAGTGACGGGGAGATAGTAGTTTTCTGTTAGATATCACAAAAAGAAATCACATCTTTACAATAACAAGCTTTTATTTAGCTGCACTTGTAACTAACTAACAAACAATTTAATAAAAGTTGAATTTGACCCACTTCTAAAACTCCGATTAATTTGAAATTTGGCAGGTTTCCGTAATTCCGGTGACAATGCATTAAAAAAATGTTTGTTAAAAAACAAAATGGCGGCTCCAATATGGCGGACGAGTTTTGTGATTATGATCCGACTCTGTTCAAAATTGGTATGTGATGGTTTTTGGGTTGGAGATTTTCAGTTTCACATAAAAAATAAACTAAAATGTTAAAAATGAAAATTATAAAAAGAAAACATTTTAAAGTTTTTATACAATACACTGGAAACGAAAAAATAATTCATTTCATTGTTTGATCTAGGTAATCTTGTACAGAAAGATTTTGATACTCACAGAATAACCTACAAAAAATGAAACAAATTATTTTTTCATTTTCTGAAAAAAATATTTCCATCAATTTACAATAATTGAAAATGTTTAATTTTCAAATTTTCTAATGTTATGCCACACTGGAAAATGTTTAAATTAATATTTTCATTATAGCCCCTGAACCGTACAAGTAAATGAAAAAATGCAAGATATCAAAAAGATGTTAAATGAAACAACATTGATTATTCCTTTCTCATAATATGTCAGTGGCGGCGGAAAAAAAAATTCTGAAGGGTTGAACAAAGCTTGACTCTGAAAAAAGGAGGACCCTGTGAATTATTTAAGAAATGCATTATTTTGTATCGTGCGCCCTATTGAATGGATTGTACTTGCCTAATTTGAACTGATTATTGTCGAAAATGTCGAAGTTAACTCTAAAAAATCTTGAAAAAAATGTATTTTTATCGCCCTGTATCTCGAAAACCAAGCCGTTTGGGACATATGTTTATATGAACATTTCGTCCTGAAAACCTTCAAAGAATCACCTCCCGAAGTTTGTCAACGTACTTAATTAATTAACAATTAATATATATATATATATATATATATATATATATATATATATATATATATATATATATATATATATATATATACATATATATATATATATATATATATATATATATATATATATATATATATATATATATATACATATATATATATATATATATATATATATATATATATATATATATATATATATATATATATATATATATATAAATAAGGATGGATTTAGCGAGGGGCAATATATGAAAATATAAATAAAAAAGTTATTGGGTATAACCCTCAAAAAGTTGTGCAACCGTAGACACGTGTTTCGAGCTTAAGCTCTCTTCAGTACGGTAAAATCAAGTGCGAAGATGTACAACACTTGGATGTAAAAATAGAAACAAAGGAAGTCAACAACAGGAAGCCAACCACACTTTGTGGCATCGTTTAGAAGACCTTGTACTCACAAGGCAACAACTAACGTCGCCACGGAGGTAGGATAAACCAATTTTTCTAGTCACAATTTCCCCTAACCCCTTCTGACACTTGCAGATTATCAGCTTCAACAGCTTGTCTGGGGCTTGCTTTGAGGGTGGTTATAGGGACTGTCCGCTATCCCCATTCCTCTGTTGGTAGAGCGTTTTCAAGCCACTGCTGTACCTGATATGTGCTGCTGGGCTGAGGCTTCTAATGGTGGAATGGTGGCAAAATTTTATATGCTAAGTTATGTACTGCCTCCATACAATCCGACCAAGAATTTTTTCCCTGCTGCCGTGAGCACTTCTTTTGTCGCAAATGGATTTTTAAATTGTTTGATGTCATATGAAAGAATTAGGAACGTTTGGAGAGCTTTTGGAGAGAACTTTCCCTTCTCTGTGGGGTCTGTTCAGATCTTTCATACATAAGAAGTGGTTTTGGGCATCAGATGCTCGTAAATCATGCACTGCCGCCAAACGCTCAATAATGGAACGTCCTTTGTATCATTGCGCTCTCTTGCAAGCCTCAGAACGTTTTTATCGACCTTTTGTGTTTTGTCAAGAGTGGGGAACATTAAGTCTTCTTCTCTTTCATTTTGTAATACAAATGAAATGGCGAGTTTTAAATGAAAATGTAGGGACATTTGAACGTAGAGAAGTATACCCTGTCGCTCATTTTTCTTTTTCTTGAGAAAAGCAGCAAGATTTCTCATGAGAATACGAACTTAAATAATACAGACTTACCATCGCCACGTTTCGTACTGACATCGATGAAAGTTTGAAAACCCTTCTGCTGCACTGTAGATGTCGTTGTTCCAATATCTAACGAGTCTTCACACAAAATAGACTTCTGAGACATTTTTTGCGTATATTCGAATCCAAATGCTCGTCGTCACATTGTGCCACAAATTGAAACGGAGTGTTTTTGGATAGCAGGTGTTCCGAAGGAAGGGATGGAAGGGGTGTAAATAAGTGAGGAGTAAGGAGCAGGTTAACAACAGACTGGGAGGAAGTGGTCGATTGTGTCGTAATTTCTTCCACAATTTATGCAACCCGGGTTCAATTTCTCATTGAGATTTAAGAAATGGAGGTACTTGTAAAATACCATTGGGTGAGTATTATTAAATATGACGTATATTATATTATGTGTATACGTGAAAATACATATAATAATTGATTATAGGGGTGAAAGAAGGATAATAGAGCACCAGCAGACATTTTCTTGGTAATTTTTGCGTTTTTAGCAAACTTCGCTACTCATTGCCATTTTTCAAAAGACCATAACTTTGCGAAAAATGGTCTGATTTCGGATTTGTTTTTTTCACTTTGTAGGTATGTATTCCAGCTACAATTTGCTGTGAGGAGACTTCCTTCAAAAAACGCTTCGATGTTGTGTGCCGAAAAACTGACAATTACCGCTATTTTGGGCGGTTTTTCGCTATTTTGAGTATGGAGCCGATGAATGCCGTGGTAGCAAATTTCAGATTCGGATTCAGCATCTCAAAAAACATAAAGATCCGTTGAGAAAGGAAGTTCCGCAGTTTTTTCCTGAAAACGTCCTTTGGAATGCTTATATTATTGGACTATAATGTGAATATTAGCAAGTTCAGCAAACTCACGGCCTTTTTGAAAAACAGTATGACGAATATCTACCAAAGAAATCTGAGACATTGAATTCCGACAACATCAGAGAATTTTTGATAAATGTCCCAGATGAAGATTTTTTAGTTCAAATGGATTTTTAAATATAATTTGAGTGTTTGCAGTCTGTATTATTGACCACGAATTGGATTTGAGCTAATTTGTATCTCTCATGAGTTTAGTTCTCACCTACTAAATACTGACTTTGTTACAGGTGGCGCATATTATGCGTGTCGCAGAGGCATGCCGAGGCAAGGAGCTGTGACGTCTCAGACAATGAATGTTTGTTTCTGGTTTGGGGATACTAAAATTCGACGTGATCGATCATTCGTGAACAAAAGATCTACCAAAAATTCTAGAGATGTGGTATAGGAAAAACTATATTGCCATAAGGCTCCCTACACAACACAGCAGTTCATCAAATGCTGAATTTCCAATTGTACAGATAGTCTTCCTTTTTTGCTATTTCTGCTGTAAAAAGATTCGGTTTTCAGACAAGAAATTGGTTAGCAGATTTGAACGATGTGGTAGTATTTGAATACAGTTTTACCTGTTCGGCTGTTTAGAGATTAATTTAATTAGTGTATGAAAGTGTAAAAATGGTTTAAATTCTTCAAGACAGAATTGAAATTATTGTAATTTATGGAGAAGTTGGAAAGTGCGCACAAAGGGCTTGATTTGGTGATTATGTTTTACGAAACTGGTTCAGTGACAAAATGAGCTCCACGAGGACGATTATGATAGGAGAATAGAGTGTTGTCTCATCGAGTCAATACCATCCCTGATCTCCTGTTGAATATCTGTTTCAGCGATGAGTGTTATTTTTTCTGAATGGCAATGTTAATAGACAACATTGTCGCCATTGGAGTGACGAAAACCCACATATTTTTCAGGAAGTGCATACACAACACCCTAAAAAGTTAATCTTTGGGCTGGTATTCTTGGAAATGCAATTATTGTTCCAGTTCTTCTGAAAGAAAACTTGGCAGTCTGTAAATTGAAATGCTTGAAGAGATTATCGATCCTCTTATAACTCATGAGCTAGAAACGCAAATTGGTTCAAAAGGTAATGAACTTTTGCAGGAGGATCTGTTACATTTCCAGCAGGACGATGCTCCATCTCATTACTTTCTTTCCGTCCGACAGTGGTTAAACGAGAGATTTCCGGATCGATGGATTGGCAGAAGGGTAGCAGTTGAATGGCCTCCGAGATCACCGGATTTAACACCTTCAGGTTTCTTTCTTTGGGGGCATCTTGAATTCGTTGTTTATAAAACACAACCTTCTGATATTGGAGAACTTAAAAGACGAATCAGCATGCCAGTAAATTCTTAGTGAAGTTTTCCGTAATGTTAGAGGGGAGTTCCAGAACAGACTTTATTACTGTTTAAACATTTCGAAAAGTTTATAAGATAAGCGTATGTAGATTTTATGTTTGAAATGTCTTTCTCGCAAATTCAATTCTATTTTGTAAAAGGAAAATAACCAACAAATGAAAAATCCCACTGGTAATAAATTGATTCCTGTCATTCAAGGGTTGGAACGGTGCCACCTTCTCTTTTAACCATTTTTATTAAAAGAAGTCAGTACAATAATGCATCTCGGGACAGGCATTTTCTAATTGCATGAGTACGTTTAGAACACCATTTTTCGGAAACAGCTCATCAAAAAATATCATTGGAAGAAGAATCTTTTAAGATTCTAAGGGTAACATCTACCATTCCTAGGGGGTTAAACCACGAGGACTAGAAATATTCCTTGACAAAAAATTCATCTGTCCTTTCAATTCCTCATATTATTTACTGGAAGGGTGGGAAGTTTTCAATTTGACTCCCTGTATATATCGAACTGTCCGCTTCTTTCCAGCCTGGCAAATTGTATTGGAGTGGATATAAATGTAAATATAAACAATAATAAATATTGAATCTTTCCTTGTCGCGAATGGGGCTCTATAGGGAAGCTATAAGCCCTTCGCTTGGGACGTAGGTCAGTAAGACCCAGGGGTAACCTGATACTTACTCAGAATACCCTCTAATAAATAACACAAGTCACAAAAACACTTCCCAACTTTAAAGGTATATATATATATATATATATATATATATATATATATATATATATATATATATATACAGGCCGTTTCTTTTATCATGTGGTAACATTGCTATATTCTAAACCGTAACAGATACGAAGACGATTAAATGGGAGAAAAGGTAACTATTGTGGAGAACAGTACAATGGTCAAAGAAAATTTACAGGGAGTCTCGCCCTTCCCGAGTTATACAGGGAAAACTAAAAATGCTGTTATTTGTTTTTTACGAATAGAATTGTTATTTCTGAAAATATAAAAAAATGGAAAAGGAAAGTTTTAATGTATTCTAAATGGACTACGAAAATGTAACAATGAATCTTTGATTAAACGTTTCGTGTCAACACGGCCACCATCAACATTTCTTTTCAAATACGGATCTGTCTGTTTTAGTACAAATATTGATAAAGCGATAAAATCACAATTCAGTGGTACATCACACTTGATATTTTTATAACGTTTCATTTAAAATAACTAACATCATCAGTGACAACAATTTTTAATTACGGTCCTGTCGTTAGGTCGTTTATGGATTCCACAAAACCTAACTCTCCGATATAAAAATTATCAGTGACGCTTTGAATAAATGTATCTATTAAAATTATGTTTACACTATAATAAAATATATCTGTAGTTTCAGAGACGAACGATAGCAATTTACCTCGGAAATAAACTTACTTAAGAGTAGAAGAAATCAAACAAACAGAAAACAATTTATTTCATAATGAATTTTTGAGTGAAAATAAAACCAATACAGAAAATGAATTCTTCATGATAACCTACATTAAATGCTCGAATTGCCGACCTCTTTGTTGAATGCACATAAGTTGTCTGTCCATACAATTTCTGTGGCAATTTTCTAGCATGATGGGTGTAATGCTATTACATGCATCTCTTATTTTTTGTTTGAGATGGTCGATATCTGTACTAGTTGTCGAAAAAACTTTATCCTTTATGTATCCCCAGACAAAAAAATCTAAAGGAGTCAGGTCTGGGGATCGAGCTGGCCAGGCAATTGGTCCATTGTTTCCAATCCATTTTCTTGGGAATATTGCATCTAAATGTTCCCTTACTATTGCTGCATTATGGGGAGGAGCACCGTCTTGTTGAAAATATTGTATCTCACGGCGGATGTTCAGTGGCAATTCATCTAAGTAGCCATCAAACTCATTGGACAAAAAATGTAAATACATTCCACCATTCAATTGCTCGTCGTAAAAGAAAGGACCTAGTATGTTTGTTCCCAAAATTCCCAACCAAACATTTATTCCGAACCTTTCCTGGAAATTGGTTTCTCTATGTAAATGTTCATTTGTATTATTCCACCTATAGTGGATGTTTCTGTTAAACCAACCATTGTTGGTGAATTTTGATTCGTCCGTCCATATTATTTTATTACAAATATTTCCAACTTCCCTATTTCTACGTCTCAACCACATCGCAAATCGTACTCTCCTTCCGTAATCCCTTTCATTGAGGTGATGAACTTTGCGTATCCTGTAGCATTTGTATTTGTTCTTTTTCAAAATATTTCTGGTAGATTTTACAGAAATCCCTAGTTCGTGGGCAATTTCTCGTAAAGAACAATCTTGATTAGAAATATTTTTGTAACTGACCAATCCTAAATTGAAAAAAAATATTTTCGTCACTTTGTTAATCTTTATGAAGTAATATTTGCTTACCTAAAACATGTATTTGGTTCCGCATACTTCCAGTAACAACACATGTTCTAGTTTTATTTCTATCAAATGCACCACAGTCTCTCAAATTTCTTTCTAATCGTCTAAACATTTGAATGTTTGGAATACGACGATTTGGGTAAAGCTCACCATACATATTTTTTGCCAAAAGAGGATTTCTATTTGATTTTGCATAAGCAAATAGCATATCAGTCCTTTCGTCATTTGAATACATCTTTGATATGACTGAGTGTATAAACGACTGACAGTTCTTAATACGTATTAACAACTCATTTATTTGTCCTGCCATAGAAACCAAGCAAAGCCTACTTGTTTAAAAATGGTAAATGAAGTGAGATGCTATTTAATTGTACCATATCACACAATAGTCGTATTTTGACCAAAAACTAATATTTTCGTTACTTCCAGGATTGAGAATTACAGAAATATTCAGTATAATTATTGATTCAGAAGAAATCAGCCTTGAAACAAGGATTTCTGTAATACAAAAATGCCCAAGAAGGAAAAATACGAATGTTCGTTGTGTTGGGGTATCTTCTTATCGAAATTATTGGGTGAAGTCTGAAGTATGCCAATAGTTGAATAGGTTTTGAAGAAATCAAAATAATTTACAAAAGAACTAACGACAGGACCGTAATTAAAAATTGTTGTCACTGAGGATGCCAGTTATTTTAAATGAAACGTTATAAAAATATCAAGTGTGATATACCACTGAATTGTGATTTTATTGCTTTATCAATATTTGTACTAAAATAGACAGGTCCGTATTTGAAAAAGAAATGTTGATGGTGGCCGTGTTGACACGAAACGTTTAATCAAAGATTCATTGTTACATTTTTATAGTACATTTATAATACATTAAAACTTTCCTTATACATTTTTTTATATTTTCAGAAATAACAGTTCTATTCGTAAAAAACAAATAACAGCATTTTTGGTTTTCCCTGTATAACTCGGGAAGGGCGAGACTCCCTGTAAATTTTCTTTGACCATTGTAGTGTTCTCCACAATAGTTACCTTTTCTCCCATTTAATCGTCTTCGTATCTGTTACGGTTTAGAATATAGTAATGTTACCACATGATAAAAGAAACGGCCTGTATATATATACAATCCTACCCAGGATTGTCACGCTGGTAGCTATAGCTACCTCCGTGGCGACGTTAGTTGTTGCCTTGTGAGTACAAGGTCTTCTAACCGATGCCACAAATGTGTGGTTGGCTTCCTGTTGTTGACTTCCTTTGTTTCTATTTATACATGTTCGCACTTGATTTTACCGTACTGAAGAGAGATTAAGCTCGAAACACGTGTCTACGGTTGCACAACATTTTGAGGGTTATACCCAATAACTTTTTTACTTATATTTTCATATATTGCCCCTCGCTAAATCCATCCTTATATATATATATATATATATATATATATATATATATATATATATTAAATAATGAACCTGGTGCTCACAAGACCTTCTCAACTAGATACATAATAGAGGAACAAATGGGCAATGTAATACACAACAACGACAATAAACAATGTGTTCCAAATATAAAAGGCTCTTACCAAACGCAGACACTCAGCGTACTTGGGGAAATCTCTTAGAGGAGGGTTTTACACGAAGGGCTTTTGGAAATCGATTTATCTTCCCAATAAGTACCAATGACTCAATATCGTTCTCTACGACACTGGATCTCTCGGGACCCCGCGATACTCGCAACCGAGAGATCCCCATCTTTTTCGGTTCTCGTGTATTTATTCAACTTTTGTAAATGTTTTTGTTTTTATTACGTGCGAAAAATATTCAATGTCGAGCCACTGACATGCCGAATAATATCATCAATGAACTGCTACTTTATACTTTCGTGGGTGACCCCGCTGTTATGTTTTGTTTATCAAATTATAAACTTCAATAACTAATTTGTATACTAATTCATAAAATGTGAATTTTGGGCAAATAGATATGATCTGATAATATTTTAAATGAATTAGCGCCCTGTTGACAATATGTGTTATTCAACCAATTTCAATAAAATAAAATTCTGCTTTAATTTGAAAAAATATATGTTCTTTTCTACTTTCATCCCTGAGTTTTTAGTCCTCCATATGAGGGATTGAAAGTACCCTTTTATTCCCTGGAGTGTATAAAAGAAATAATCCACTCCTATGGCCCTCCACGAAATTCCCATTTTGTACACGGCAGCCTATCGTTTCATCTCCTTATGGAAGACGAAGCATTGTTCGGGCGTTCGCATTTCTTAGTTATCGCACCATAAAAGTGATACAGTACAGGGTAAAACATGGCCCAGTTTGTTATTCCCGGCATCCATAAGGAGAAAACGGCTTATCTGTAATTCTCGGCTCAGCGCGGAGAAAGTGGAGAAGGCGCGTGTAACGCGCCAAAGTGCGAATTTATTCATAGAGCAGCATAATGAGAAACTGTAAAAATGGACATTTTCCGACTCGCTGACGGTTTTATGTTTTGATAAGGGGAATAACAAGGCATTTTTGCTGCGAAACTATTACCGATGCTCGCGAGAGGGCTTTGCAGGAGTTGGGCGACTTCAGAACGGAAAATGGATGTAGTCAGAAAGGGATATTTTCTATAAATGATGGGACGGTATTCTGGAATTGGTTAATAACTGGTTTACTAAGAAATAGTGGCTTTTGGAATGTCATTCAAGTTTTATAATGAAAGAGGGGTGTGAGTCTTTTCTACATTTGTTCACATATTCTGTAATCTTATAAAATGGACCTTTCCACGAGATATGAGGGAACATTGTAATTAGAAAGTAAACAGTACTTCTCACAACACTGCAAACATGTGAAAAATAAAAATATCAGAGCCATTAAAAACTGTCCGGCGATAAACCAATATCTTAAGAATTTTTCAGTGACATTCTCTCGTCAAACGTCAAGATCAAGATATTACTGTATTTTTACTTGTAGTTATTGGGCGCTCGGCAATAGTAAATTGACCCTTTACAGTGTGCCCAAGATAAGGATGAACAGCATGCGGATCTCGGTTACCCTAAGAGTTACACAGTAGATCATATGGGCAAAAAGTTGCGCAAGAAATGTTGTTTACTGCCGGAGATATTCGGAAAAAACCTAAATTTGACGTTTTGGTTTTTATTTTTTTCTTAAATTATTTGAAATCTTTCGAAAAAACCAATGGTACTTTTCCGTTGCGACTTTTTTACCTTTACAAAATGGCGTTCACAAAATCTCCGTACTACGTTTCGTTTGGAAGAAACCATCATCAACTTTGTTTCTTAATATGACACGAAAAAAATGTAAGACATAACATTTTTTATTGCGAATGCAACGACGTATGGCACAATATATTTTCCTATGTTTTTAATCATTAAAAATGCTTATTACAATTTTTGAACAGAGACGGCTTAGAAACAGTCCATGGCAACATACATAGCTGTCAGTAGGCATAAATAATTTTCTACTTGAATGAGTATTTGTTGTTATTATTGTTGTTATTGTCTTCGTTTCTTCTACTTTAAAATAAAGGGAGGTAATTTTACAAACGAAGAAAAGTTTGATATGCTGTCCTGCTACATTTTATGACAAAGAAATTCTGTAGAAGAAATGTATTCGAACAAATACCCGGAGCAAAAACAACCTGGCAAGTCTATTTTCAGACGCTCAGTACAAAATTTAAAAAAATAATGGTTGATTTAAAAAACTTGTGCTATCTCGACAACAATCATCTGATGAAGAAAGAGAATACCTAGTTTTACAATCAGTCATTGAAAGCCCAGAAAGTTCAACAATAGTGTACAGTTTCCGTTCATCTATTTAGTATAAGTTAAAATTAGATTAGTTTATCATTAATTATAGTTAAAGGTCTCTTAAAATACCCATACCTGTTCTGTGATTTCTGCCCACACTAGGAGAAAAAAGGACCTCGGTGTAGAAGTACCACAAATTCGCTAGAACGAGTACGTACCAATACCAAATACGAATCCAAGTGCGCGTTCTCTCTGTTCCACTTTCTCACGACTGCACCGGCCGGTTGCATATGCCAAGAGTGCATACTACAAGAGTGCATACTACAAGAGTGCATACTCCAAGAGTGCATCCTACAAAAGTGCTCCAGAACTCTCCCATGAGTAAAGGTAAGAAATCACAGTCGCTCTCTATCTCTCTCTCTCCCTCTCACTCAACTCTCATTTATTCATATGTTATTTCCAGCGATCATAGATTAGATCAGAATATCGGAAACTGCATGCATTACCGAACCCTTTTTATTTTATACGAGAGAAGTCTCGAACATGGTCCTTCGAGCCGGATGGTGTATCTTCTGATGTTTTGATCGAGTGTGATTGTTTGAAATTATAATTTTCATTGGGTACAGAAAGAGACCTTTAAATTCGTTCCACATTGCAGTTAAATTAGGTACACTGATAAGACGATTTTTTGCTCCTGGACATTTTTTGCTCCAAAGTTCTCGGCGACTCAACAATACTTTATCGATTTATTTATCAGTAAAAGTATTATACATAGAAATAAAAGTATTCTCACTATATAAGTATTCTTACATTTAAAAAACCCGTGTACATTCTATTCCGATTTGTTGTTGAATTGTTGCTTTGTTTATGGAAATGATTTGCATCTGAAAAGTTTCCGTATTTATACGGGGTGGATAATAATATTAAGTTATCCATTAAAATTAAAATTAAAATTTTGATTTCGGTTAGTTCTCTATTGACTATATACAGTGTGGTCCCGAACGTACGTTCAATTATTATTTCCATTGATTATTTGATTGTTCTCTCGTCTCTTCACTATGAGTCAAGCTAACAAAATAAAACAAATCCAAGCTTTACGTCAGAACTGTGTCGATCGATTATCAGACTTGCGGATAATAGCCGATGCTGCATTAGGAAATACAAATTTTCATGTTCAGTTTAAAGCCCGTCTCACATCTCTTGATCAATTAAAATATGATTTTGATGAACAACATGCAGCTCTTTTGACTATCGTTTCTACAGTTGATGCTCATGATTTGGCTGGTGAAACTGTTATTCGCAAAAGTTTCGATGATAACTTTTATGCTATAAAAGCGGTTGAAGTTCAACTATTCGATAATCAACGAAATGTCCCCTTCATTGCAAAATCGAGTAACGTTCGGTTACCTAAAATTGATTTATTTAAATTTGACGGAAATCCAACAAATTGGAATACATTTTTTGATATGTTTAATTCTCTTGTACACGAAAATGATGAACTGTCAAATGTAGAAAAATTTAATTATTTGTTAGCTTCTCTGAGTGGACCTCCACTAACTATAGTCAAATGTAATCGCTTGACAGATGCAAATTATCCCATTGCCTATCATGCTCTAAAAACGAGATATGACAATAAACGTGCTTTAGCAACGGCTCATTATCAAGAGTTAGAAAATGCTCCTAAATTGACTGACAGCACTGCTACTTCCCAAAATTTGCGCCAACTTGTGGACACGTATGAAGAAAACTTGGCAGCGCTGAAAAACTTGAACTTTGAAACAGACAAGTGGGATTTTCTGATTTTCAATATGTTACTTCGAAGATTAGATTCGAATACGGCTTCGAGATTCGAAATTGAGTTTGGTTCCAATAACATTCCTGATTATTTTGATCTGAAAGAATTTGTTCTCAAACAGTGTGATGCAGTTGATAGATCAGTTAATAGTGGTTGTTCGAAAAATTCTCATAAATTTGAAAACTCGAAGTCCAAAAATGTTTCCTTGCGATCAAGCTCTCAGGGTTATCAGCGCCCAAGTTCCTCGTTCATGATCAATACCAAGCCGGCTCCCATTTGCTTTTATTGCAAACAGGATCACTCAATATACAAATGTCCAAGGTTCTCATCACATCCGCCACAAGAACGCTACAATATAGCAAAAAATAATAAATGGTGTATAAATTGCCTTGGCAATAAACACCAATACAGGGATTGCTCCTCATCAGTACGGTGTGCTCTTTGTAAAATGAAGCATAACACTCTTCTTCATTTCAACCAACCCCCTCATGATCAAAATGTACCTCTCAGTGATTCATCTCCTAATAGTAATCAATCTTCTCACCAGTCAGTCACTTCCCTCACAAATTTAGTGCCTTCTACAAAATTAGTACTCCTCTCTACTGCACTCATTGAAGTGCGCGACCCTAAAGGAAATTTCCATGTAGCTCGTATTTTGCTTGACAGCGGAAGTCAAGCCAATTTCGTTTCTGAAAAATTTTGTAATAAGTTAGGTTTATCCCGCCATAACATAACTCTCTCAATTCAAGGCTTAACTCATATGAACTCAACTGCATCGAAAGCAGTTTCACTGACTCTCCGCCCACGTCTAACTCCAGATCCTCTCATTACAATTGAGGCAGTAGTACTTTCCCAAATCTGTGATGATATGCCTCGATGCCCCCTCTCCCATGATTCGTGGTCACATCTCTCAAATCTCAATTTGGCTGATCCCGATTTTCATGTTCCCAAGGCAATTGATATGCTCTTGGGAGTAGATATATTTTCTCAAATTCTCCAACCAGGTAAACTCTCTGGTCAAAGTAACGAACCGACTGCTATCAATACTACTTTCGGATGGATACTTATGGGAACCGTGAGTTGTAATTTCTCCTCGGTTATATCAAATTCGTTTTTTTGTTCGTGTGATCTCTCCATAGAGAAAACTCTGAAACGATTCTGGGAGTTGGAGGAAGTACCTCAAACAATTTGTATTTCCCCCGAAGATGAGCAGTGCGAAAAATTATTTCTCGAAAATGTTCGGAGAGACACTTCCGGCAGGTTTACCGTCTCTCTCCCGTTTCGAATAAAAAATCCTATATTTCCCAATTCTCGATCAATTGCCGAACGACGGTTTATTTCTTTAGAACGCAGATTATTAGTCGACCCTCTATTACATAAACAATACTGTGATTTTATGAGAGATTATTTGGACAGTGGACACATGTCCCCCTCCAGATCTCAAATCATCTCTGATAATTCCTACTACATTCCCCACCACTGTGTTATTAATCCCAACAGCTCAACCACCAAACTCAGGGTGGTGTTTGATGCTTCCTGCAAATCATCAAATGGAATGTCAATCAACGACACTCTTTTTATTGGTTCCAAACTTCAGAGAGACCTTCCCACTATTCTTTTGAATTTTCGCCTTCATCCAGTAGCTCTAATTGGTGACATAAGGCAGATGTTTAGGCAGATCAATATTACAGAAGCTGATCGTGTTTACCAAAAAATTCTTTGGAGATTCACTCAGGATGACCCTATTCAAGAATATGTCCTCAATACAGTCACTTATGGATTTTCATCTTCTCCATTTCTGGCAATCCGAACTCTCCTCTACTTGGCTGATATAGAAGCTGAAAATTACCCGCTAGCTTTCAAATGTCTAAAATCGTCCATGTATGTGGACGACGTAGTGACATCTTGTGAATCGCTTGAAACTGCCCATGCTCTAAAAACAGAACTTATTTCCTTACTTCATAGTGGAGGTTTCGAGCTTCATAAGTGGGGTAGCAACATACCCTCCTTAGTAGTCACCGACTCAATTGCACAATCTGTTTCACTCGACTTCGATAATCCTACCACAGTAAAAGTTCTTGGTCTACAATGGAATTCCTCTCTCGATACGTTTTCATTCAAAGTTCATTCAAATAATACATCTTGTACCAAGAGAACCATTCTGTCAGAGTTGGCACGGGTTTTCGATCCCTTGGGGTTCCTTTCACCACTTACCCTCTACGCAAAAATTCTCATTCAAGACCTTTGGTCTCATGGCCTCCAATGGGATGATACACCCCCTCCTGATATACTCCGTAGTTGGAAAAATTACCAGTCTGACTTACCCAGAATTTCTGAAATTTCCATCCCTCGCCACATACTCCCGGGCTCTTATGCATCAATTGAACTCCACGGATTCGCGGATGCGTCAAAAAAGGGGTACGCTGGTGTTGTTTATCTTAGGGTAACCCACTCTCATGAAAATATATCCACATCTTTTGTTTGTTCGAAGTCTAAAGTAGCTCCTGTGAAAGTAGTATCCATTCCGCGACTGGAACTCTGTGCAGCTGTGTTGTTATCGAGTCTATTATCTTCAGTTGTCAAATGTTTTAAGGAGAGCCTTCAATTTCATCGAATTTGTGCGTGGACCGATTCGACTGTCACCCTCCATTGGATTCGTTCCTCTCCACATAGGCACAAGACGTTCGTCAGCAATCGGATAAGCTCTATACATGACAAGTTTCCATCTTCAATTTGGCAATATGTTCCCTCCGAGGAGAATCCTGCCGATGGTGCTTCAAGAGGCATGATTGCGTCCCAATTCCTAGAAAATTCGTTATGGTGGGCGGGGCCTCCATGGTTGAAATTGACAGAGTGTAACTGGCCGATTCCTCCTGAAGTCCTGGTTACAAATAAATCTATATTAGAAGAGGAGAAACGATTTGTTTTAACAACTCTCACTTCTCCTAATTTTCTCGACACTCTCATCAATGATAACTCATCTTTGATGAAAATTCAGCGAATCCTTGCATATACTCGACGTTTCATTCAAAACCTTCGCCACCCTACTGAGAAAATAATTTCCTCTCTATGTGAAGTTGAGCTTCATTCAGCTCTGCTCGTTCTCATTAAACAAGTTCAAACTCAAAGTTTTTCTGAAGAGCTTTCGCTTCTCCATGCGAAAAAACCTGTTCCTAAAATTCTGAGGAAGCTTAATCCGTTCTTAGACGAAGCGGGTCTCTTGAGGGTGGGCGGTAGACTCACATACTCAAATTTATCTTACGATAAGAAATTCCCCATTCTTCTTCCCAGTTCTCACCGACTGACCTTCTTGCTAATTGAGTTCACACATGAACAATTCTTACATCCAGGAGTACAAACACTCCAATTTTTATTGTCACAAAGATATTGGATACTATCTCCCAAAAGAACTATTCGTAGAGTCATTTCAAATTGTCATCGGTGTTGGAAACTCAACCCTACTCCTCTCCAACCTCCAATGGGAAATCTACCCTCCTTGAGGATTTCTAAAATAAAACCGTTTTCTGCAGTAGGCGTCGATTTCTGTGGTCCATACCTGATAACTCAAGGTAAATATAAAAATGCAAGGCAGTACAAAGCATACATTTGTGTATTTGTTTGTTTTGCCACGAAGGCTCTGCACTTTGAGGTAGTCAGAGATTTATCTTCTGATGCATTTCTTGCAGCATTGAGACGTTTCATCTCGAGACGTGGTAGATGTAGTTACATTTTCAGTGACTGCGGCACCAACTTTGTTGGAGCCTCCAGGCAAATAAAATTTATGGCTGAAGCCGCATCTTCTGAAAATATCACTTGGCATTTCAACCCTCCCAGCAGCCCCCACTTTGGTGGGCTATGGGAAGCGGGAGTGAAATCCTTAAAATCCCATATTTCCCGTGTCATCGGTGAGCAAGTTCTCACCTACGACGAACTCGAGACACTTGTTGTCCAGGTTGAGGCTGTCTTAAATTCACGCCCCTTATGCCCCATCAGTGCTGACCCCAATGATTTGTCAGTTTTGACTCCAGGGCATTTTCTCACTCTTGAGCCTCTGAACGCACTCGTTGACGCAGAACTGAAACATATTCAGTTGAATCGACTGAGCCGATGGCAGCTCGTGCAGAGGCTCCATCAAGACTTCTGGTCTCGTTGGTCAAAGGAATATCTACATACCCTTCACCAACGGTCCAAGTGGACAAATTCTTCATCTACTCTTAAGCCTGGAACTTTAGTGCTAATAAAAAATGAAAATTTACCCCCTCTCCAATGGTTACTCGGTCGTGTCACTGAAATTCACCCGGGCCTCGATGGAGTCGTCAGAGTTGCCACGGTGAAAACCAAACAAGGATTGTTCAGGCGTCCATTGGTCAAATTATGTGTCTTACCAGTGGACAGTTCACCTCTTGTATAAAATGTTACACATTTTAGGTGGGCGGTTATGTACAGTTTCCGTTCATCTATTTAGTATAAGTTAAAATTAGATTAGTTTATCATTAATTATAGTTAAAGGTCTCTTAAAATACCCATACCTACGCCCATGCCTTTTCGTGATTTCTGTTCTGTGATTTCTGCCCACACTAGGAGAAAAAAGGACCTCGGTGTAGAAGTACCACAAATTCGCTAGAACGAGTACGTACCAATACCAAATACGAATCCAAGTGCGCGTTCTCTCTGTTCCACTTTCTCACGACTGCACCGGCCGGTTGCATATGCCAAGAGTGCATACTACAAGAGTGCATACTACAAGAGTGCATACTCCAAGAGTACATCCTACAAAAGTGCTCCAGAACTCTCCCATCAGTAAAGGTAAGAAATCACAGTCGCTCTCTATCTCTCTCTCTCCCTCTCACTCAACTCTCATTTATTCATATGTTATTTCCAGCGATCATAGATTAGATCAGAATATCGGAAACTGCATGCATTACCGAACCCTTTTTATTTTATACGAGAGAAGTCTCGAAGAAATTGAAGACCAGACTGAAGTACCTAAATCAACAGCTTAATTTATTTTAAGAAATAATAAATTCAAGCCATATAAATTTCGAATTTGTCGAAGCTTAAACAAGACGAGTGGCGTAGACATTTTTGCGAGCGGCGCACCACACACTATTGGTCACAACAAAATCCATGTGTGAAGAGATCATCCAGATACCTACTTCGATTCGGATTCAATATTTGGTGTGGAATTTTTGGCACAAAGGTTAAAGGTCCATTCATCTACCAGACGTCTTTAACTGCTCAGCGATACCTTCGTCTGTAACAACAAGATCTGGAAAATGCATTGAATAATTTGCCATTGGACGCTGTGCATAATTGCTGGTTTCAACAAGATGGTGCACCAGCTCATAATGTCATGGCTGTTCGTCAACACCTGTGTGAGCGGTTCCCAAGAAAATGGATTGTCACTCGTAGTGATACACCCTGGCCAGCAAGATCACCAGACCCAACACTTTCATACTTTTTTTTGTGGGGCCATATCGAAAATGAGGTATACAATGAAAATTTTGAAAACGAGGAACACTTATTTCGCTCAGAACGATCAGCATTTGATAGAATTACCCTGAAATGTTGAAACGTGTTATAGATTTCAGAGTGAGACGGGCACACTTATGTCTCCAAACTGGAGGTTATCTGTTTGAACATATGCTATAGTACTTAATTTCTACAATCTTTAACAAAAATTCTTGCCTTCTTAGCTCTTATTATTTTAGTTTCTGTTAGTTGAATATTAGATTATATTGAAAAACTATACACAAGCATTTTTTCTTGATGAGAACATAGGAAAACATATTGTGCTGTAATTCGTTGCATTTGCAATGAAAAATGCTATATCCTAAAGGGTGTACATTTTTTTCGTGCCATTTAAAAAAAACAAAGTTCATGATGGTTTCTTCCAAACGAAACGTTGGACGGAGATTTTGTAAACGCCATTTCCTAGAGGTAAAATAGTGATAATGAGAAAGTGCCTTCGGTTTTTTCGAAACCTTTCAAATAACTTCAGAAAAACAATAAAAACCAAATTGTCAAATTTCGGTTTTATCCGAATATCTCAGGAAGTAAACAACATTTTTGGGATTTCTCACATCTATTTATTTACCCCTTAATTAACTAGAATCAGAAGAAAAGTGGTTTCGTGACGTCACGTTCATCAAAATTAGACGTTGTAGAAGAATAGATGTGCACCATGGAATCTCAAATTATCATTACACTGGATTGTGTCGTGTGACAGATGGGTTCGTTCGTTCGTTTCACGAAGCAGATCAATAAGAATCGTTTGTCGCTGTTCAACTTGTTTGCCTAGCTTAATAATTTGATACAAGTGAAGCAGTTCCATCAAATATGTCTGCTGCAAACGAACAAGCCTTACTTGATTTCTTTTTTGGGGTTAATTCGTTTTTCAAAGTTTTGAAAGTTTTTGTTGTATGTGTATGCCGCAATAACTGTGAACATGTCGAAAAAGTGCTTTGTACCCAAAACGATAAACTCATACGAAATGTCCAAGAAGAGGGTTAGAACTTGGCATTTCATCATTCCCTTGGAAACAATGGAAAGGTTTATAGCTACAAGCAGAGCATGTTATAGACTTGCATGAGGTACTGATAATATAACCTGTAAGTTAGGTTATTTTAATGAGATTATGGTGTAAAATTTTTTCAATAACGAATTATAAAAAATTTATATTTTAAGATTGTGTGTTGTCCAAAGCTTTTATAATTATAACAAGACCTTTGGCTTTATTTTAAATTGTCTTAGCTTCTGGTTCAATTTTTAATTGTTTAGTCTTAGTAACTTTTAGATATATGTATTTTCATATTATAACCTAATCGAAAAAGATTTGCATTTTAATGACGTTTAAGTTTAATGTTTGAACGAAAATCTCATGCCACGCAGGGATTAATTTCGTTGTGGTTTTCTGTGTTTAATAATTTTAATATGTTTAAAGAGTTTATAAAGGTTTCCCCAAACCAAAGCGGGACGCGGGAGCGGGAGCGGGAACGGAAAATGAGAACTGTGCGAATTGCAAGAGAAACAGTGCACGGAGCAAACCAAACATAATTCGCTGTTTGCCTGCATTTTGTAATACGAATAATCGCACTGGTATACATTTTTATATATCCTACTATCGAATTTAGTCTCGTGTTCATCCCGTTCCCGCTCCCGTCCCGCGTTCCCGCGTTGGTTTGGGGAAACCTTAAGTCGAACTCAGACTGTGCAAATATGATGATGAATAAACATCACATTATTTGAGTAAAAAATCATTTTATGTATTTTAATTTACTTTCTTAAAGGTAACTCACATTTTTCTATCGTTTCTAATTTTATATACTTTTTCATATTACTTTGCACTGTTTTCATTTCACTCTTTTTTGTTTTCATATTCCTTTTCACTTCCTCTCACTCTTCAATACTTCTCTGTCTCTTTTCGAGGGAGTAAACTGATAGGTAGCCACACTTGAATGTTTGAAATAATAATAATAGCTCCATATGAAAAATGAATTTGTGGAAATCTTGAGAATATTGCACGAAATTATAATGACTTTTTCGTAAATATCGGCAAAAAAATGTAGAAAGACATCATCCTAAATATTAATTCAATTTTCCTGTTTCCTGCTGGGTCTTAAAAACAACATATCTCCAGGCATAAAATCAGAATTAATGAAATCATAAAGCCACTAAAATACATTACAAATAACTCACTCAGATCAGGACAGTTTTTCACACTGTTCAAAAATTCAAAGGTCACACCTATATTCTAGAGTGGAGAATGTATAGAAAGAACAAATCATCGACCAATTGCACTGATGTCTAGCTTTGGTAAATTTTTAGAAAAAATCATCAAAAATAGGTTAGCCAACTTCCTAAAGAAGTATGAAGTCATATCACACTCACAGTTTGGATTTCATGAAGGAAAATCAGCACAAGATGCAATTCTACACCTGACCAAAAAGATTCATAAGGCAGTCAACAATAAAAAAACATGTATTGGAGTATTCCCGGACTTGAGAAAGACTTTTATTACCGAATACCCATCGATAATACTAGAAACTCGAGAGAGCATGATATACAATATACCTGACATAGTCATGGTAAACGAAGAAGAATATGGTTACAATTAAAAAACAAAATTCGGATGGGGAGCTAGAATGAGAGTACACCTAAGAAACGAAAAATGAAAATAATACATAAACAGACGACACGTTATCTCACAGAACTTCTATCGGTATCTAGAAACAAAAGTAATGGACATAAAACAATTGTACTTCTTCAACCTGGCAACAAATCAGTTCATAAATAAACATGAACTTATCAACTTATCAACAAAATACCAGAGGACGTATCCACTCCAACTCCCATTCGTGTACAAATCAATATGCCAGAGGATAGCGAAGTGGTGGTGGTGTTAGAGTGTTCGACTTCCACCCGGACGCCTGTCACAGAGCTGAAGTGGTTCGGATTCCACTTTTATCCAAACTGTAGGTCCCGGATCTCCCTTGCACGCACAAGCTCTGCTTTGAGGGATTTTCTCTGGAAAACCTGGGAGTTTCGTTAAAACGAATTTTATTTATAGCTACCTAGGACCGTAGGTTTTCAATGCGTTACCAGAGAGAAAAAAAAGGAGAAAATTCAAAACACAAGTAAAAATATTTGTCCTCGAAAATCCTAGGCATATAATTAATGAATTAATAGATACATAAAAATGCGTCGAGTTCACCTATGTACCTATCCTTGTGTGAGTATATTATTATTATTATTCCTATGTTCCCACAATTGTGAAAAAACCAAAGTTCCTGTCAAATAATAGTTGAAATTGACACCGACAGTTGAAAAAAATGATTATAATTCATTATGAACTCTCGATACTTTTAACTCACAGCAGATGGTGAGCCATAAGTTTCAGCAGACCCAATTTAGTGTAACTGGTAGTCAAAAGAATCATTAATAGCGGAGAGAGCCAGTAGGTTAAGAACATTCAGTCATCGGATCTGTCATAATAACACATGTTCTCTCATCCATTGATTTGAAATGATGGGACATTGCCAGAGGCGTAGACGTGGCACTAATCGAAAATGAATATGGAAAAACAGACTGCATTGAGTGCATTAATTTTGTAAATCGAGGTAATGTTTTAATAAAACATGAAAAACGAATAATATGAATGAAGTTTCAGAATATTTGTAACATTAGAAATGAGGAGGGATTATCCTACTTGTATCAGAGCGTGGGTTCCATATTAAAATATAAATGCCAAAAACTCAATTTACTAATAAATAAAGCAATCAAAAATTCAGATTTTCAATGCATATGAACAGACTCAGTTTGTCAGTTTGAAACTTTTTAACTCTCCACTATTTTGATATACTTTCTCTAGAAACACTTTTTTAAAAAATGAAGTCACAAATTTCTTCCACTAGTCGACAGAGCTGTCAATCGACGATACTTTGGGAAAGATTTTCTCATTCTATGGAAGCATGGGACATTCCATTATGTTCTCTGTAACCTTGAATCATGAAGTTCCATATGACAGATGTCAAATTCATAACCTACTGTTACTTCCTAGTTGTCAGATGTAAACACAATTTTTACATGGTCTTCTTTTAAATTTTAAATGAAAAATTTCAATATTTTGATTGGGTTGACCAAGGTCCCTAACACAGGTGAGCCCCACATCATTTTATAATTTTTTTCCTTTTCAACGTTAGTTTGCCACTATATGGAAGGTCACATAATTTGATATAATTCTCAACTCTTTTGTAAAATCTTTTTGCTTTCCTTCAGATCGACTTGTAACCAACCCCTACTTTGCTGAAGATGAAGGATTATTCCTTCGAAACATGTCCTCTTGATGTGAGTCTTCCGACTACATGGTATCTACTTGATGTTAGTCTTCGGTCTACACAGTATCTTCAATGAAGATTATTTTTGGTGGAGCTTGACTGAAAGTATGTTCACCCCTAGTTTTATCCCACCTCCACTGTATGTGATGGATCGTCTCCGATGGACAACTGGGAGGACGCAGAGGCTGCAAGCAAATTCAACATACATACATTGATACATACGGGGTAATATAAACAAATTCCATATAGATTTTTTGCAATATCTAAATCTGAATATAATATGGTTTCAATATGAAAAACACGTGTTTTATCAGTTTTTCTTCAAGTCGTAATTGTGACCATCTTCGAAATATTTTTTCTTCTGTTGTATTTTTGATTTTCCACTGATACAACCATTCAGTTATGATTTTTCAGTATCACGAAATCTGACGAATTTGGTGTAGGTACTGCTACATGAAGTAAGGCTTAAATTTGATGAATTATTCGAAAATTTGATGAAAAACTTCTGAGAGTTTAGCCAGATACGGATAACTTGATCCACTGTTGAATTGGGTCTCTAATACACACTATAAATTAGTATTTGATGATGTAATGAAAAAATACAAAGTCAGTAGGGGCCGTTTGAACTGAATAATTTGATAGAAACATGAACTAACATAGGTATTCAAATATTTGGTTATTGAGTGCCATTTTTCCATTACCATTTCATTGCAGTTTCAACTTGTGTCACAACTGAATATTCAAGATATCAAAAACAGTGACCTTTACTGTTCTACACCTTCAATTTGATAGAGCCATCTTTCGATCTTCGGCAATTTTCATTCAACCGGATTGTTTTGCTCGTATTATTTCAAAATGTATGTTATTTTAGTTCCTTGAAGAAAATAAATAACTTTATTATTATTATTATTATTATTATTATTATTATTATTATTATTATTATTATTATTATTATTATTATTATTATTATTATTATTATTATTATTATTATTATTATTATTATTATTATTATTATTATTATTATTATTATTATTATTATTATTATTATTATTATTATTATTATTATTATTATTATTATTATTATTATTATTATTATTATTATTATTATTATTATTATTATTATTATTATTATTATTATTATTATTATTATTATTATTATTATTATTATTATTATTATTATTATTATTATTATTATTATTATTATTATTATTATTATTATTATTATTATTTTTTTTTTTTTTTCATTTAAAGAGCATCGACTTCAATGGTCATTCGCTCTATATCCATGACAGGGTCATGTAATATTTAAATCTTATGGAAAAGTCCTATATCTTTCAGGTAAGTTATCAGTTTTAAAATCATTTCCTTGTCATCTCGTAACGTCAGTTCTGTTCCAGGTAGTATGCCCAGCGTTTGTCTCTGATACTCAAAGTTCTGGCACGTCAGGATATGTTTTACTGTTAGGCGGGTTTGGCAGTTATCACATCTTGGTCTTCTAGAGCCGTTGAGGAGATATAGGTGAGTCATATTTGTATGTCCGATCCTCATTCTACATAGAACTACTTGTTCCCGCCTGGAGAGTTCCAGTGGGTACGTCCATTTCTTAACAGAAACTTTTATCGGTCTCAAGTTATTCTCACAGTTATTCCACTGTGTTTGCCATTTTTCGTAACAGACCTTTTTTATGGATACTTTCAGGTCGCTTAGGGATACTGGTATTCCTTCATCGTATTGCATGATCGTTGCATTCTTCGCAGCTTTATCGGCCAATTCATTTCCTACGATGTTACAGTGACCAGGGATCCACATGATCACGGCTTCTTTGTGTTGTACTTCGAGATAGGTAATCAGATCCAATATGCGTAATGCCCATTCATTTTTAGTGAAGTGGTCTTGGAGCGATGTGATTGCACTCAGAGAATCAGTACAGATAAGGCATTGGTCATTCCGGTCTCTTGAAAAATATAACAGTGCCTGCCAGATTGCGTACATCCCTGCCGAAAAGATAGAATAACTTTGGCTCAATGTCCACGTAAAAGGATTATTATTATTATTATTATTATTATTATTATTATTATTATTATTATTATTATTTTTTCCTTTAAGAGTGTACCAGTCAGGTCCTGTCTCCGGTGCTCCGACCCATCCGGAGGACGCGCTGGTGTCGTTTACCTCAATAACCACTCCCTACGTCCGTAGGGTGAGTGATTATTGGGTCCGAGAGTCATGTGTTCTGAGCAGACGAAGGGAACCAAGGATGACGGCCTTCTGCATTCGAGCGGCTAGGATTTGTGCCATATTACGGCAGGCCGGTATCAACTTCAAATTAGAGAGCAGTGTGTCCATCATTCCACCAAGGACTCCTATAATCAGAACCACCATTTTGACAGAATGATCCGGATACAACCTGCGGAGTTCAAAGAGAAGATCTCGATATTTAGTCCGTTTTTCCTCCTCTTTCCGAACGATATTCATCTCGCCTGGAGCGGAAAACTCCACGACGAATATCGTTTTACTTTGACGGTCGAGGAGGACAACATCAGGCTTATTGGCTTGTATTTGCCTGAGGGTGGGGAATGTGTAGTTCCAATAGATTCGGCACCTCTCATTCTCCACCACGGACTCAATATCCCCCGGAACATAAGGCAACACCGGTGTCTCGTCTATACCGTACGAGTGTCTTAGATGGTAGTACAACACTCGTAGCGCCGCGTTATGCCTGTGGATATAGGCTGAGACCGCATAAGCTGGACATGCTGATAGCAAATACATTACGGTCTCAGGTGCCCCACGACATTCCCTGCATCGGGTGTCAGGGACGTCTATACCCATCACGCGACTACGGTAGACGAGGGTGTTGAAGACACCATCCTGGCAGGCCATTATGAATCCCTCGGTCTCCGACTTTAGCTCACTCGAACTGAGGAAGGCAAAGGTCAAGCTTTTGGATAAGCCAAGGTCTTCGATGTTGTTGAAGAAAAATGCATGGTGTTTTCCATATGCAGCTGTAGGAGGACCTCTGTCTCCGCAGCTTTAATGTGAGCTTTTAGCTGAACGGGTCCCAACTCGGTGACAGAGTTTGGGTTAGCCCGTTCAGTGTCGAATACGAGACCAAGTTCATCGGCTGCACGGGTTGCTGCCTTAAAGAGAAATGCTCCAATCCCTGCTTTTTCATGGTCGCGGACCATGCAGAGAAGGGGATCTGAACTCCTGATGACTTTACAGGCTCCATCCAGAACCATTCTGTTATGCAGACACTCCAAACTCAAAAGTCCACGGCCTCCCCGTTGTCTGGGAAAGTATAACCGTGGAACAGACGATTTAGGATGCAAGCTCCTATTGAGATGCATCATTTTGCGAGTTTTTACGTCGAGTTGTCGCAGCTCTTCCTGAGTCCACTTCATCACTCCGAAGGAGTAGAGAAGGATCGGAACGGCAAGCATATTAGTTGCAGCAACTTTGTTCTTCCCCGACAGTTCTGATGACCAGATCTGTCGGAGTTTATGCTGATACTTGCCGCGGAGAGAGTTCTTAACTGTGATTACCTCTTGGGAGCGGCGTTGCGCCACCCCTAGGTAAGTATAAGTCTCTCCGGCATCCAGATGATGTAGGATGCTTCCGTCTACGAGCTGGATATCCTCTCCGTATTCCTCGCATCGCCCTCTTTTGAGATGAACCGTGGCACATTTGTCGATCCCAAATTCCATTCCGATAGCATGCGTATAATCTTCCACCACCCTAAGGGACTGATGTAGGTCCCTTTCTCCAGAGGCATATAATTTTAGGTCATCCATGTAAAACAGGTGGGTGACTGTATGCCTCCGGTTGCTGGGGGTGCCGCAGCTGTACCCACGGGTATTCCTGAGTGCAACGGACAATGGCAATATTATTATTATTATTATTATTATTATTTTTTTTTTTCCGTTAGGAATGTACCAGTCAGGCCCTGTCTCCGGTGCTCCGATACATCCGGAGGGCGCGCTGGTGTCGTTAACCCCAATAACCACTCCCTACGTCCGTAGGGTGAGTGACTATTGGGTCCGAGAATCATGTGCCCTGAGTAGACGGAGTGAACCAAGGATAACGGCCTTCTGCATTCGCGCTGCTAAGATTTCTGCCATATTACGGCAAGCAGGTATTATCCTCAAGTTGGAGAGCAGTGTGTCCATCATTCCACCAAGGACTCCTATGATCAGAACCACCATTTTGACAGAATGGTCCGGATATAACCTGCGGAGTTCAAAGAGAAGATCTCGATATTTAGTCCGTTTTTCCTCCTCTTTTCGAACGATATTCATTTCGCCTGGAGCGGAAAACTCCATGACGAATATCGTTCTACTTTGGTGGTCGAGGAGGACAACATCAGGCTTATTGGCTTGTATTTGCCTGAGGGTGGGGAATGAGTAGTTCCAATAGATCCGGCACCTCTCATTCTCCACCACGGACTCAATATCCCCCGGAACATAAGGCAACACCGGTGTCTCGTCTATACCGTACGAGTGTCGTAGATGGTAGTATAACACTCGTAGCGCCGCGTTATGCCTGTGGATATAGGCTGAGACCGCATAAGATGGGCATGCTGATAGCAAATGCATTACGGTCTCAGGTGCCCCACGACATGCCCTGCATCGGGTGTCAGGGACGTCTATACCCATCACGCGACTACGGTAGACGAGGGTGTTGAAGACACCATCCTGGCAGGCCATTATGAATCCCTCGGTCTCCGACTTTAGCTCACTCGACCTGAGGAAGGCAAAGGTCAAGCTTTTGGATAAGCCAAGGTCTTCGATGTTGTGAAAGAAGACGCCATGCATTGGCTTATCCATATGTAGCTGTAGCAGGACCTCTGTCTCCGCAGCTTTGATGTGAGCTTTTTGCTGAACGGGTTCCAACTCGGTGACAGAGTTTGGGTTAGCCCGTTCAGTGTCGAATACGAGACCGAGTTCATCGGCCGCACGGGTTGCTGCCTTAAAAAGAAATGCTCCAATCCCTGCTTTTTCATGGTCGCGGACCATGCAGAGAAGGGGATCTGAACTCCTGATGACTTTACAGGCCCCATCCAGAACCATTCTGTTATGCATACACTCCAAACTCAAAAGTCCACGGCCTCCCCGTTGTCTGGGAAAGTATAACCGTGGAACGGACGATTTAGGATGCAAGCACCTATTGAGATGCATCACTTTGCGAGTTTTAACGTCGAGTTGTCGCAGCTCTTCCTTAGTCCACTTCATTACTCCGAAAGAGTAGAGAAGGATCGGAACGGCAAGCATATTGGTTGCAGCAACTTTGTTCTTCCCCGACAGTTCTGATGACCAGATCTGTCGGAGTTTGTGCTGATACTTGCCGCGGAGAGAGTTCTTAACTGTGAATACCTCTTGGGAGTGGCGTTGCTCCACCCCTAGGTAAGTATACGTCTCTCCGGCATCCAGATGATGTAGGATGCTTCCGTCTACGAGCTGGACATCCTCTCCGTATTCCTCGCATCGTCCTCTTTTAAGATGAACCGTGGCACATTTGTCGATCCCAAATTCCATTCCGATAGCATGCGTGTACTCTTCCACCACCCTAAGGGACTGATGTAGGTCCCTTTCTCCAGAGGCATATAATTTTAGGTCATCCATGTAGAACAAATGGGTGACTTTATGCCTCCGGTTGCTGGGGGTGCCGCAGTTGTACCCACGGGTATTCCTAAGTACAACGGACAATGGCAATAGTGAGATGCAGAAGAGAAGAGGGCTGAGGGAGTCTCCCTGAAACACGCCTCTTCTAATGATGACCTGCTCTGTTTGGACTGTGTCTCTACCAGATCTTATGGTGAAGCGAGTCCTCCAGAGTTGTAGGTCTTCAACTGCTGTGGTTATTGGCCTTTGGATTTTAAAATCCACAATCCATCAAGGATGTTCATAATTCGAGGAATATGCCAATTTCTCGTATGTAGTTAAGGGTCTTCTGTATAGCATTTCTATCATTGGCTAAACACTGAGAAAGTTCATTCGGTATTCCTGTCCTTTGCCTTTGTTCCCGGAACTCTTCGCATCTGAGTAGTACATGTTCAACAGTCTTTCTCCTTCCGCAGAATTCACATCTAGGTTGTCGCTCGCCACTAAGCATAAAGCTGTTGGTGAGTCTGGTATGTCCGAGGCGAAGTCGAGCTATAACTGCTTGTTCTCTCCTGGATGCAAATGGTAAGTATTCCCATGGTTTTACTGATGGTTTCACAGTTCTGAGATTAGAATCTGATCTATTCCATTCTATTTGCCATTTTCCATATATTGTTTGTTTCCAATATATCTTCAAGTCGTCCGGTCTAACAGAAATGTCATCGATTTGTTCTTCGTTGGCTGCTTCTTTTGCTGCTTGGTCTGCCAATTAATTTCCTGCGATGCCAATATGGCTGGGTATCCATAAAAATTTTGGTGATTTTCCCCTACTCATTAGCCATTTTATGAGAGAGAAAATCATCTGAATCATCGGGTTTTTGCTGAAAGGGTTCTTCAGTGCTTGCAGAGAGGACAAGGACTCGGTACAAATGAGGAATTTAAATCCAGACCCAAATTCTATATACCACAAGGCTTGTAAAATGGCATAGAGTTCTGTAGTGAATACAGTAGCCTCTTTAGGTAAGCTCCAGGAGTGGGTAATTCCCAAGCATGTAAAAGCAGATCCAGCTCCTGTCTTAGTTTTTGATCCATCTGTATATATGATGTGATTTTCTGGGTACCCATCTATCATCCTGAGTAGTTCTTTTATGATAAGGCTTGGGTTTGTTTCTCTTTTTTGGAATTCGGTTAATTGTAGTTCCATTTCTGGAATGTTCAAGGTCCATGGAGGAGTTTCGCCTGGTGTCCAGTTGTAGAATCTTGGCATATCGTAGTCAATCGAAATCAGCAGTTCTCTCAAGCGAATTCCAGCTGGCCTTGTTATAGTTGGCCTTCTGGTGTATATATCATCCTCTTCATCGGATGGAATTGGAGGATAGCAAGGATGGTGTGGTTGTGCCGATACTCCACAACAGTAACTAAACAAGAGTTGTTCACGCCTAAATTTGAGGTACTCCTGCTTCAGCACAAAGTGACTCATATGGGCTGGTACGAAATGCGCCCAAAGCTAACCTCAGGGCTGTTCCTTGTATGGAGTCAAGTACCTTAAGTCTCGATGGTCGTGCTGCTCCATAAATAAAACATCCATAATCTATCTTGGACCTTATTAAGGCCTTATATAATCTAATAAAAGTTTCTCTGTCACTTCCCCAATTGATGTTAGCTATAGCTCTGATGGGATTGAGAGCAATCTTGCATTTTGACGATAGGTTTTTTATGTGTGTGTCCCAGTTCAGCTTCTTATCAAAAAACATTCCAAGAAATTTCATAGATTCCTTACATTCCAGTTCCTGTCCGTACATTCTGAGTTGTGGGTCTCGATGTGGAGATCTCAAACGGCACTTTGTTTTGGACGAGGAAAATTTGAAACCAAGGTGGAGTGTTTCTCGAGTTAGATTGTTTATGGCTTCTTGCAGAACTCTTTCGATCTGATCCATTGATGGTGCAGAGTAAAATATGGTGAAGTCGTCAACGTATAAACACTTTCCTATGGACTGATCCAGAAGTTCCGCAATTGGGTTAACGGCTATTGCAAAAAGTAAGACACTCAAATTTGAACCTTGAGGTATGCCGTTTTCCAAAGTATGGTACTCGGAGGTTACTTGGCGATTTCGTACACAAAAAGTTCGATCTTTGAGAAAGCTTTTAATAAAATTTGGTAGATTTCCTTTAAGTCCCCATTTCCTGAGTTGATCCAAGATATTGAAGCGCCATGTTGTGTCATACGCTTTCTCTAAGTCAAAAAATACGGCAACCAAGTGGCTCCTTTCTGCAAAACAGTTTTGTATACTATTCTCCAACAAGAAAAGTTGGTCGAGTGTGGATCGATGATTTCTAAAACCTGACTGAGCGGGTGATAGTAACCTTTGGGTTTCAAGGTGCCATCTTAATCGTAAGCTTATCATCTTCTCCATAATTTTACTCAAGCAACTCGTCAAGGATATAGGGCGGTAGTTGGCTGGCATTGTATTATCTTTTTCCCCTTTTGGTACAGCGATGATGACTGCTTTCCGCCATGAACTTGGGTAGATACCAGTTGACCATATGTTATTATATAGGTTCAAAAGAGTTCCTTTTGCAGATGGTGTCAGTTGTTTAAGAAATTCATATATTACTTCGTCTTCCCCTGGTGCAGTATTTTTCACATGTGATAATGCATTTTCCAGCTCAGTTATTGTGAATGGGACGTTGTAATTTGCAAGGTTCTCATCGCCAAAGTTAATATCAATTTCAACAGTGGCCTTGTGCTGGAGAAACTCTGGTCTGTAATTTTGTGAGCTGCTGGTAGATTCAAAATTAGCAGCAAGAGCTTCGGCAATGTCCTCATTATTCACGATAACTTGTCCATTGACTTCTAGTATGGGGGATGCCTCGGTAAATTTTCTTCCCAGTATGGCTCGAATTTTATTCCACACTTCTGCAGGAGGTGTATTCGCAGTTATGGTTGATACATATCTTTCCCAGCTCCTTTTTTTCCCATCTCTTATAAGTCTTCTGAATTCAGCCCTGGCCTTCTTGAAGGCGATCTTGTTTTCCAGAGAAGGATTTCGTTTGAAAACATTAAGTGTTCCATTTTTTTCTTGATGGATGAAGCAATCTCATTATTCCACCATGGTACCGATTTTTTACTACTGATTCCTCCAGTTTTTGGTACTGCGTCTTGGGCCGCTTCTATAACTTTTTGTGTGAAAACTTCTGTTGCTGCATTTACATCTTCCGGCAATATTTCGATACCATCTACTTTAGTTTTATAGAGAGGCCAGTTGGCTTCTTTCAGCTATCATCGTCTGGGTAGTAGTCTTGAAGTGTTCTGACTTGCGCATTCTAATTTGATGGGGAAGTGATCAGTGAGATGATCTCCCAAACATTTCCATTGAAGTAAAGGGGCTATGTTAGGTGAGCAAAAGGCTAGGTCGAGGGCTGATAACTTATTCGATCTCAGGTTCAGGTAGGTTCCTTCGCCTGTATTCAATAGTGTTAGGTTGGATTCATCCAAAAAGTTTTCTATTTCTCTTCCCGAAGCGTCTAACCTTTCCGATCCCCAAATAGGGATGTGTGCATTCAAATCACCCACGATCAGAAAGGGTTGTGGGAGTTGGTTCGTAATATTTCGTAAGTCATCCACGGTCCAGTTGGCGTTAGGTAGGTAAATGTTACAAAGTGACATTTTAAGGGGGTAACATATTTCTATAGCTACGACATCTAACGGTGATTGTAAGGGAATTGGTCGGTGCGGAAAATGTTCCCTAATGAAAATTGCAACGCCGCCTCTCGCTCTTTGATCAGGAACGGCGTCCTTTCGATAGCTCTTGAATCCTCGGAGTTGAAAATTTTCGTTTGGTTTAAAATGGGTTTCTTGAAAGCATATGCAAAATGGATTGTTTTTGGTTATCACTTCTTTGATTTCTGGATAGTGATATTTACAGCCATTACAGTTCCAATATATTAAATTATTCATTAGTTCTATTATTTAGTAGATTTGGGAAACTGGGTGAGTGAGTGGAAAAGAAGTGAAAAATCACAGTATTTACTACAGTGTATACGTAAATTGGATGAAAAATCAAAGTAATATCACAGATCTTTAGTGCTAAACCTGTTTTTTGGGTCTACCGAGAGGTCGACCTTTTTTCCTTTTACTTGCCCTTGATGACTGAGTGCCAGTAGAGATGTCACTGGCTTCAGAGTCATCTTCTGAATTAGGTTGCGTACTGTCCTCATCGAGTCGTTTCCTTTTGGGTTCAGGGGGTGCTCCCATTTTTGTGGGAGTTGGATGTGAGGTCGAATATCTTGAATTCGACCTAAGGTTATTTTCAAGGGTATCCCTCACTATAGTCATTAGTTGTGGGATGATTCTTTGTATCATCCACTTTGTCGTCAGCTGATTGGGTAGCTCTAGCATTTGGCGTTGTGGGATTAACTTTCTTCTTCGCTTCGAAGTAAGGAATGCGCTCATCAGTCATGATTTTCTGAGTTGCTTTTTCTATCTTCATTTCCGGGCAATCTTTCGAATTCGCAGGATGGTCGCCTTTACAGTTCACACATACTATCGGTTTCTCACATTCATTTTCGTGTGGGGCTTTTCCACATGTACATATTTTATTTTCTTTGCACCTTAGTGCTGTATGACCAAACTTCTGACAGTTATAACAACGCATTGGCCTTGGATAGAATTGGCGTACTTTGAGATTATAAAATGCGGCTTTGATTTCTCTTGGAATTTCTGGTTTATTGAACGTGAGAATGTGGTTTGGAGTATCTACGATTTCTCCATTCTTCCTCGATCTGATTCTCTCCACGGCAATTACTCCTTTGTCTGTAAGTCCTTCCACTATTTCTTCAATGGTGGCATTCAGGAAATCCTTGCAGAAAACCACTCCTCTCGAAGTGTTAAGTTTATCATCAAATTCATGAAATTTTTTTATACTTAGCAAGCGCTGTGCTTGTGCTCTAGATGCGGTTTCCACTAGAAGACCATCCTTGAGTTTCCTCACATCTTTCGTAGCTCCAACTAATCCATATAAAACTCTTTGTATGAGAAAGGGGTTCACAGTCGTGAATTCACCTTCTACTCTTTTAATGATCAGAAACCGGGGTATAATTGCCGCCGTTTCCTGACTCGTTATACCTATTTTTAAGGAGATAGGCATCTCAATAGAGGGGTTTTCAATATGTTTATTCATTTTGTTCCCACGAGCTGGGATGAACTTTATTCCACGATGGCAGTGCACCCTTACCATAGTGGGGGTAAAATACTTCCGGAGGTCCCCAGGTGTCCGGAGGAAATCGTTCTTGGTACAGTGACGCCTGTACCATTCATTCTTTCGGCACGGTAACACCTTAGAATTGCGGATTTTTTTCCGAGGTTTACTCCTCTAGTGCGAGCTGTCCTTGGCTTCACCACTCACCTTTGACTTTACCGACATGGGTGGCCCTGCCAGGAGTTGAACTCCAGTCGGCATTACTCTCAGGATCCTTGCAGCTACTGAGCCCCCCCACCAACGTCAAGGTCTCACAGCTCCTTGGGGGGTATTATTATTATTATTATTATTTTTTTTTTTCCCGTTGGGAATGTACCAGTCAGGCCCTGTCTCCGGTGCTCCGATACATCTGGAGGGCGCGCTGGTGTCGTTAACCCCAATAACCACTCCCTACGTCCGTAGGGTGAGTGACTATTGGGTCCGAGAATCATGTGCCCTGAGTAGACGGAGCGAACCAAGGATGACGGCCTTCTGCATTCGCGCTGCTAAGATTTCTGCCATATTACGGCAAGCAGGTATTATCTTCAAGTTGGAGAGCAGTGTGTCCATCATTCCACCAAGGACTCCTATGATCAGAACCACCATTTTGACAGAATGGTCCGGATATAACCTGCGGAGTTCAAAGAGAAGATCTCGATATTTAGTCCGTTTTTCCTCCTCTTTTCGAACGATATTCATTTCGCCTGGAGCGGAAAACTCCATGACGAATATCGTTCTACTTTGGTGGTCGAGGAGGACAACATCAGGCTTATTGGCTTGTATTTGCCTGAGGGTGGGGAATGAGTAGTTCCAATAGATCTGGCACCTCTCATTCTCCACCACGGACTCAATATCCCCCGGAACATAAGGCAACACCGGTGTCTCGTCTATACCGTACGAGTGTCGTAGATGGTAGTATAAGACTCGTAGCGCCGCGTTATGCCTGTGGATATAGGCTGAGACCGCATAAGATGGGCATGCTGATAGCAAATGCATTACGGTCTCAGGTGCCCCACGACATGCCCTGCATCGGGTGTCAGGGACGTCTATACCCATCACGCGACTACGGTAGACGAGGGTGTTGAAGACACCATCCTGGCAGGCCATTATGAATCCCTCGGTCTCCGACTTTAGCTCACTCGACCTGAGGAAGGCAAAGGTCAAGCTTTTGGATAAGCCAATGTCTTCGATGTTGTGAAAGAAGACACCATGCATTGGCTTATCCATATGTAGCTGTAGCAGGACCTCTGTCTCCGCAGCTTTGATGTGAGCTTTTTGCTGAACGGGTCCCAACTCGGTGACAGAGTTGGGGTTAGCCCGTTCAGTGTCGAATACGAGACCGAGTTCATCGGCCGCACGGGTTGCTGCCTTAAAAAGAAATGCTCCAATCCCTGCTTTTTCATGGTCGCGGACCATGCAGAGAAGGGGATCTGAACTCCTGATGACTTTACAGGCCCCATCCAGAACCATTCTGTTATGCAGACACTCCAAACTCAAAAGTCCACGGCCTCCCCGTTGTCTGGAAAAGTATAACCGTGGAACGGACGATTTAGGATGCAAGCTCCTATTGAGATGCATCATTTTGCGAGTTTTAACGTCGAGTTGTCGCAGCTCTTCCTTAGTCCACTTCATTACTCCGAAAGAGTAAAGAAGGATCGGAACGGCAAGCATATTGGTTGCAGCAACTTTGTTCTTCCCCGACAGTTCTGATGACCAGATCTGTCGGAGTTTATGCTGATACTTGCCGCGGAGAGAGTTCTTAACTGTGAATACCTCTTGGGAGTGGCGTTGCTCCACCCCTAGGTAAGTATACGTCTCTCCGGCATCCAGATGATGTAGGATGCTTCCGTCTACGAGCTGGACATCCTCTCCGTATTCCTCGCATCGTCCTCTTTTAAGATGAACCGTGGCACATTTGTCGATCCCAAATTCCATTCCGATAGCATGCGTGTACTCTTCCACCACCCTAAGGGACTGATGTAGGTCCCTTTCTCCAGAGGCATATAATTTTAGGTCATCCATGTAGAACAAATGGGTGACTTTATGCCTCCGGTTGCTGGGGGTGCCGCAGTTGTACCCACGGGTATTCCTGAGTACAACGGACAATGGCAATAGTGAGATGCAGAAGAGAAGAGGGCTGAGGGAGTCTCCCTGAAATACGCCTCTTCTAATGATGACCTGCTCTGTTTGGACTGTGTCTCTACCAGATCTTATGGTGAAGCGAGTCCTCCAGAGTGGCATCAGTTGTCCAATACATCCCACTATTTGATCGGGTACCTCAAGACATCTGAGCAAATGCATGATTAACTCATGCGATGTTGTATCAAATGCCTTGCGGTAATCGATCCAGGCCATCGAAAGGTTACGCTTATACTGCACGGAGTCCTGCGTGATACATCTATCGATGAGCAGGTTCTCCTTGCAGCCGGCGACCCCTTTCTTTGACCCTCTTTGCTCATATATCCGTTCGTACACCGGATCAACTGCGGAGAGAATGCGCGTGTATAAGATGCGTGTAAACAACTTATAACACGCATTCAAGCATGTTATCGGCCTGTAATTCTTTGGATCAGACAAATCTCCGTTTTTGGGGATGAGCACGGTTCGCCCCTCGACAAACCACTCCGGAATCTGCTGCTCCCCATCTAGCCATGAGTTAAAAACTCTAGCCAGATGGCGGTGGGTTGTTGGAAACTTTTTCCACCAATAGTTATTCAACCCATCAGGGCCTGGAGCAGCGAAATTCTTAGAACCTTTTAGGGCACTTCGAACTTCTTCCGTGGTTATCGGATTGCGCAGATCATTGTGCTCATGCTGCCGAAGCGTCCTGCAGTAAGCTTCGAACTGCGCTAGGGCTGGAGTGTCTACATTGAGTGGTTGCGGAAACTCATAGATGTTCTTCCAGAAGGTTTCTACCCGATCAGCAGCCGGCGGGTTATCGACAACACGTGGAGGCTCTTGGAATAAGCGAGAAGGTTTATCGCGGAACTTCATGTTTTCCGCGATACTTCTCGCCCGCCTCACTAGTGACTTCTTTGCAGCCACTAGCATTCGTATCCTATCAAGACAGTGCTGTTTTATGGTAAACAGCACGCCTTGATTCAATGTGTGGTGAGCTCGTCTTAGCTTTGCAGAAATTCGCCGCACTGAGTAGACGGAGCGAACCAAGTATAACGGCCTTCTGCATTCTTGCTGCTAAGATTTCTGCCATATTACGGCAAGCCGGTATTATTTTCAAATTAGAGAGCAGTGTGTCCATCATTCCACCAAGGACTCCTATAATCAGAACCATTATTATTATTATTATTATTATTATTATTATTATTATTATTATTATTATTATTATTATTATTATTATTATTATTATTATTATTATTATTATTATTATTATTATTATTATTATTATTATTATTATTATTATTATTATTATTATTATTATTATTATTATTATTATTATTATTATTATTATTATTATTATTATTATTATTATTATTATTATTATTATTATTATTATTATTATTATTATTATTTTTTTTTTTTTTCTCCTTAGGAGTGTACCAGTCAGGCCCTGTCTCCGGTGCTCCGACCCATCCGGAGGGCGCGCTGGTGTCGTTAACCCCAATAACCACTCCCTACGTCCGTAGGGTGAGTGATTATTGGGTCCGAGAATCGTGTGCCCTGAGTAGACGGAGCGAACCAAGTATAACGGCCTTCTGCATTCTTGCTGCTAAGATTTCTGCCATATTACGGCAAGCCGGTATTATTTTCAAATTAGAGAGCAGTGTGTCCATCATTCCACCAAGGACTCCTATAATCAGAACCAGCATTTTGACAGAATGGTCCGGATATAACCTGCGGAGTTCAAAGAGAAGATCTCGATATTTAGTCCGTTTTTCCTCCTCTTTTCGAACGATATTCATTTCGCCTGGAGCGGAAAACTCCATGACGAATATCGTTCTACTTTGGTGGTCGAGGAGGACAACATCTGGCTTATTGGCTTGTATTTGCCTGAGGGTGGGGAATGAGTAGTTCCAATAGATTCGGCATATCTCATTCTCCACCACGGACTCAATATCCCCCGGAGCATAAGGCAACACCGGTGTCTCGTCTATACCGTACGAGTGTCGTAAGTGGTAGTACAACACTCGTAGCGCCGCGTTATGCCTGTGGATATAGGCTGAGACCGCATAAGATGGGCATGCTGATAGCAAATGCATTACGGTCTCAGGTGCCCCACGACATGCCCTGCATCGGGTGTCAGGGACGTCTATACCCATCACGCGACTACGGTAGACAAGGGTGTTGAAGACACCATCCTGGCAGGCCATTATGAATCCCTCGGTCTCCGACTTTAGCTCACTCGACCTGAGGAAGGCAAAGGTCAAGCTTTTGGATAAGCCAAGGTCTTCGATGTTATGAAAGAAGACACCATGCATTGGCTTATCCATATGTAGCTGTAGCAGGACCTCTGTCTCCGCAGATTTTATGTGAGCTTTTTGCTGAACGGGTCCCAACTCAGTGACAGAGTTAGGGTTAGCCCGTTCAGTGTCGAAAACGAGATCGAGTTCATCGGCCGCACGGGTAGCTGCCTTAAAAAGGAATGCTCCAATCCCTGCTTTCTTATGTTCGCGGACCATGCAGAGAAGGGGATCTGAACTCCTGATTACTTTACAGGCCCCATCCAGAACCATTCTGTTATGCAGACACTCCAAACTCAAAAGTCCCCGTTGTCTTGGAAAGTATAACCGTGGAATGGTCGATTTAGGATGCAAGCTCCTATTGAGATGCATCATTTTGCGAGTCTTAACGTCAAGTTGTCGCAGCTCTTCCTTAGTCCACTTCATCACTCCGAAAGAGTAAAGAAGGATCGGAACGGCAAGCATATTAGTTGCAGCAACTTTGTTCTTCCCCGACAGTTCTGATGACCAGATCTGTCGGAGTTTATGCTGATACTTGCCGCGGAGAGAGTTTTTAACTGCAAATACCTCTTGGGAGCGGCGTTGTTCCACCCCAAGGTATGTATAAGTCTCTCCGGCATCCAGATGATGTAGGATGCTTCCGTCTACGAGCTGGACATCCTCTCCGTATTCCTCGCATCGTCCTCTTTTGAGATGAACCGTGGCACATTTGTCGATCCCAAATTCCATACCGATAGCATGCGTATATTCTTCCACCACCCTAAGGGACTGATGTAGGTCCCTTTCTCCAGAGGCATACAATTTGAGGTCATCCATGTAAAATAGATGGGTGACATTATGCCTCCGGTTGCTGGGGGTGCCGCAGTTGTACCCACGGGTATTCCTGAGTGCAACGGACAATGGCAATAGTGAGATGCAGAAGAGAAGAGGGCTAAGGGAGTCTCCCTGAAACACGCCTCTTCTAATGATGACCTGCTCTGTTTGGACTATGTCTCTACCAGATCTTATGGTGAAGCGAGTCCTCCAGAGCAGCATCAGTTGTCCAATGCATCCCACTATTTGACCGGGTACCTCAAGGCATCTGAGCAAATGCATGATTAACTCATGTGATGTTGTAACAAATGCCTTGCGGTAATCGATCCAGGCCATCGAAAGGTTACGCTTATACTGCACGGAGTCCTGCGTGATACATCTATCGATGAGCAGGTTCTCCTTGCACCCGGCGACCCCTTTCTTTGACCCTCTTTGCTCATTTATCCGTTCATACACCGGATCAACTGCGGAGAGAATGCGCGTGTATAAGATGCGCGTAAACACCTTATAACACGCATTCAAGCATGTTATCGGCCTGTAATTCTTTGGATCAGACAAATCTCCGTTTTTGGGGATGAGCACGGTTCGCCCCTCGACAAACCACTCCGGAATCTGCTGCTCCCCATCTAGCCATGAGTTGAAAACTCTGGCCAGATGGCGGTGGGTTGTTGGAAACTTTTTCCACCAATAGTTATTCAACCCATCAGGGCCTGGAGCAGCGAAATTCTTAGAGCCTTTTAGGGCCCCTCGTACTTCTTCCGTGGTTATCGGAATGCGCAGATCATTGAGCTCAGGCTGCCGAAGCCTCCTGCAAAATGCTTCGAACTGCGCTAGGGCTGGAGTATCTACGTTGAGTGGTTGCGGATACTCATAGATATTCTTCCAGAATGTTTCCACCCGATCTGCAGCCGGCGGGTTATCGACAACACGTGGAGGCTCTTGGAATAAGCGAGAAGGTTTATCGCGGAACTTTATGTTTTCCGCGATACTTCTCGCCCGCCTCACTAGTGACTTCTTTTCAGCCACTAGCATTCGTATCCTATCAAGGCAGTGCTGTTTGATGGTGAACAGCACACCTTGATTTAATGTGTGGTGAGCTCGTCTCAATTTTGCGGCAATTCGCCGCACTGCGGGCGTGAAAGGCCTATTGGCCGCCACGAAGTCCACCACACACTGGATACGAGACGCGTGTTGTCTCGCCGACTTGATCTTGGCTTCCATCTTGTGTACACGTCGTTCATGCCTCCCTACCAGAGCGGTGGTGTCCCTCCTCTCTGTTTGTGATAGAGCATGAGCGGCGTCGTACACGACAGAATTGATCTGCCAGATGTCAGCCTCTTCTGGAAGAACATCGCCAATCTCCGCATCCACCCGTGCCAGTTCTTGCGGCTTCAGGGGCTTCATATTGTGAAGCGCCCTGCGGGTTCTGATATCCTCCATCTGTGGAACAATGCGATTCTCCTCCACAGCCAAACCGACACGTGGCATATCTGCCACTTCGATAACCGGCTGAGGAGGAGCTCTAACGTAGCCTCGAGCCCGAAGATGGGATACATAATCCCTGAGATTTTGTGCGGGAAACGCTGCATGCTCTGGGTGTCTCTCACACCACAGAGCATGCATTCTCACCATGTATCCTCTCAGGGTGGGCTCACTGCGATCGTAGCAATGCAGAAGTCCGTCCCTCAATTCATCCGTCCACTCAAAGCGTCCGTTGTTATCGCGGTCGTCATCATTTGGCAAATCATCGTTGGCCCCACCACCTTGCCTTTGACCCCTAATCCGAGGGGGTCGGTTGTGGGGGCCCCTTCCTCGATTGTTGGGAACCGAGTAGTAGAGTTTACTGGGGGGTTAACCCAGTAAACCCACGGCCGACACCGGAGGGAAAGTTGCTTTTTCCCTCCCGGATGCGCATGAGCTGCCGGTCCGATTTTGCATCCTTTGCTCGGGTAGGTGGTGTCGCTACTCACCAGGGCCTTAGGTGTTGTTTGACCCCCCTGCCTTTATTATTATCATTATTATTATTATTATGAATATAAATCACGTTGCTGGCCTATTATGAATTATTCTTTCTAATATTTCTCCTGATACTCCACAAATATTATGAAAGTCTGAAATTTCATCAACCGTACCTATATTTTATAATTTTATAATTCTAGAACTCCCTACAGAAAACCTTGCATCGACGGACATGATGCAGATCTCTGCGAGCATAAACAATTTTTGAGTAGTCTTACTAAGTGCCTTCATTCATGCCCATTTGCCTACTCGTGTCTTCTTTCCATCCCTTAACTCATCGCATGACATTTATGATTATGTTTTAAGTAGGTTACGTGTTAATACGTTCAGTAACAGCTCGTATGTTTAAGGTGTTTTATAAATAGAAGGGTTGAAACCCATAAATCATTCAGATGTGTAAATATCAGACGTTTTCATCTGTAACTTATCACATTCGGCGCATTCAAAAATAAATTTAGTTTCTCATGTTTTTCTTGTACTACCCAATACTCGATTATTTCTACCATTATTTGAAAGATATGTTACTTATGCCCCAGAAGATATATCTCACAATTCCAGACAGAGCCGTAATAATATTATTCACCAATACCTCAACCGAAGGAAAGGAAAGAAACTATACAGTGACTTGCGACGGCCAAACAAAAATTTGCTTTTATCGAAAGCATAATAGAGTCTGCAGGAATATTATGTTGATATGTTTCAAATGCCGCAACGTATTGCTTAAATAATTATTTTATGTATACTCGTTCCACCCTGTTAACTTTCGAACGTTTTTTTACAGACATGGAACAAAAACCATTTCGAATGGGATCATCGATACTACTATTTCAAATGAACGAGATTGCAATTGCGCGACAGAGGGCGCGAGGGAGCACATCGATTTGAAAATTTCAAATTACACTTCGTTGAATTTCCATTTCAACCAACAATTTTTTTTTCATTTATACCAATTTTCACAATTTCGATCTCTTTTCCTTTCGAAATTTTCAAGTTGATAGCCCCCAGCGCCATCTGTCGAGAATTGCAATGTTTCTTCTCTCAAACAGTACTATCGCTGATACCATTCAAACTGGTTTTTATTTCATATTTGTACGTCAAACTGGTCAAAAGTTTACAGTGGGGGCGCTATAAAAAAGCCGCACTGTATAATTATGAAGTGATATTGTTGTGGGGATGTTTGTATACATTGTGATGCAATTGCATTTATGGTATGCAAGGTTGTCATTATTATCGTTATTATTCCCACTATTTTTTATTTGTATTCTTATATGTGGCTGTGTGTATTGTATTCTAGGTGTTTTACCAACAATTTTCCGAAGAAAATAATATTTTACAACATTTCTAAATATTTCATATTTATTTCTTGTTCCTTCTTAATTTCAAATGTCCTTTGTCCGACTGTAAATGTTTCTATTGGGTAATATTTAATCTGTTAAAATAGTTTCAGAACTTGGATTTCTGGTAATCGGATTACCTATGATGCGAAATCTTGCCGTCAGCCAGCAATTAGTTTTATGACTACGCTTTCGTAAGCCGGCGAATTCGGAAATTTGGAATGACGTAGGCTGGGTTTCTCTTTATTTCTGACCGGCAATGAAAAGATGGAGTTCACAAGATGAGAAAAGATAATTAGTTGGGCTTCACTTCTCAAGCCGCGATGTTCTCCGTTTTTCGAGCGCCTCGACATTTATCTGGTCGAGCTTGATAGTCTTTCTTCAGCAACTGTTTATACATTTGATTGTTAAGTGTTTTTATGTAACATGTGTAAATATATGGTAATGGTTACTTATTAGATGCTGTGTCCGTTATTTGATTACAACAACTCACCCTCGTACTCCGACAGTATCTATACTTATTAGTATTATATTTAGTCACTTTTTAATTCTCTTTATGTTCTACGAATATTCATACTAATTTTTTAAATCTTACTGTGTCAATAAGCGTATTCTTGGACAATAAAATATATGAATATACCGGGTTGCTACGGAATTATTGCATAAGGAATAAATCAGTTGTTGTATGAGGTAGCATTGTGAAATTTGAAGCATCGATATAATGACATAAGAGGTAGAATTTAAGCATATTGATATGACGAAGTTAACATCCGGTCTGACCGAAAGTAACATCAACTTTCTCATTTTGGATAGAAACATTTTTCCCCCGCAATATTCAGCACTCAATACTCTTTCTAATATCAGTTGCTACTACTGTCATATTTTATTTTCAATTGGAAAAAAATCAATACTCTCTAGGTCCAATTAAATAAAACTTTTTCTTGCCAGTACTATTCATCATATCCATTCCTTTATGATAAAATAATAGAAAGTATTTTTTTTTAAACAAAATATTAAATAATCCAATTATTATCCTTCAAATAATAACAAAACAAATTTATCGAAATGAACATTCAAACTGATATATGGTGATATTTTCATGTAAAACGTTTCTCAATATTTGGGGCGTGATATTTTGGAAAGCTCTCCGAGTTTTTCCTTCTAGCTAATGAAGAATTGTAGGCTTTGTGGAATACATCCTATTTCTAAGAGAGGAAAAAGTCAGATCAGGTGACTTTGATGGACACCTGACTGTACCATGGGTTGTCATAAGTCTATCTTGAAAGCGACTTTGAAGATAATTTCTCGCTATTCTTGAGTGATGAAAAGGCGCCTTTCACCGCCATTTTCATACAAACGGTGATACAACTGATAGGTAAAGGATTTAAATCCATGTTTCTTCGAAAATTTCCTAGCAGTGTCTTTACTTATAGCTAAATCGGCCACAATTTGTCTTGAGGAAATTGTGCTATCATATTGTACAAAAGCTCATTCATTATTTTCCGTTTTCTCATTAACAACAGATGCTTCTTGGAACATCAGGTTCACTTTTTAATTTTTCTTCAAGCCACTAGACGGTTGTTGCCTCCCTTGATACCGCTCAGTGGCATAACAATTTTTTAAACACTATCATAAATAAGAAGATTCGTGAATAGCGGGTCAATTTTTCAATATTCCACTAACAATTTTCAACACCTTTAAAATGGCCGAATCAAAAACACTTTTTCGAACGTCAAAATAATATGGATAGCAGTCTTCGTGTAAGCTCGCGTTTCTTTTTTGTTTCATTTCAAAATACATCTTAATCAGCCTACTTGTTATTATTTTGGTTCGAATGATTATTGCATGGAATGATTATACTGACTATAGCATAAACATCTTCCATATATATTAGAATATGTGGAAAACTAGAATATCTATGGACGATGGCACATACCAAGTAAGGTAGTGTTGGGTAATAAGGCCCACTTAAATTTTGCAATTTTTTAATCCTTTATATTTTATTCAAAAAAATCCGAAACTTGATGAGGTGATGGTTTGTGATGTTTGCCGCTATGTAAACATCAATATTCGTTTCCTTCAATACTTTAGTAACAAAAATAAGACAAATTTAAAAAACTTGCTGTTGGGCCTTATTATCCGCCTATTAGGGTAATAAAGCGCATAGCCCAATAAACACACACACACGTATCATATACGTTTAAATATGGTAGCTGACGTTGAGGAAATGTTACTCGTTGAATTTCGCAACGTGACTTTCGTAACCCAAATTCAACCAAACGTTGATTCTACCTATAAAGAACGTATATGATTCAACTCGTTACTTTTGCCACCATTATCAAACATGTCCTTATCGTGCTTTCACAACGTATATCCAATTAGAACTGAAGAAACATTACATAAACGTTGAATATGACACTTTCAAACAACGTTGCGTTGTTTACTTGATTTCCGCAAAACTATAGTCTTCTTTGGACCACTTCAACGTTAATTCAACTGGATGCATACATCGTAACAAATAGAACTAAGAAACTTTGAATAAACGTTAAATATGACACTATTCAACACACCGAAGTAACCCATACTATCTACTTTCATCTCTCATTTATTGAGGATTTGTCGTTGAAGATTCGAGGCCTATGATTTGAACTTTATTTTGAAACAAATAATATCTTACTCATCAGTCATTGAAAAGCTTAATGAGTATTCCCGATTATTTCTAAATTAACTACTCATTGGCAACGCTGTACGATGCACCGTCAGAAGGCGTGATCACGTTGACGTTGAACGTTGTTGATGAACAAGAACAGCCAGTTAGTTCTACCGCAGCCGCCATCGATAGTGTCCCGTCATTTCTTATTTTTTGGGTTATGTGTGCATGTGTCCGATTCAACCAGAGGATAATTTGGTAAGTACCTACCTACTTTGTTAATGAATAATATATTGCGCAAACTTCGAATGTTTCTCTATAATCTGTAATATTATATTTGGCACAGTCGTCTAAAGAATGTAGTAAAGTCTGCATGGCTCTTTACAGCAATTAGTATCAGCGGTTTATCTGATACAGTATCATTTCTGATGGTATGGAACTGTGGAAGTTCCCATACGTTAGTCCAATTTGCTCAAATCTATATGGAGTAATTATATTTCATAGCCGTAATTTGTAGTCGATAAATCTAATTGAGATACGTTAATACAACGTGGATAGAAGGTAGATAATTAAACACGTTGCAAATGGGTGGATAAATAAACGTTGAGTTCATGAAATGTTGATAAATGATAGATATTAAACTTGTTGAACATGGACCTGGTTGACACAAGTATGTCGTGCATTCGAAATTCTTCAATTCTTAAGAATACTTACTAGTTTGGTATGCAGATAAAATGACGTTCATTAGTGTATATATTATTTATATATTTATTATTTGTAAGGTCACAAGATTGAAGTCAATTGGTGGCACTTCTTCTGAAGATCACAGTAGGAGAATTTTAAGATTCATTTTAACGAATGAGCTGGCTTGCCTCTACAACTGGAACGTCACAGATGAGAAGGCTTTCAAGGATATACATGTGATCCAACTTATTTACTGCCACTTATGTGCCATATTCCATAATAATTATATTGAATAATTTTTGCAGTTGCTGTCAAGAAAGAGTTTAAAGCAGCAGATCACATCCAAATAGCAGATACTACAAAATACTGGTTATAGTTTGCGAAGAAACGTATGAATGACGCCATCAACTCTAAACAAAAAGAAAAGAATATTTTATTTATATTAATATACATTTTCTTCTATACAACCGATAAGCATAGTACATTTTGAATCTCGTGATGAAGTGATGTTTGAGTTACCCTCTGTCTGAATTAATTTCAAAATAAAATAACAGTAATTACTAAAAATTCTGTTTACAGCATTTCCAGTAAAACAAAAGTTCATACGAAGAAAACCCAATAGTTTTTTGGGAACCACGTTTTTTCTCTAATTGATCTAGAAGCAATGGATTTCCCTGTATTGAGATTGAATACCGGTACCGTTTATTGAACGTACTGTTTTTGTATTTTGTAACGTTTATATAACGTTTCAGGGTGGTGATGACAAAGGTTGATTCATAGTAAAAATACATACGTTGCTTCACCCCAGTTCAATTATAGTTGTTTTAACGTTTAAAATTGGTAGTAATATCAATTAAAAGATATTAATATTCATCGTTGATTCAACCAAGAATAACAGCATTACCTAATTACTGGAATTCTACGTTTGATTTTGGTGGAATTCTATGATCATCATCAACGTTTAGAATTCGTATCTCAGCAACGTGACTTCGAAACGAAGATATATCGTTATGCTGCAGTAGAATATAACTGGATAAAAAACGTTGAAACCCCGTAAAAAGGCATAGTTACGTTGAAACCGAATTATAATGTTATATTTCAGTGGAATTTTCATTACAATAAGAACGTGTAAATAACCTTGAATCAACGTGAAGAGGCAACGTTACTATAAAACCTGAATGAAACTTATTGCCTAACGACATTTTGCCGTTTTTTCAACGATGAATAATTGTAGCGTTACTTTAAAAATTCAATGTTTTTTCCACGTATCTGTGTTTATTGGGAGTAAGTTATGCAGAATTTTGTTTCTTTATTCTATATACAGTACGATGCAAATGTATGGAATAAATTCATAATTTCTGAATGTAAACATATTTTGGAAAATTCCTCGAACACGTCGATTTTCTTTTACGGTGGGCCAATTTTTGAACCCCTCCCTAAATATATAGGGTTATCCGCATTCGAGTAAAAATCACTTTAGTGATATTTTTAAATGGGGCACCCAGTATATTTTTTCATATTCAGTTAGGGATCGTCATTACAAATCCAGTGATACCAGGTTTGATGGGATTATGTCAAACTGCTGTGGAGATATGGACAAAAAACTTGTCCAATGAGTATGACTGAGACTCCACACGATTCGGAAGATCAAAAATCTCTGTCGCACTCATTGGACATATGGACAAGTTTTTTGCTCAAATCTCCGCAGCCGTTTGACATGATCCCATCAAACCTGGTATCACTGGATTTGTAATGACGATCCCTAACCAAATATGGAAAAGTACACTGGGTGTCACATTTAAAAATATCACTAAAGTAATTTTTTCTCGAATGCGGATAACCCTATATATTTTGGGTGGGGTTCAAAAATTGGCCAGTAGGAAAAGAAAATCGACGTGTTCCAGGAATTTCTCAAAATATGTTTATATTTTTTGGATTGACGTGGCCTTTACTTGATGAAAATTCATAGTATATGACACTAAGGTAAACACGATTAAATTTCCACAGATTTATTGTCTTCGCGACATGTTTCGGTACACTGTATCTTTTTCAAGCGAATGTAATACATTAAATTATTCTACCTTGAACATTACTTAAATACCCTTCTTAACAATTGAGGTAATTAGGAGCTACCTATGATAAAAATAAATTTTTTAGATCTGACAATAGGTAAAACCAACAACAAACACCATTTTTCTATTTTTCATAAACCTTCCCATACTGACATCACCATTCATAATAATTCGATACATCCATATATACATAAAATATCAGCATACCATAGTATGATACATAGATTAGTTAATATTCCTCTTTCTGAAGAAAACTTCTGCAAAGAATTAAATATTATAAAACAGATAGCAGTTAACAATGGATATCAAGTCAAATTAATAGAGAATATTCTTGCTAAAAAATTACATAGAAAGGCTATCCAAGAAGTGTACCCCACTATGAGGAACCTTGACAATAATTACTGAACATTAACTTATTCAGGGCCCGTTTCAGAAAAAATAGCGTCATTTTTGAAAAAACAAAATTTAAGAGTAGCATTCAGAACAGATAACACGTTGGGAAGGTTTATTAAAAATAATAAAGATAAAACACAAAAATCTAAAAAATCAGGAGTTTATAAATTGAATTGTGGTTCTTGTTCCAAAGTATATGTAGGCCAGACTGGTAGACCATTCAAAAGCCGTGTACGTGACCACCGTATGAATTATGTAAATAATAAAACACATTCAACATATGCCAATCATATTTTGGAAGAAGACCATGACTTCGATGAAAACTTTGAAATCCTTCATGTTGAAAATAAAGGTATTAGACTTAATTATTTAGAATTCTTGGAAATTAATAAATTGAAAAATTCGAATTGTTTACTAAATGATCAATTGGACCTTAATAGTTCCCCTTTGTTGAACCTTTTCAACTAATTAAGTAGTAGATATGTTTTGAGATTTCCAGGTATCTACCTACATTGTATTGTCAATTTTATTTTTATCATAGGTAGCTCCTAATTACCTCAATTGTTAAGAAGGGTATTTAAGTAATGTTCAAGGTAGAATAATTTAATGTATTACATTCGCTTGAAAAAGATACAGTGTATCGAAACATGTCGCGAAGACAATAAATCTGTGGAAATTTAATCGTGTTTACCTTAGTGTCATATGTTTATATTAAGAAATAATGAATTTATTCCAAACATTTGCATCGTACTGTATAAATAAATACAGATCATTTATATTATTCAGAAATGGTAGAAACTCAATGAAACTCTAATAAAAAATACAAAAATAAACATTATTTTCTACACAAACTTCAAATTCAAATAAGGAAATTGAATTATTATAAAAAAATAATCTAAATTTTAAGAACATTCCCTACAGTAAAAATCCTCAACATCTTTAGCCGTCAGACCTATGCAAGTTTCGTGTAACCAAGTTCCACATCCTAGACACTTTCGCATGTTGCCCGCGGGCCTTGTTACGTGATATTTGGTAGGGCCTTATTACCGGGCGAGCACTTTTTCTTAAACATGCAATTTCCAGAAAAATTAATTTTTTTTTTAATTTTTCTCTTAGTGCGAAAGATAGTACTAAATGTTATAGTAACTGATGGAGCACTATTAGTTTCTTCAAGTAAAATAGGTTGAATTAAAAAAAAAAACGTCTTACCTTCTTGCGAACTTATAATCTGTGCAGCCTAAAACTGCACATTCACCTAGTGTTGTTAATGGCGAACTGAATTCAACGATCTTTTGATAAAGCTTCACCACTCGGATGATGAAACTAACCATGTTGACAGATTTGAAAAATTTTGCCAGTCTTCAAGGAAAAATACTTATTTACCGCCGGTCGTTTTAGGATATTTATTACTCCATATTATTTTCGGGGGTAATACCACGAGTGCCCGTAATACTATCGATAGTAATTCTGTCAGAAATCAACCAAGGATGGTTTCATACGGCAAGTGAAATTATCAATTTAATTTTGTCGATAAATTTGTTTTGGTGTTATTTGAAGAATAATAATTGGATTTTTCGGTATTTCATTTCAAAACATTAGCTTCTATCATATCATTTGAAAGGAATGGTTATGCTGAATAGTACTGGCAAGAAAAAATTGGATGTTCCTATTTAAGTTTTGGACCTACAGAGCGTAGATTTTTCCCAAATTTTTCGATTTATTTTTGTCAGCTTTTTATAAATAAAATATTACAGTAGTAGCAACTGTTAGTGACGAGTGGTTTCTTGGCCATCTTTTCAATTTTAGGTTTTCATTTTGCTTCCCCGGCCTATCCAGTGAATTTTCTATAGTAATTTTTTTCTGATCTAGTTTCCAGTTAGATATCCACTTGTGCTATGTCATCAGAAAGAGAATTGAATGCTGCATAGCGTAAATAGAAAAAAAATAAAAAAAAGTAAGGAAGTTGATGTTACTGCCGGTCAGACCGGAAGTTAACTTCTTCATGTCTATATGCTCAAATAGCATACCTCAAACAATAACTGAGATATTCCGTAGGCAATACTTCCATAGCCACACGGTATATAAAGTTAACATAACTAATAATGAACTTAAGTTTATTTTCCCGCTGCCGACACTGTAAATAGTCCATACATGCTTAGCAACAAAACAGGTAAATGGCCTATATCATTCGTTTACTAATTCATCTTGACAACGGAATATAAATAGTGTAATTTTGCCTTTGACAAGTAATACCTTCAGCTTCATTCATATCAATTTTTAGGTTATGAGACCTTTTGAATATTATTGTTGTCTGCTTATTCGGTAACTTAGTTACCCGCACAAGCAACTTAGAATGAAATAGCGAACGAATAATCATGAAGGAAGGGTAAGAAAACAAACTTCAATTCAGGCAAATTTTGAGAAATGTCAACAAGCAGCGGGAAAAACGTAATAAGTAACACGGAATGTATCAACTGTTATCATCCTCGGCAAGCGACAAGCCTCGGCTTTGCCTCGGCTCGTACTCGCTCACCTCGAATGTTAACACGTCTTTACATTCCTTGTTACTTAAATAACTATTTATCGTATGCCAGTTGTTATGAGAATGAATAATATGATTCTCCTTTACCACACCCTTTTTTATAAACATTTTAGAAAGAAAAGATATATCCATCAGAGGGAGTACGTCGAGAATAATAAAATTAGATTTTCTTTGCAGTTTTCTGTATCGACAACCAAAGATCAAACCACACCCCTCCATTCTGTTTTCCGTGAGCTAGAAAATTCGAATTTGGTGTAGCGAAATGATCCCGCGCTGTATGGAGTTTTCCCGTTTCTGGGAAAAGCCATAACCGTGCGGCAGATGCTGCATCATTGAATAGTAATAAGATCCCGAGTGCGTGCTATAGAAATGAATTGCTTCTGTTTTATGTTATTGCTGTTCGGGCCGGATAGGAAGGCAGCCCTTGCTCCAGGTACGGCCCCCGTTTCGAACCCTATTCTGCGCCGTCGATTCTTATATCCGAGAGCTTGCTATAAAATAACTGATCTGGCTAAACGACACGCGTGATTTGCATATGAAGTCGATAGCTTAAATTAAAAGTTGGCAGGAAGCGATCGCGGGAGGCTGCGCCACCTATATCGGATGAATGCTCTTTTCTATCAGGACGAGCAGAGTCGCGGCAGGTTGAAAAGCGACAGGGGTGTTTTCTCACTTGGGGTTGCTGCATAAATTGATTTCACATCACTTGTCTGTAAAGTATTATGCATTCCTTTGATGCTGATTATACGCGTGCTGTTTTCGTAGATCGAAATTGGGAACTAGTTATCGTTTCAGAATCTGAAATGAATAAATATTCAACATATGGAATTGGGATATGAAAAGTGTGTTCTTGTAGAAAAACTTCTACTTCGTCTGAAATATTCCAAGTACTGATGTATTGTATTTCATCTCGTACACCAGAATAATTATTCAAAACGAGAATATCTGTTCTATAAAGCTGATTATGTTGGATTGAATAACTTTTTTCATAATAACGACTGGTCTTTTTTATCCATAATTGATTGCATCGATGAAGCTGTTGTAGTTTTTTATGAATTATTATCAGCAGGTTTTAAACAGTTTGTACCGCAGAAATTCGAATCTGTATCTAAATATCCTAAATGGTACATCAGTCATTTGATTAAGTTAATAAAACTGAAAAATAAAATCCACAAGAAATTCAAGAACACTGGCTCCAATGAAGACTACCTGGAATTTTCGAAGGTACGAGAAGAAACAAAGTACCATATTGATATGTGCTATCTACTACATTTATCAAATACAAAACACATGATCACTACAAATATTAAATATTTTTGGTCTTACGTAAATTCCCTGATGAGTTTTCCAAAAATAATGGAAATAAATGTCAAGCGTTTGGAAACCCCTCAGGACATTGCAAACGCTTTTGCTGACCACTTTCAGTCTTGTTTTAAAGAATTAGTACCTGTAAATATGAATAACACTTATGTTGGCCAACACGCAATTTTACTTTCCAATCATACTTTTACAGAAAACGAAATTCAATATAAATTAATGAATCAAGATAAAAACAAAAGTGCTGGTCCTGATGGGATTCCACCTCTTTAAAAAATTTCAGGAAATTTTCCCAAGTGCTTGGAAAAAATCGTTTCTTTCGCCTATTTTCAAATCAGGTGGCAGAAATTATATTAGGAATTATAGAGGTATCTGTAAGATTTCAAGCATTCCTAAAATTTATGAATCAATACTCACTGATGAACTTTTTGAAACTTGTAAACATATTATTTCTAATCAACAACATGGTTTTTATAAAGGTCGATCAACAGCTACAAATTTAGTTTTTCAAAGTAAGTTGTGCAATAAACTCGAGAAGGAGTTCCAGGTGGATGTCATATACACTGATCTTGCAAAAGCTTTCGATTCTGTCAATCATGAGCTATTGAATGCTAAATTGGAGAAATTTGGTGTTGTTGGCAACTACCTGGCTCTTATTGAATCATATTTGAGTAACAGAACACAATACGTTTAAATTGCTAACAGTTTATCGAAAGAAATAAAAGTGACTTCTGGTGTTCCGCAAGGTTCCCATATTGGTCCAATACTTTTTCTATTATTTATAAATGATTTCAAAACACTACAGTTTCACTGTGTGCTGATGATCTCAAATTTTAGAGAGAAGTTACTTCCTCAAATGATTGCCAACTTATTCAAAAAGACTTAGTGAATTTTTGCAATTATTGTGAATTCAACCAATCAGATATAAATGTTGAAAAATGTAAAGTGATGCGTTTCTATATAATACATAATACCATCATATGTGATTACTTCAACGGTAGGAGTAGTGTTTGACAAAGATCTCAATTTTACTAATCACATAAACAGTATCTGTAATAAAGCCTTGAGATTGCTTGGTTTCATAAAGAGGCAAACCCAAAACATAAATGACACCAATGCAATAAAAAGTACATTTTCATTGATACTTTTTTTCAGCTACACGTTTTCATGTTCAGATTTACTATCCGACGTGTCGTCTTCTGGCATTCATCATCAACTTTTTTTCTGTTATGGGCGCCATATTGTTTTTTTATACAGAAAAATAGTGATTCTCATTCTGATTTCATTGATGTATAATTTGTTATGATTTGCACTACTGAAACCACAGATATTAAAAAAAAACAACTTCATCTGAGATGGTCATGACTCCATCGAAAAATTTTGTTTAATAAACACTAGTTGTCAGAACTCATTGAACATCATAAGTTTGCACAACTACTTCAGTCGAAATGTCCTCATTCTCAAATGAAGGATAACGAGATATGTTGAAACTTTATTATAAATTTGGTAGGATTAGTACGAAAACAGCACAAATTTATTTTGAATTATATCCGGAAGACAACATCCTGATAGAAGATTATTCTGAATTTTGGACAAACACTTGGCTGAGTATGGTGCGTTTCAAAAACCAAGAAGAAACATGGAAGCAGAATGGAACAAAATATTAGACGTAACTTATTAGCCGAGGTAAAATAATTGTTCATTCCATATTCGAAGAAGTATAATTATTTTTGGTACTTTTTTAGATAAATGCAGATCCTTCCAAATCAACACATCAAGTCTCGGCAGAAATGGATTTGCCACAGACGAGCATTTGGAGGAAATTAAAAAAAAGTGGTTTGAAATGTTATAAGATACATATTTCACAAAAATTACATTCAGGTGATCCTGAGAGAAGGATGGAATTTTGTAGCTGGCTCTCGAATAGGGTAGACCCTACAAACTATTTGAAAAACATTATTTGGACCGACGAAAGTACTTTTTCGAACTGTGGTGTTTTTAATAGAAATAATGAAAACATTTGGAGTGAAAATAATCCACGACACTTCAGAGAAGTCAGACCACAAGTTCGGTTTTGTTTGAATGTGTGGGCTGGAATTTATGACGACCGAATACTTGGACCTCATTTCTTCTCTGATACTTAGAACGGGGAACCCTATCTTCGGTTCTTAAGAAACGAATTCTAAGAATATTTGGATACGTTTCCCCTTATAACAGCTGCTGGTTTCAGCATGACGGGGCTCCTCCACACAATAAAAGAGCAGTTTGCGAATATTCACACCAAAGATTTCCTAATAGGTGGTTAGGAAATTCTGGACCAGTGAGGTGGCCGGCAAGGTCACCTGACCTTACAGTTTTGGATACTTTCTTGTGGGGCACTTTAAAGAACAGAATCTATGGAGAGCAAGAATATGACACAGTAGATGAACTTAGAGACAATTCAGGTCTATCAGAAGAAGGGATATTGTTAGGGCTGTTCTTAATTTGAGACTTCGAGATCGGTTATGTATTCAAGGGCCGGCCATCATTTCGAACACTTGTTGTAATACTTTTTGTGCTTTTTGTGCTCATGATTTCATTCTTGTTTTTTTGAAACTCACCGTACTCAGCCAAGTGTTTGCCCAAAATTCCGAATAATGTTCTATCCGGCTGTTGTCTTTCCGGATATAATTCAAAATAAATATATGTTGTTTTCTCAGATGAAGTTGTTTTTTTTTTTAAATATCTGTGGTTTCAGAAGTGCAAATCATAACATATTATACATCAATGAAATCAGAATGAGAATCACTATTTTTCTGTATAAAAAACAATATGGCACCCATAACAGAAAAAAAAGTTGATGATGAATGCCAGAAGACGAAACGTCGGATAGTAAATCTGAACATGAAAACGTGTAGCTGAAAAGCTGGAAAAAAGTTTCAACGAAAGTGTACTTCTGGTTTTGAGCTATGTTGTCCAATAACGATAGAAAAAAATAAAGACGAAAATACCGATTTTCAGTTTTTTCCCGGTATTTCCGGAAATACTCGGAATTTTCCAAGTTTCAAAACAGTATTTTGTTGAGCACCAGAATACGCAACTTTGCCCCAATTTGAGCTTCGACGTATCTCCTGTAGTTTAGGAGATCCCAATGGTGGGGATCGAATTTGAATTGCCCTGTATACGCAATATTTTATTCACTATTTTAGATTTAATGTTATACTTTTTTACTGTTGATTGCTTTCTTTTAGACTTCTCTAACGTACCTTCTTCTGTATACTGTTCTTGATTAAGAGTATAAATGTTAAGTTATCTGAATCGATAGTACCCAAACACTGTCATGCCCTACTTACAGATTTTATCTATTGTAGGGTCAAAAATGTATTTCCTTCCATATTTTTGGATGTTTCCTATATTTACTGTGAATCAATTGAATAAATTATCATTATTATTTCGCCACAATTCGCCATTTTGCCACATTATCGCCATATTTTCGCCACATTTCGCTACATTTCGCCAACATTTTTTTTGTAGAAAATCTGCAGAAAAAGTGTTAAGAATCACGCAAGCATGTTTTCCAAAAAGCCTAGTATGGACTATTCCGCCACCAAGTCCATCATCAATAAAAATTCATGCGTTCGTCGTTTTCATGTCGCAACTTCATAGATATATCCGCGTCCACGCCCCAGCAATCCATAATGAACGATACAGTGTAATTGACTGCAATTTTGCGCAATTTGTAACGAAGAGTTCCTAGTCAGCCAAATAGTACTTCCGGCAAGTACCGGAAGGAAAGCGTTGGAGACCAAAAATATTTGTTTGAACTTTCGCCAACATTGCGTCAACATTTTTTTTCTAGAAAATTTGCAGAAAAACTGTTAATAGCATTTTTTGTAACATTTCACCACAATTGGCCATGTTGCCTCATTTTTGCCATATTCGCCACATTTTCGCCACATTTCGCTATATTTCGCATACATTTTTTTTCTAGAAAATTTGCAGAAAACCTTTTAAGAATCAAACCACTATTTTTCGCAACATTCCGCCACACTTCGTCATTTTGCCACATATTCGCCATATTCGCCCCATTTTTGCCTCATTTCGCTACATTTCGCCAACATCTTTTTTCTACAAAATTTGCAGAAAAACTGTTAAGAATCACACAAGCATGTTTTCCAAAACGCCTAATATCGACTATTCCTCCACCAAGTCCACCATCAATAAAAATCTCATGCATTCGTCATTTTCATGACGCAACTTCATAGACATATCCGCGTCCACGCCCCAGCAATTCATAATAAACGATATAGCGTGATTGACTGCAATTTTGCGCGATTTGTAACGAAGAGTGCCTAATCAGCCAAATAGTACTTCCGGCTAGTACCGGAAGGAGAGCGATCGGTTATGACTTCGGCACGTGAGGGGTGGAATCGATGGGGACCGAAAATGTTTGTTTGGACTTTCGCCTACGATGCGCTTCCGATCGTTGTCATAAAGTTGATATAGGGAGGCTGCTTGCTTCCGAATTGGCATCTGACCGTTTAAGAAAATCTAGAACCATCGTTTCTTTCCCACTCGGATTTTCAAACAATAGTGTAGTAAATATAACTAAACCAGTGCTGATGCATTTTTGAGACAAAAAAATTATTAACAGCATGAGACCTACTGAAAGTGGAGACAAATATTGTTCGAATGACGGAAAAAATTAATTGGAGTCGAAAAAATGGAGAAGGGTGGAACGGGGTGAACTTTTAGGGGTTGAAAGCGATATCTCACGGTTTTTCGAGAATTCCGAAGTTGTTGATAATGAAAAGATTTGGAACTTTTGAATTCAACATTTTTTCACATAACCTTAAATTTCTGGGGAAAATTGGAAAAGCCAATTTATCAGTTATTCATTGTTTTCTCTTGCTCAGAAATCAATTTTTTTCGCGAAATTTGGAGGAAATATAACTTATTATGTTTCAAGTAAGCTGTAATTTTTTTTGTGGCGGAATACAGATTTTTACTTTTCCTCATTTTCAATTGAATAGTTTCACAGATAAAGTTCTTCTTTTCAAGCTCGCCAGTCGCTAGTTTTTTCGCTGAAGCATCTTCTTTAACATTATGTGATAAAAGAGTATCACTACTGTGGAAATTTCTTCCAGAAAACGAGAAAATATTAAATAAAATAAATAATGATAAAATATATGAATATAATAAAAAAAATAAAAATAAAATTTATATTTATTAAAATTATTGAAATTAACATTTGAAACCTTTCAAGAATATTGATTTTATGTTACCTCAATGGAGAATGAAGGACATAAATAAGGATTTGATTATGATAGAAGAGCGAAAGAAGGTGAACTTTTAGGGGTAAAAATGGTTTCTCACGACCTGCAGCGAAAATTAACCACCTACAAAAAAAAGTTGAGGAAAAAAGTTGTTGGCAATGAAAAAATCTGCAACTTTTGTATCTGAGATTTTTCCACATCCTCAAATTTTCAAAATTCGGTTTTTCGCCATTTTGACGGTAAATTTGAGGTTATGTCAAAAAGTATTTTATACAAAAGTTTTTAATTTCTTCATTACCCACAACTTGTTTCTAAAAAATTTTCAGCTAAAAAGTCACGTTTCGCTGCAAATCGTAAAAACCGTTTTCAACCCCTAAACTGCATCCCAATTTCACCATTTTGAGTTTAAATATTTTTTTCGTCGAAGAAGAAACCTCTACTCCACCTGGTCCTTGCCTGTTACTTCATTTCTTATTTTAGGTGTTTAAAATCCATATTGCTAACTAGGAGCCGCCCCCTTTCCGAGTACTTCAAAGAGGTTTGAGAAAAATAAATATTTTGCTGCAAAAAAAACATTTAATTCAGAACACTAAATGATATAATATCACTAGATTTTGCAACAAACACCATTTTCATACAAAAAAAAAATTCAAACCAAATTAAAACGGATTTTCTGATTTTTCTGTAAAATTTGAGGTTATGTGGAAAACTCTTGGATTCAAAAGTTGTAGATCTTATTGCCAACATCTTTTCCTATTTTTTTTGTATTTAGTACATGTGCCCAATAAACAATGACACTTTTTGCTCTCAAGTCTATATTTTTTTCATTTCCTATTAGAATTTAATTAAATAAGAAATATTGCAAAATCTCAGCATTTGTCTTTTAGCACAAGTCCTATGTGAAACATGTTTTGTCCTACTGGATAGTATTTAGTAAAACTGTATCAAAAAAGGAATCAAATGGATTTTGTTATAACTTTATGATTTCTTGATCTATGTTAGTAGATAGCTCGTTTGATAGATTATTGTAGCTCTCTTTAATTCGTGTATATAACAGAAGTGGTCGCCACCTTAATATCCAAGATGTCTGGCCTAACCTATAAACTTTATGCAGGACTCATCTTGTAGCTTTTAAAGAAAGATTGTAACAGGAAAAAATAAGAACTACGTTTTGATTGTTGGAATTGGTAATTTACTCTTTGAATTATCTGACTCTATAATATAACTCTACTATATGATCTTAGAGTAATAATTTCGTATGGTTCAATAACGATAAAAATACAAATGAATGAACCTGGATTTATTAGACTCAGAGTGTATTCTTGATTCAGAAGGAGAGAAAAATATCAGGTGTCTATTCAATACACTATGCTTGAAAACCAGCCTGACGAAAATAATGAAGAATATGTATTGATTATAGGATACTACTGCAGTTGCAAATTATGGACAAGGACACCAGTAACATGTTCTCATATTTGTAGCATATTGTGATAGTTGGGATTTGCACGCCATAATCAAAATGTGAATTATCCATCGACCTAAGTTACAGCATAGTAAAGATGCCGCAAATCGTCCAGTGCAAGATACGATCCTCCAGCAGCTGTGAGTATTCGAGTATTATTTTGATGAGTGCTGAACTTTTTTGTTCTGGAAATATCGGTTTCAACTTTGTTAGTTATGAATTAGATAGTTTTAATAAGATAGTAGAGTTATATTCAGCGAAGTAGTCGTGGTGTTAGAACGTTTGGCTTCTACCCATGCGGCCCGGGTTCGATCTCCGGCCGCGAGTAACTGAGCTGAAGGGGATTCCACTTTTATTTAAACTGTAGGTGCCGGATCTCCCCTGCTCGCACAAGCTAAGCTTCTGAGGGGTTTCCTCCGCAAACCTCGGAGTTTCGTAAAAACAAATTTCGAAAAATAAAATTCACAAAAAAAAATATTCATATCATAGAGTTAGATAACTCAAAAAGTAAATGACCGATTTCAACAATCAAAATGTTGTATTTCTTATTTTTTTCCTGTTATTATCTTTCCTAAAGAGCTACAAAAAAAGTCCCACATAGAGTTTATAGGTTGGGCCGGCCATCTTGGATATAAAGATGGCGACCACTTTTGTTATGTACTCAAAGAGAGCTCCATTCATCTATCAAACGAGTTATCAACCACTGAAATAGATCAAGAAATGAGAAATTTTTTCAGTTTTTTTTGTGTATCACTTTTACTAAATACGGTCCTGTAGGACAAAACATGTCAGGATGACCTAATACTCTCAGGAATGCAGGCTCATTTACGAATACCAGCGACAGGTCCGTACTCGTCTGTAGCAACAGAATCGTTACAGTACAATACAAATAGTTTTCCATTGACCAATTACAGTTTTGGATAATGTCAAAGTGTGTGTGTTTTGAAAATTGAGAAACATGAAAAATTGTAAACACAGTGTTCATAAAGAGTGAGTAGAACACAAACTATATTCATCAAAATTTTCATAAAAAACACCAAGGGTGAAGATGTTTTATCAAAGATTAAGGAAGGAGCTCCGGGACGCTAAGTTAGGAAAATCTTGGAATGAACGAAAAGAGTTTTTGATAAAAATAACTTCAAGGATAGATTCAGATATCTTGTTGTTGCAAATCAAAACAGTACAAGAAATAATCAACAACTGATATGTTTACAGTGGCTGATGGTTTCTGGTTTCATGAGACATTTCTGTAATACGACGGCGTACTAGTGCCACTGCAGAAATAAAAATTCTTTCAATTGACACATTTATTCTGTCAATTGACACATTTATTCTGTCAATTGACACATTTAATCTGTCAATTGACATATTCAATCTATCAATTGACACATTCAATCTGTCAATTGACACATTTAATCTGTCAATTGACACATTTAATCTGTCAATTGACACATTTAATCTGTCAATTGACACATTTAATCTGTCAATTGACACATTCGAACTGTCAATTGACACATTTAATCTGTCAATTAACACATTTGAGCTGTCTATTGACACATTTATAATCTGTCAATTGACACATGTAATCTGTCAATTGACACATTTAATCTATCAATTGACACATTCAATCTGTCAATTGACACATTTAATCTGTCAATTGACACATTTAATCTGTCAATTGACACATTTAATCTGTCAATTGACAGATTTAATCTGTCAATTGACACATTCAATCTGTCAATTGACACATTTAATCTGTCAATTGACACATTCAATCTGTCAATTGAAACATTTAATCTGTCAATCGATACATTTAATCTGTCGATTGACACATTTAATCTGTCAATTGAAACATTTAATCTGTCAAAAAAAAAATTTGGATTTGAGGGGGTGAAATAATTTTTTTTGATTTTTTTGGTTAGCCCTTCGCACACGCTTGGATAATTCTAGAAAGATTAGTATTCTTCACTTTTTTTATGGGACCCCCCCCGTTTAGGCTGTGCGCGTGTCCGCGGATTTTCGAAAATGAAAAAAAAAAATTGGAAAAAGAAATTAAAAAAACAAAAAATATGGTACTGTAGAGGACCGTTTCGGCTTCGGCGTACGGGTGCAACAAGTTGACGGAAATGAAAATTTCAACAATTTTCATCATGGAAATGCTCCAATCACCTCATATTAAATGTAACAATTGACAGATTATAAATGTGTATATAAATATAAATGAGAGAATTTTTATTTCTGCAGTGGCACTAGTACGCCTGTTGGAAGTTCTTTTATAAGATCACCTACCCAGTGAAAGTATAAATCAGATTCTGATGGGGAATTAAAAATAACGTAGAAATCGGCAAGAATAAACCAAAAAGACTTGTACTCAAAATATATATATATATATATATATATATATATATATATATATATATATATATATTGTCTACTTGACATCAATCAAAAGCAACTATTATTTATAAATATACAGTCGGATCGAAGTTTAAGTATTTATGAAGGACTCATTTCCAACAAAGCCGTCGTACTGTAACCATAGAGTTTTTAATGGAAAATTATTTAAAAAAGTTGTTGCTCATCATAAAATGTCTATAAGTGGTTAAGAATATTGTACACTGACAAAAATCACTTATTGAAGTCGTTGCTAAGATATTTAATAATAATAATAATAATTCGTCTTTATTATTTTTCACATACAGTGCTTGTAAATTGAATCAATGGCATTTTCAAAGAAAGTGGAAAAGGGCAAAATTAATTTTTTCTTATGAAGCAATCACTAACTTCTTCAGGAAAAGCTTCCTTTTCTAGAAAGTGTGTATGACATAAATATTATATAATTTAAATGAAATACATACTTTCATAGTTATGATTTATTGATAATTTAAATATTGACACATATAATTATATTAAGTTTCTAGAGAAAACTGGATAGCATGTTAAGATGAAATGGACATTTATTTTTTAAGTAGGATATTTTTATAATTTGACGATTGTTCGATTGTTTTTGTAACTATGAATCAACCACAATAAACAAAAGAACAACAATAATAAACACCTCCACTGATACAACTGTTATAATGCTTTTGTGAATTCATCAAATGAAATTTCCCCAAAATCACTCATATTGTTTCAAAAATAATAAAGAATCATAGCTGACCCATCAGACATAGAAGTTACAGTGAATGAAATTACTAGATCAAGTCTGCTTTTGAGGAACAGACATTCCTATCAGTTACGAAATCACAAGAGAGTGAGAATAGTGAGAATAATTTGACACCAGAGCCCGAAGGGCTCGAGTTGCTATTGCCAAATGGAAACAAGTTTGAGAAAAAATCTGGAAAATTATTTTTTACTCTATCGAACTCTCTTGTGGTATTAGATAGATTATTTTTCGACATATCTTGCAACCAATAAAAACCATCAATTTAAAGCTATGATGTACTTTCAAACCAATCACAACATTATTATAGTGGGAATTTTCTAGTTAGATTATTGCCTCGGGAATATTCGTGGTATTTTGTTTTTATTGTGTGACAACAATTGATACTTTTGATTTGACTCTGTCATCAGTTTGCATGCAAATTGAAAAATGAATAAAAATGTTATATAAAGAATGTGTCTATGATTGGGGCATCAAAAAATAAGCTATCGAATACCACACGAGAGTTCGATAAAGTAAAAAATAATTCTCCACATTTTTTCTCAAACTTGTTGCCATTTGGCAATAGCCACTCGAGCCCTTCGGGCTCTCGTGTCTATTGCCTGACAACAAGTTTTCGAAAAATCTGTCGAATTATTTTCACTTTATTCTCACTCTCTTGTGGTACTACAACTGAAAATTTTACACATGTTTTGAAATGTCCTTAAGAGGTGTGAAATTATCGCTGAATTACAGCAGTAATTCAGATTATCGCTGTACCTGAAGTTAAGCGCGCTTGGTGACAATTCAACTGAAGTGACTGATGAATGCCAGGTCATGTCAACCTCATCGTTTAAAAAAAATATGCGTGGCAATGAAAATCTAAAACCATGCGCGCCAGGAGGAGGTTACAGATCAAGTTCAGTTACGGAGACAAATACAAATGTTTCCAATATTACTTACAATGATTGTAGTATCAACTATAACAATAAATAATATGAATCTTTTCGTATTCTTGTAATTTTCTACTTGCTTTAAAAATAACCCAAATAATTCTGGAAAAACGTGTTTTTTTGAAAAAAACTGCACTCTGTTAATTTTATAGTTGTTTCAAATAATTAATTATTTGATAAAATGAAAAATAAACCAGTGTAGTTTTAAAAAAACACCTCTTTTCAGAATTACCGTTGATTTTTAAAGCACTTATGGTATTATAGCCGATAATCTTTTGATGCCACAATCATATACTCATTCTATACATAACATTTTTATTTCAACAAATTATGGTTACATATGCATTTTCGTTGATTTTCTTACAGATTTCATCTAATGACGATGTACTAAACTGTTATCGATTCATCTTTCACATTCAATGCAAACTGATGACAGACGTCAAATCATAAGTATCAGTAATCACAGACTAAAAACAAAATACCCACTATAATAATGTTGTGATTGGCCTGAACGAACATGAATGCTTTATTCTTTTTATTGGTTACAAGAAATGCCAAAAAATAATAGTTATAAAAAAGTATACGCCTCTTTTACGGCTGTCTCAGACTCAGACTACAGAAGTTTAATTCACAAAGGTAAAAATTGAATTTTCTGAGTTTTAGGACCATTATTAAAATTCAGCAAATTTTTCACCATCAGCATAAAACTTCCGGAATTAATTGAAACATAACACACATTATTCCCGAAAATCCCCAAACCACCCCTACACTTCCAAATTCAGTCAAGGGTGAGTTGAACAATATCGTTCCAAATTCTGGTCTTCGGGGGTTGCCCTAATTTGTCACGTAAATATATCAAATATGCATGAATTGTGTGTATGGATCGAGAGTATGTTAAAAATTGCCGCCCAATCGTATACTCTCGTTGAACAGAATAGCTATTCACTCGATGAATTGTCTGGTCCAGTGGTGTAGGGTTAACGAGGAACAATTGAATTTTCCTGCGACAATTCGACTCCCTGTCGCATTCAATATGATATTTCTGTCCCCCTTCTGGGTCTATTGTGTGTACATTTACCATATGATGTTCTTCTAGTAGTGCTTTCAATAGGATCGTGCCGGAATTATTACTCTAGATTTCAGAAAGTGACTATTAATCATTCAAATGGACCTCTTTACATTAAATCTTGCCATTAGGTATTATGCTTGACAACCGCTCTTCTAATTTCGTTCGGTGAATTTCTGCGTATGGGGATGATTGAATAGTGTGTTTCAAATGTTACAAAAGGAAATCAAATACTGGAGAATTAGTTTTCATCAAGATTGGAATTCACTACAGTTGACAAAGAACAATTTTAGAAAAACTTTGATAAAAATTAAGCATCTGTGTAGTGCTTCACAATTACAAAAAACATTAAATTGGTTGAATAGAATGATAATAATTATTATTAAAAATTAATAATCAGTGTTTTCATTTCTTCATAAAATTACATTTAATTCAATTTGTACAGCACCAGCTTTCGTATGAAAAGGGCATCACTGAAAAAAATTTATTGTTAGGGTAACAAAAAATAATGTTACGGTAACCATATACTTCTGTCAGTATAGGCACAACCAGATATATAATTACACTGACCATCTCAAAATTGTTAAGTGAATATGGTTGAAGTAACGAAACAAAAGATGATCAAAACGCCGTTAAATAAAAAGAGATTTCGGAGTTGTGGGTTTGAACCATCGATGTATTCAATTTATTGTTTGGTAGCGAAAAACACTAACCATGGGGCCACGGGGGCTTCGTAGAAGGTAATGTAAAAATGTGTTATATATACAGTTGAATTATAAGAGCGCGTAAATCATAATAGGGAAAAACAATAATTATTGTGGATGAAATATTCGCATTGTCTTCACTTGATGGAAATCCATTGTATATAACACTAAGGTAAAACACGATTAAATATTCACGAAATTTATTATACTCGCGACATGTTTCGCTACACTGTAGCTTTATCAAGCGATTTTGGCAGCATAACTAAACGAGGATTGTCTTCTACTTTTTCAATTAATTTTTCATCCTCGCTAACAATAATAGGTATCGTTTTGGATAGTGATAACAAGTCAATTATTGGTGAAATAAATTTTAGTATTCGGTTGAATTCTTGTTTCGTCGAAACTATTGAATAACATTGTTCAGTCAATTGAATTGTATTATCAAAATAACAATATTTCTATAACAATTTGCATATTGTTCTTGTAATAATGAAGTTTTGTACTTTCAACTGAAATGTATTGTCACACTAACAATCTTTCGATAACAATTTCCATATTGTTCCTGTAGCAATGCAACAATCAGTAGTTTGGTATATTTCATTGAAAATTTTTGCTACCCTAACAAGAAAAATGTTAACCAAGTCGTTTTGTTATCACTTACAATATTATTTCTTTCAAAGGTAGTTCAATTTATTTGGAGATTAGATCTCTTATAAATTATTCTTCCACTCAACTCTGACCGCACTGCAATTGGAAAAAATCATGATGAAATTAGCTGAAATTATCAAGTATCCAAGTATCCAGCCCATTTTTTGTATTTGATTGTTGACACCTTCCCGTGAATGAATTATCAGAATGAAAAAAACAAGATATGCCATTGCCGAGAAAAATGTATATCTTGAGTTTGGATTTGAAATTTGCAACGAAACTTTTTCAATTGTTTCATTGGAATACAGTTATATATATATATATATTACATATTTGATATTTGTAAGAACATTTGAATAATTCAGTTCTGAATTTTGGAGGCGTTTGAGCGTTAGGGAAAGACACAAAATGAAAAATTGTTCAAGTTCCGTCATTGATGTTTTTGTAAGTCTAGAGAGTGAAGATAATATTGACGATAATGACCTCCACAGATATACCTAATAAAGGATATCTTCAATCAAAGATATACATGTTCTTCTTCTTCTTCTTCTTCTGAAAATAGTAATTATTTCTACTTGATGAATATACTTCCATTTTAAACTGATTTTGATGTTTTTTCTTTACATAAATTCTCTTGAAGTGAATTTACTTGCACTGAAAACATTCGACTCTCCACCCTAGAAAACACTTACATTAAGTTAATGTGAAATATAATCATCTTGACTCAAATATATAATTCCTTGTGAGATAACAGTACCTGTGCTACGTGACAAACCCAACCAATGTGCTATCGAGCAATCAAAGCAGGTCGCGACACCGCGACCTACGAATGCGACTTCCATTATTTTCATCATATTTGACCATATGGGTTGGAGGTTATGAATTTATGAAAGTTGTTAGTGTTGTACGTAGTGATTACTGGTTCTTTACAATAAAATGCAATATAGAAAATTGAATTTGGCTAATTTGTGGGCCAGTTGTGAAGATCAGTGAAATATATCTTGGTTTTCAACAGCTTTGGATCTAATAACGAGTGTCGTATATGTATTCGATCACATAGCTATTAGCGTTACTAATAACGGTATTCATTGTGAATATAGTTATTAAAAACTATTTCATATATAACTATAACTTAACCATAATTGTTTTTAGTTGTGATTCTATGCTTTGGTGTATTAAGTTTTGTTGCCAAAATTATATTTTTGATGTGAACTTCACGCTACAACTTACAACAAACAGGTGGTTTACAATATTCATCAATTTTTTGTATCCCCAATATGCAAATATCAATCCTGGCACATTTCATGCACTATAATAAAGGTCTTAAACTGGCTTTCATTACTTATTTAGTGCAAAGTGCATATTTGAACACAACCTCCAATTTGATAGAAGAATAGTGTTCATCATTGGTATTGCATTATTTTTGTCTCAACCGACTCACATCATTTAACAAAAAATTGCTCTATTGTGCATTGATGCAAAAAATCCTTTTTTTTAAGGTTTATGCTCCGGGGGATATTGAGTCCGTGGTGGAGAATGAGAGATGCCGAATCTATTGGAACTACTCATTCCCCACCCTCAGGCAAATACAAGCCAATAAGCCTGATGTTGTCCTCCTCGACTACCAAAGTAGAACGATATTCGTCATGGAGTTTTCCGCTCCAGGCGAAATGAATATCGTTCGAAAAGAGGAGGAAAAACGAACTAAATATCGAGATCTTCTCTTTGAACTCCGCAGGTTATATCCGGACCATTCTGTCAAAATGGTGGTTCTGATTATAGGAGTCCTTGTTGGAATGATGGACACACTGCTCTCTAACTTGAAGATAATACCGGCTTGCCGTAATATGGCAGAAATCTTGGCAGCAAGAATGCAGAAGGACGTTATACTTGGTTCGCTCCGTCTACTCAGGGCACACGATTCTCGGACCCAATAATCACCCACCCTACGGACGTAGGGAGTGGTTATTGGGGTTAACGACACCAGCGCGCCCTCCGGATGGGTCGGAACACCGGAGACAGGGCCTGACTGGTACACTCCTAAGGAGAAAAAAAAATAATAAGGTTTATTTGAAAAGAATAGTACATATATAGACATCAGTTACATCAAAATATCTTAATAATTAATAGTAAAAGTAATAATGTTATTCATAATATTGGAGAACAGATATTATTGATTCAACAAAAAAAAAAAGTTAATTACAAATAAACATAGGTGAGTCACAGAAGTGTATAACAGTTTTTAGCTGTTACACTCCTTGTGCGTGACTAATAATTATACAAATATTTGTTTTTGATTTTACAATATATTGATTTACAAAATCTTATATATCCCAATAATTTTTGCAAGATGGTCGAGTCAAAAGGGCACCCATTAGGACCGATTAGGTTGAGTATGGGTTTTTGATCGAGTCTTGCAGGTTTCTAGGTTTATATATGAACAAACTAAGCATTGAGTGAGTTATTGTAAAATTTATGGTAGGTATTTAGTTGAATAAGACATCAAGCGAATCTCTTTCTAGTGACAGAATATAACTTTTGAATATTTTTGTATCAAACCAATGGTATTTATCTTTTCTATGTATATTTTGTACATGTCAGGAAGGAAATTATATATTTTCCTGGACAGAAATAGGAAGCAATGTTGTCCAATGGACTTATAACAAAATGGTATTTGAATAAAGTTCTTATCCATAGTTCGTGTGAAATATATATTGTCTAGTTTTTGAATCAGTGATTTATTTTTATACATGTTGATGATCATATTATATGTATATAGTTGCCTCAAATCCAGTACACTCGCTGCAGCAAATAGCAAGTTTGAGGAGTAAGTTATTTTTTTGTTGTAAATTATTTTGAGTAATTTTTTTTGTATCATATCTAATTGCTTCAGATGACTATTTGCAGCCCCTCCCCAGCTCAATATTGCATACTGCAAACGAGACTCCACTAAAGAATAATATAATGTTTTCAACTGTGCAACATCGAGAATGTTCTTAAGAAATTTAAATTTCGGTAAAAGACACCTCAATGTTTTTGTGATCAATTATATATTGCATTTGTGACAGTTCATCAAATATTGGAAGAACCCCACATACAAAGAGACGATCATCAATTTAAAATGTTTGAAATCGAGTTGGGAACTGTTATCAACCAAATTATTATTATACTATGGACACTAAGCAATTGTACTTGTTTATTTTATTATTATTATAAGTTTTATAGTTTATAATACCATATGATATCTATAGTGGAAAAAAATATTTAAGCATTCAATTCTTTGGCAATCATCTGATAATCCGAAGCATACATCAGCAGTGTCAATGTTTATCGATTACAAATAACCATCGACAGAGATGGTTTTTAAATTACTCTTTTTTCATTGTAATAATGTGTGTCAATGTGGTTTTCATTTGGAGGCAACATTGACACATACCAGTTTTTGAAAAAAATGTGTTTTGAATCAGTACTATTCATTAATAGTGTTTAAAATCGTCTAATGATGTTTACAGGAGTTCATTATTCACATTGCTATGAATAATTTTCATTCAGAATAAAATCAAATATTTTTGGATATGTCAATGATAGCCCTCTTCACCTTGTATTAATTTATATTAGTTTTTGTATTTTACTGTTTATTTTGTCACGTTAAATCTTTATTTAAATCACTATATCGTCTGTTAATAATTGATGGTTTTATGCTGGAGGTGTTAGAAAAAATTATGTTTTACACTGTAGTAAAGACGTGTCTTTTCCTCTATTTGCGTTTGCTGCCCTCAGACACTATTGGCCCTCTGGCATCAAACTTCGCATGCGGAAGAACAAGTGACACTTTCCTCTCTAGTTAAACAAGTAGCTATTCCATGGGTAGGATTCAATAATATTCGCTCAAGGTTGAAAGTAAAGTGTTATATAAAGTGATATACAATGTGAATTAGAAATAGTGTTGCTTCTAGAGTGGACCCTTGCAGGACACCAGCATTCATAGGTGGAGTGTTAGATGAAGCTTTATCGACAGCGGTGTATGAGGTCTGCATGATTCTGATTGAGATGAACATCGTTGGTCTCTAAGCTCTGCTTCATCTAATGTCCTGGATCCCAAGACTCTTTGCGATATTATCATCATTATTATTAGTGTCGCAAAAAAGCTTATGCTCAATCAATCACATAAGCATAACGCACCATCATTTTCCCCTCCGCATATAATCGCGAGTGTTCATACATACTTGATCGTCAATTGAATGCATTTTCTTGTAACTGGGGTCGCGCCCCCAAATAATGTAACAGGACAATCATTGATTCAATTTGGATTTTTTAGGTGTAGCGATTATTTGACGCCTGCCACTTCAGCGTACCCGCTATTTTTAATGAAATATGCTCTCCGTCGGGAATATGAGTGGGAGGGCACGAAATTAAATAGTTCGACTGGAGGAGGAAGTGTCGAGGCTATTGAGTAATGCCCCTCTATCAATTTATGAATGTCAATATTTATGAGAATGAGTTTAACACGTGTTGAAGTCATTTTTGGCACTTGAATAATATTCGAGTGGTCTCGGCTCAAAAGACGTGGATTTTGTGTGGGGAAACAGCTGGCTTCAAACAGCGGTTACCTACAATAGCTTTGCACCGCACATGAAGCTTTTAGCTGCATTAGCTTTCGTACATACGAAACATATACCGTAATTTTTTAATGCATTAAGCGATGATTTTCCAGAAGAAGCTACCGACTTTCTGGACTATTTCGAGGAAACGTGGATTGGGATGATTCGTCGCAATCGTCGAAGGTCACCGTTGTATGATAGGGAACTGTGTAGATAATGTTTTAAACAGTCAACACAAGACTAGCAACCACAGTGAAGAGGCACCTTGCCTTCGACAGCCAACTTTCTGCCATACCACAATATATGGAAGGTTATTACCGCTATTCAACGTGAGCAAGCCTTAAGTGAAATGAGAATTTCTCAATTTTACTGTGGAACTCCCGCTGTCCCGAAAAAAATTAACTACTCCGAACTGAATATCAGGAAACAGGTCATTTACTCTTGCACAAAATTCTCTCGATCATTTTGTCCTCCCAATATCGCCTTGGACAACATACTCTCCGGTTATTTGCTCTCCGGCAATTTACTCCCAGATCATTTGCTCTCGTGTAATTTCCTCTCACTCACAATCTCTTAACATAATTTACTTGTAATTTATGCAGTGGATTATACCTGATGAATTAAAAGAGGGTCTTGTTGGTGTGGATGGTATCGTTTTTCGTACACTCGCATTCCGTACACCTCAAAAAATTACCTGAAATATTCTTGTTTGGTACACTGAATTAATTAATGAATTTTCCGATTCTCGTTTCGTACATCGTCCACGCAAATGTCCACGCACTCAGATGTCTAGGTAAGGTTAGTTCGTTCTGGTAGGTCATCCTGAAAAATTACTCTTTACAAAATGTAAATCATACCAAAAAATTACTCCTCACAAAATGCACTTTCACAAGAAAAACTGTTGCAAAACCAACCTAACTACGTTATCAATTTCCACGAACTCAAATGTCTACGTAAGGTTAGTTCGTTCTGGTTAGATCATCCTGAAAAATCACTCTTTACAAAATGTATTTTCTCAAGTAAAAATGGGTCGGTGTACGAAAAGAGAAGTCGAAAAAGGGTTACCTAATTCAATGTACGATGCAAGAATATCTTAGTATTCTTAGGAACATTTTTGAGGTGTACGAAATAGCGAAACAGGAACAAACCTTGGTGTGAATGTACATAAAAAATGGACTAAATCATTTGGACAGAAGCCTTGAAGTTAACAGTATATTGAAGAGATGTGAATTGACAATGCCACTGAAATTTACTAAGAGTCCAAGAGGTGAATTTAATTGAATTATTCAGTATTTTAGTGCGAATAACATGAGAACAAATTGAATAAGACCTAACTCATTGAGGGAAAATTTCAATTGTGTGAGAGCGTATAACATAGGAGCAAATTGAATGAGAGCAAATTGGTTGAGAGCAATTTGTGCGAAATCAACTTGCTCAAGAGGAAATTGTGAGAGGAAAATTTCTGAGAGGAAATTTACTGAGAGTGAATGACATGGACCCGAATATCATCACTCAGTATTCTCTTAAAGTCCCTATAGAATACTTTAATCGTATAGCTTGTGATTTGTCTTATAAATAAGTTGATCGTTCATTTTCCATTTTCCATTTCCGATTGTACTGGTATTATTGGGATTATTATTGGTTTTGTCGTTATTATTGCTGTCATTATTATCGTTATTATTTCTGTCATTGTCAGTAGTTTCATTATTATTATATTATTATTACTGTCATCATCATTATATGCACCCTGTACATATTTAGTTCAATAGGATTGGGAACAAGCAGGTACGCTTTCTAGGTAACCAGGTAGAAGAGTGACTAAAATATTATTCATTACTTGATTCTGACTATGGGAATTGTGAAAGACAGTGTAGAGTAAACCACTCGCATGTGCATTACTTTCGAGTTGTAACAATGTAGCATGTAGAAAGTTTAAAATACATTTCCAATAAATACACATCCGCGAAAATTTGGATTAAAGCTCTTTTCATATAAGAGAAACTGGTGTTCATATCCCTAGTGTAGGCGTCCTTCTTCTAATACTCCAGCAACCATTTAGTATTTGACAAACACTGGATAACACTGTTCATAAAGCAAGTGTTACCAATGTTTTTCAACCCTTTAATACCGAGTGTTTTTGCCTTCGTTAATGTGGCGTGATATCGAACCTGTATTAAGGTTGCTTGACATAACTTGCAGAGGAAGTGGGCAAGTAGGAAGAGGATGTGCTGAACTGATTGAAGATATGTTCAGAAAACTCAATCTTTGCGGACGGATGAAAATTTCATCTAGACTTTGAGACGTTGGAATTGAACCCAGGACAGATGCGGCGTTTCCTTTTTGGACCGCGATACTTATCCTTCGTAAAAGAAAAGACCTTGCTCTAGGATCGTCGGTTATTTTTATAAGTTTGTGGCCAATGAGTTTGAAAAATTCCGAGGCATATCTACTAAGGGCCGGTTCTACCATCTTTGGTTGAAAGTGAGAGTTTGTCAACCACTGGTCAGATTTTTATCTCAAGGTTGGGAAGAAATGTGTTCTATCACAATGTGTTAGCTACTTTTGACTAATGGTCGCTTCTGATCGATCGTCTTCGTGACTGTACTAACCATTATAAAAATATTATACAAATTTTGAATTTTCCGCCCAAAACTTGCGAGATTGTGTTGGTTATGGTCATGTCGTTATTACTCGTTATTTGCTATTTGTTTTTTCTTTATGGGGTTGCTTTGTAGAATAAAATGGAAGACAAAAGACAATATAATGTGAAAGAGAAAAAACTTAGAGGGAGAACGTTTTTAAGACAAGAAATCGATACTCTCTTAGAGTTTGTAAAAAAATACTACAGTGTAATTGAAAATAAAGGGACCGATGCTGTAACGTGGAAGACGAAGCAGCAATGTTGGGAGAAAATTTCAGCGGAATTTAATAGTGCTGAAGGTTTAATGGCAGAAGGTCGGCCATGCAACTCCATAATAAATGGAACTTGCTGAAAAAGACTGCAAGAAGAGAATATGTTGGAGAAAAAAAATATGCAACGGGTACAGGTGGAGGTGAATATAAAGCACCAAGAATATCTGATGTGTCAAAGAAGATCCATGAACTGGGTGCCCAAACCATAGAAGGGGGAACAAACGAGGTTGATTGTGATACAGTTGAAGGTAAATATTGCTATTTGAGAATCCGATAGGAGACGTTACATTATAATAATTTTAGATAATCCACGAGCTGCATGTAGTAATCAACCAGCAGAGCCCTCTTCTCCACAGCCATTAGAAGTGGAGAATGTGCACGAATTACTAAACCAGGTAAGCATTAGAGTTTGTCGAAATTATTAGTTTGATAAAGAGTTGTGTTGAATGAATGAAATTAAAATAATCATTGTGAAATCTTCATACCGTTTTGTTAATGTACGACACACCAGTGTGAACTTTATCCTTTCAACAATGTTGATCGGTGAAGTGCATATGCTAGACACTATATTATTTTAATGTCTAGTTGTTATGTACCCGATTTCTTAATGACTCATAGGATATGAATGTAAATGCTTTTTAGGAAAATATTGTTATAGAGTACCACGAAGAATCAGATGAAGAACATATAAGTAAAGTTCCAGAAAATAATTGGGCAACATATACTCCGGCATCTTTAAAAGAGCCAATTCACCCTGCATTAAATATTAATAAGACTCCAGGTAATAAAATTACATTATAATATAAAGAACTTTTTCAAATTTTAATATATTTTAGCAAAAAGAAAATATACAACAAACACCAAAAACGTTGTTAAAACACATGGCGAATTTGTAAATGCCAAAAAGGAAGTTGCAGACTTACAAAAGAAATATTTTTTAAAACTAACTAAAATACAAGTTCAGGAAGAGACAAATAAAAAGGAACAGCATGAGTGGGCTAGAGCTGAACATAAAATAAAAATGGAGATTTTAAGGGAGGAGCTGAGACAATTAAAAGAAAAACAACATAATTAAAGTAATTTTGTAATAATATAAAAATAAATATTTTTGGTGAAATTTGTTTTATTTTATTGTTCGAATCTCAAGAAACACAAATTTATATAAGGGATAACAAAAGTTTGCAACATTAATAAACAATGAACAAGGTACTTATACAGGTTGGTCCTAGTAATTGTACATAGACTATGGTAGCTTCTTGACTTGAAAATATTACGATTTGAGACTACTTGCTTTGATAGAATATTAATAATAAGAGAGAAACAGGGAGATAAACATAATTTTTGAAATTTTGTACTAATTAAAAAACAAATGAATGAAATGAATGAATTGAACTCAAAATATAGTTTTTAAGGGGAGGAATAAGAATTTGTTACCATTGTTCGAAGTGTGGATTCACCCAATTCTAACAGTAACTAGCGAACTCTAGGAGTACCATAAAAAATTATAATAAATTCATAGTTTTCCTCCTTAAAAACTATATTGTGGCAATGTTGAGTTCAATACATTCAGTTTCTTTTTCATTATTATAAAACTTCAAAAATACTATCTCACCTTTGACTCCCTGTATTTCTCTTATTATTAATATTCTATTTTGCAGTTCTGTATGTGGTAAATACACCGAGACAACACTGTCAACTTAAAAAAAATCAATTAATATTAAACAACTAAAATATTGTAGAATTACCACAGGAACTTAAATGCTTCTCTAGGGTCCAGGTGGTCAATTAAATTTTTGATTTCGTAATGAGAGATATGTTAAATTTACAATAAGCCTGCAAACCATTCATTAATTATAGCACGACGAACTGCGTCTCGTGCATTACCCATAACGTTAAGGTGTACATTATCATCCAAAAATTGTTCATCTGGTGGCACTGGTACATCAGGATCTACAGGTGGAACTTGTTCTTTATGTTTACAAGCAATATTTTGTAAAACAGCACATGCAACAATAATTACATCTGCTTTTTGAATGTTTTCCCTACTTATCCTAATGCCTGTAGATAAAATAGAAAACCTTCGTTTCCATACCCCAAACAGTCTTTCAACTGTTGAACGAGTTCGTATTAATGATTCATTATAGAGTTGCTCCTCAGGTGAAACTGGATGAGGTAGAGGAACCATTAAATAGGGAAGAACTTCATAGCCTGAGTCACCAATTAAAACATGGTTTCCCATTTCACCTCTTTCAAACCGATGTTTTATTCTCGATGCATAGAATATTGTTTGATCATGAGCTGCACCATGCCATCTGGTAACAATATCAAAAATTTCCAAGTTTGGTCCAGCAATCACTTGATCATTTTTTGATAAATAGTTCTTTCTATTTCTGTACAGCTCAGCAAATTCACCACCTATGATTAAAGAAATTAGTATATTTTATTGAATCTGTATAGACGGTACCTACCTGGTGAGTCGAATATGGGTACAATCTATAACCCCAACTACTTTTGGAAATCTGGCCTTATTATAAAACTGTAAACGGATAGTTGGGATTTCTTCTCCTGTTTGTGGCAAATTTATAAATTGGGGCCGCAGTGAAGCAAGTATTTCAGTAACTTTCTGAGTTATAGTGAAGGCTGTTGTTTTGCTGACATGACAGAAATCACCACACACAATATAAAAACTTCCTGTTGCATAATATCGTAATGTCATTAACAACCTGGTCATCACAGGAATAGGAGAATTTCTGAAACAAGAGAATAACGTAGTGAATGCAATTGTAATCAGTAAAGTTTTAGTTACAAATTTACTAATATACTGTCGGTAATAGAATTCATGTAAAACCACTATTATAAATAACCAGTGTCAGGTTATGGAGTCACTGCATTTCTTACCTCTCAGTTCTACATTGAATGTATTCTCGAATTGTTTCTAACAAAATATCAACAGTTTCTTTTTTCAGACGAAATCTCATAAAAAACTGAACGTCATTGAGCATTTCATAATAATTTACTCTTTCTCTGATCAATTTTGGCCTTCGAGGTTGGGGCATGGGAAAGAATAATTCATCCTCATCTGAACCATCAAACCCTGGATCAATCATTATTTATATAATTTGTAAAGAATGTCAAATTTGTAATTTTGTATTTTAATCCGTATAAAAAACACTGGGAAGTGGGAAGATAACCTCCAATAATTTTTGTTCATGTCAAGTTAAACGTAAAATGTTTAGTTAACCAATGGTCACTGCCTCAACAAGAACTCAAAGTACCTGTTAACTTTATCGTTGTCAGAGTTACTTTAGCCTATGGTTATATGGAAGCGAGAGGTCATAGAACAGTAAACTTATAGTCAGATCTTGCTAACCATAACTATGGCTTTCAGCCAGAGGTAATAGAACCGGCCCTAAAAGAGCCATAGGTTTCGATGGCTATTGGATAAAGAATGTATTGGTCAATCAAACTAGAATATTTTTTGATCTTGAAGTTGATAAAATATGGGAGGGAGCAACTATGTCTGCACATGTGAAGTCCCATACTGGAGGTTTTCCATGACTCCAAGGGAAGAGAGACATCCCGTCTGGACATCAGCGTCATCACGAAAAACTCCTAAAGGTTCCAAAACAGAAGGAATATCAGCAGTTGATAAAGCATGATTGATTAGGTCGTTAACAGAGGAGTGTCGTAAGGAACGACCATAACTGAATTTACAACACAAACCATGAACACCTTTCTCGTTTACGGTGGATCCACATTTGCAAGTATGGCTTACACAAATTGAACATCCTAGGCGAAGCCCTACTGAAATCCTAAAGGAATCGTTATCCAATAAAGTGCCTTCGACAAACCAATTCGGAACCTGTTGCTACCTATATAACTGAAGACTCCTGCCAGATGGTAGTGGGTTCTTGTAAAAAATCTCGACCAATAGTTATTCATTAGGCATTAGGACCTGGAGCAGCAACGTTCTCCGAACTCTTCAGGGCAGGTTGAATTTCTTTCGCAATTATCGGGTTGCACAGAGCATTGCATTCAGGCTGTCGACGCCTCCTGCAAAATGATACGATCTGCGTTAGCGCTAGAGTATCTCAATTGATAGTTTGCGGATACTCATTACTATTTTTCTAGAAACCAAATGGTGGGAGGGCCCAATATAACTTAAGAATGATGTGGAACATTGGCCTCTGGAAAGTCGAGTTTATTCAGAAGAAAAAGATTTTGATGGAGTCAGAAAAAAATCAGTTTCTTTGTCATTACTAACCAATCTAGAATACAAATCACAAATAGACTGAACTATTTTTCAAAATTCTCGAAATTGGCAAGAGTGAGGATGATCAGATTCTATGAATGAACTCATAAAAAGACTGAATGAATCGATGGACACTTAGGGACCGAAGACATTGAAAATGCTGAGATTGTTGTCTTGAGGATTATTCAGAATGGAAGTTTAGCGAAAACAACTCGAATGATTTTCTGAAAATGTATGTTTTCAAAGATGAGAGCGGACTTCCAAGGGTGAGAACGATGCTTTCATGTTCAGATGGATCTGATTCCTACAAATACCCTATTATATTGAAATTGTTGTTGAAATTGTTATTTCCGTCAACCGATTGCACCCCTACGCGTAACCTTCGGAAGTCTTCGAAAGACTTGTGTGAGCTAGGGAAGACGCAGCCCTTACCTTTTAACGTGTGATGCCATGCACGAGACCGATGACCATGCAAGGCTTTGAATCCTCGACCCTTTGCTCAAAGGCGAACGTTCTACCAGCACGGCCACCACGGCCGAGCTGGTAGAACCTATGAACATAAAATAATTGAGAAGTTAGTTGATGAACATCATTGATTTGCTTGTCATGCTGCGAGTCAAACATAGTTAGGAATTATTCTTGAAAAGAACTGGATAATTAAATGTCGAAAAATGGTAAAGGGTGTTATTGGAAAACATATATCTTGTGTGAAAGATTCAAAAAGGAGACACCTTTAGCACCGATTTCCAAAGAAACATTCAATAATTTTTCTGCAGTTTTTCAAGTCACTGGAACTGATCTGGCAGGTCCTCTTCATTTGAAGAACGGTGATAAATCCTGGATAGTGATATTTACTCATGCAGTATATCGAGCGTGTCATTTTGAACTGATAAAAACTCCACGAGGATTTATTGACGCAATGAGAAGCTTTATTGCTAGAAGGGGAAGGGTTTCCATAATTTATTAAGATAATGGATCTAACTACGTTGGGGCACACAACCAAATGAAATCTTTGAACTGGGAAGAAATTTCAAAATACTCCACAGTTCCACGGATCATCTGGAAATTCAATCCACCCACAGCTGCATGGTCGGGTGGATGGAGGGGCGTATGGTGGGATGTATGGTGGGAGAGATCAGTAAGGATGATCAAAGACAAATTTAGGAAAAAGGACTTAAGACTACGAGGAGCTTATGACATTGTTGTGTGATTGTGAAGTAGTTATAAACTCTCGGCCATGTATTTCGGACTATCCTGAAGAAACAAGCCCTTTACCACCCGTAATGTTCTTACAAAGAGTTGCAAGATCAGATGTAACACACTTAGAATCCATATGCACTGCAAATTTCAATGAGAGAGTAAGATATATACAAAAAATGAGAGATAAAATAAGAAGTCGCTTTAGAAAAACATATCTTACAAATTTGGTACACAATGGTCGATGAACAGCTGAGAGTTTGAATGTAGGTGATGTCGTTTTAGTAGTAGCTAACAATACCGAAAGAATAATCTGGCCTTTTGCTCGAATCCTTGGCGATATATTCTAGAAGACATGAAATGAGTAGAGTTGATAAGATGAAAGTAGCAAGTGGAGAACTAATGATGCCATTTCAAAGATTGTGTCCATTGGAAGTTTCTGCTGAGAGCGAAACAACATTTTAGAGAGCAAGTTCTGAGGCGGCGTTTGGGTAAAGAGTATTTTGCAAATATATAAAATTTTGTGTCAATATATTTATTAGTTGTTGCAATATTTTTTATTTTGTTCATGTCAAGTTAAACGTAAAATGTTTAGTTAACCAATGGTCACTGCCTCAACAAGAACTCAAAGTACCTGTTAACTTTATCGTTGTCAGAGTTACTTTAGCCTATGGTTATATGGAAGCGAGAGGTCATAGAACAGTAAACTTATTGTCAGATCTTGCTAACCATAACTATGGCTTTCAGCCAGAGGTAATAGAACCGGCCCTAAAAGAGCCATAGGTTTCGATGGCTATTGGATAAAGAATGTATTGGTCAATCAAACTAGAATATTTTTTGATCTTGAAGTTGATAAAATATGGGAGGGAGCAACTATGTCTGCACATGTGAAGTCCCATACTGGAGGTTTTCCATGACTCCAAGGGACGAGAGACATCCCGTCTGGACATCAGCCTCATCACGAAAAACTCCTAAAGGTTCCAAAACAGAAGGAATATCAGCAGTTGATAAAGCATGTTTGATTAGGTCGTTAACAGAGGAGTGTCGTAAGGAACGACCATAACTGAATTTACAACACAAACCATGAACACCTTTCTCGTTTACGGTGCATCCACATTTGCAAGTATGGCTTACACAAATTGAACATCCTAAGCGAAGCCCTACTGAAATCCTAAAGGAATCATTATCCAATAAAGTGCCTTCGACAAACCAATTCGGAACCTGTTGCTACCTATATAACTGAAGACTCCTGCCAGATGGTAGTGGGTTCTTGTAAAAAATCTCGACCAATAGTTATTCATTAGGCATTAGGACCTGGAGCAGCAACGTTCTTCGAACTCTTCAGGGCAGGTTGAATTTCTTTCGCAATTATCGGGTTGCACAGAGCATTGCATTCAGGCTGTCGACGCCTCCTGCAAAATGATACGATCTGCGTTAGCGCTAGAGTATCTCAATTGATAGTTTGCGGATACTCATTACTATTTTTCTAGAAACCAAATGGTGGGAGGGCCCAATATAACTTAAGAATGATGTGGAACATTGGCCTCTGGAAACTCGAGTTTATTCAGAAGAAAAAGATTTTGATGGAGTCAGAAAAAAATCAGTTTCTTTGTCATTACTAACCAATCTAGAATACAAATCACAAATAGACTGAACTATTTTTCAAAATCCTCGAAATTGGCAAGAGTGAGGATGATCAGATTCTATGAATGAACTCATAAAAAGACTAAATGAATCGATGGACACTTAGGGACCGAAGACATTGAAAATGCTGAGATTGTTGTCTTGAGGATTATTCAGAATGGAAGTTTAGCGAAAACAACACGAATGATTTTCTGAAAATGTATGTTTCCAAAGATGAGAGTGGACTTCCAAGGGTGAGAACGATGCTTTCATGTTCAGATGGATCTGATGCCTACAAATACCCTATTATATTGAAATTGTTGTTGAAATTGTTATTTCCGTCAACCGATTGCACCCCTACGCGTAACCTTCGGAAGTCTTCGAAAGACTTGTGTGAGCTAGGGAAGACGCAGCCCTTACCTTTTAACGTGTGATGCCATGCACGAGACCGATGACCATGCGAGGCTTTGAATCCTCGACCCTTTGCTCAAAGGCGAACATAAAGTAATTGAGAAGTTAGTTGATGAACACCATTGATTTGCTTGTCATGCTGCAAGTCAAACATAGTTAGGAATTATTCTTGAAAAGTACTGGATAATTAAATGTCGAAAAATGGTAAAGGGTGTGATTGGAAAACATATGTCTTGTGTGAAAGATTCAAAAAGGAGACACCTTTAGCACCGATTTCCAAAGAAACATTCAATAATTTTTCTGCAGTTTTTCAAGTCACTGGAACTGATCTGGCAGGTCCTCTTCATTTGAAGAACGGTGATAAATCCTGGATAGTGATATTTACTCATGCAGTATATCGAGCGTGTCATTTTGAACTGATAAAAACTCCACGAGGATTTATTGACGCAATGAGAAGCTTTATTGCTAGAAGGGGAAGGGTTTCCATAATTTATTAAGATAATGGATCTAACTACGTTGGGGCACACAACCAAATGAAATCTTTGAACTGGGAAGAAATTTCAAAATACTCCACAGTTCCACGGATCATCTGGAAATTCAATCCCCCACAGCTGCATGGTCGGGTGGATGGAGGGGAGTATGGTGGGATGTATGGTGGGAGAGATCAGTAAGGATGATCAAAGACAAATTTAGGAAAAAGGACTTAAGACTACGAGGAGCTTATGACATTGTTGTGTGACTGTGAAGTAGTTATAAACTCTCGGCCATGTATTTCGGACTATCCTGAAGAAACAAGCCCTTTACCACCCGTAATGTTCTTACAAAGAGTTGCAAGATCAGATGTAACACACTTAGAATCCATATGCACTGCAAATTTCAATGAGAGAGTAAGATATATACAAAAAATGAGAGATAAAATACGAAGTCGCTTTAGAAAAGGATATCTTACAAATTTGGTACACAATGGTCGATGAACAGCTGAGAGTTTGAATGTAGGTGATGTCGTTTTAGTAGTAGCTAACAATACCGAAAGAATAATCTGGCCTTTTGCTCGAATCCTTGGCGATATATTCTAGAAGACATGAAATGAGTAGAGTTGATAAGATGAAAGTAGCAAGTGGAGAACTAATGATGCCATTTCAAAGATTGTGTCCATTGGAAGTTTCTGCTGAGAGCGAAACAACATTTTAGAGAGCAAGTTCTGAGGCGGCGTTTGGGTAAAGAGTATTTTGCAAATATATAAAATTTTGTGTCAATATATTTAACAGCTGTAGTAATATTTTTTTATTTTGCTCTCCGATATATTTATGTTTGATCAAATATATCGGAATTATATTTACGTTTCAAGCGTGTGAAATATATAAAAACGTGATTTCCCATATATTCATAATTTCCATCTATTTCATGTCGTCAAGAGATGGCGCTACCTACGCTATTTAATACACTCTCGAGAATATAGTGGCCGAATGATATCGCAGCCGCCAAAATGTCTTTTTTCATTAGTTTTTTTGAAAAATCATTGGATTATTCAAAGTCAAATACCTTAGAACTGAAAAAATTAAATCGTGTAATAACTTGCGTCGGCTACGCCATCTCTTTTGCTGTATATTGTTGTTTTTTCCGTTGACCAGCTGTCGTCCCCTTACGAACTACAGCCCTCAGAAGTTGAAACTTGTGCGAGCTAAGGATTAACGAGGTCTTACCTTTTTACGTGCGATTCTTGGCGACATAAAATAGATCGAATTTATAAATATGTGTGCATTCATGTTTTGATATACAGGGTGTTAATTAAGTACGTTGACAAACTTCATGAGGTGATTCTTTGAAAGTTTTCAGGACGAAAAGTTCACATAAACATATGTCCCAAACGGCTTGGTAAAAATACATTTTTTTCAAGATGTTTTAGAGTTAACTTCGACATTTTCGACAATAATCGGTTCAAATTAGGCAAGTACAATCGATTCAAAATAATGCATTTCTCAAAAAATTCAAAGGGTTCTTCTTTTTTCAGGGTCAAGCTTTGTTCAACCCTTCATAATTTTTTTTCCGCCACCACTGACATATTATGAGAAAGGAATAATCAATGTTGATTCATTTAACATCTTTTTTTTTTCTTGAATTTTTTCATTCACTCGTACGGTTCAGGAGCTATAATGAAAATATTAATTTAAACATTTTCCAGAGTCGCCTAACATTAGAAAATTTGAAAATTATTGTAAATTGATGGAAATATTTTTTCAGAATTTGAAAAATCTACGATGAATAAAAATTATGAAATAAAAAATATGAAGACAAGCTTTTATAAAAAATCTCGAAAAAAATGTATTTTTATCATCCTGTATCTTGAAAACCAAGCCGTTTGGGACATAGGTTTATAAGAACTTTTCATCCTGAAAACTTTCAAAGAACTCCCGAAGTTTGTCAACGTACTTAATTAACACCCTGTATAAGCAACGCTTGAAATGTAAATATATTGACACAAAATTTTATATATTTGCAAAAACAAAAGGTGGGAGAATGCTAAGAATGCAGATTCAGCAGCTTCTAGTTTGGTCCGGAATGTCAGTTGTTTCTGAAAAAAAAAGCATATTCCAAAAATCACCATTACTCACGTATGAGAGTGTACCAGACAATTTCCAAATTGCCACAAGCATGCACTAATCATCTGGAAACGTACCAAACTTGACCATTAGAAGTAATTCAGCGTCCCGACGCGCCGTCCAGATAATTCAATTCATAAATCAGGGTGAGTAAGAGGCTTTTTGAGAATTCATCCGGGGAGAAAGGCAAGGGCAAGGGCGCAGCCCGGTGTCGTGTACTACATATGTATAAATGCTTGTATCACTGGACGATTGTATCGTATAGTGTGTGCAATCAATTTAGGCACTAACTCCGAAAAGGGAGAATTCTCGAGAGGACGTCCAGCGCCGGCAGGGGCGGGGCGGGGAACCTTTCGAAAGGCGCAGATGGAAAAGTGTCCCTTTTTCTCGTGTCCGGTCGCGGAATATTATATGTCCTTTGATATGTGAGATCGGTAGCTATTGGAAATTGCGACCTCGTATTGGAAAATGCCACTTTTCGGTGATCGTTTAGGTTACAGGCATCTCATTTTTTATTCGGTTCACTCTGAATTGATGAATTCTTTCGAAATATAAAGAAACTTATAGAAAAACTTGTCAGAATCGTAGAAATACTAATATGAAATTAATTAAAGAGCTCCATATGGAGACAGATTTCCGATAGAAAACAACAGGTGATAAATAGAATAGAGTTTATTTGACCAAGTTACAATTATGGTTGTTGCAAATCAATCAGTTATATAATGTTAACGAAAATTTATCATCATATACACATAACATATCACAAACAGACAAAAAAATTTCACGGTCGTTACAAGAACATGAAAATGTTGGACATGTATCTGTCAGATATGATTCAATGTCAGTAGTGGCCTTAGACAGAGAGGAAGTTGACTTTTGTCGGGTATCTGCCCCAGTATAAATAGGAATCTATCAATATGTATTTGTGTGAGTATTTCACAAATGCGTTCTCTGTTATAGTCTATTCGAAATATGATATTATTTATTATCGACTTGTAGGGATTTCCGGTAGGAATAGGCCGCAAATACACTGACTTGGCCAAGGCCTTCGATAGAGTTAACCATGAGGTTTTGATCTTGAAATTAAAAGCTTTTGGTTTCACAAACAACACTCTTGATTTCTTGCACTGCTATCTGTCAAACAGAATACAATTTGTGCGATTCAATTATGTATTGTTACGGTTTGAAATCTCCAGTTTGGTTGCTCAGGTAACGCAGCGATAATAGTGCAGGACTCAGTCCTCAAATTACCCTTCAGATTAAATAATATGGATCTGCTATGCGGCTTCTGCAGTCTAGCTTCAGCTTAAAGTGAAAAATGAAACAGTATCGGGTTTAGTGCATCAGCTATCAACTGATGATCGAATCTAGTAAGTGGTCTATTCAGATATTCCCCATTTTCAGTGCTTAGGAGCCCTACAAAACATCATAAATCACCTTCACATTATCATGAATGTGAAGCTATTCTTACATTTAATCAGGTTAGGAAACAGCTGAGTACGATATATGAGCAACTTCCATGATGAGAATAAGCAAATCAACCTTCTATTCATTATTAATTCGGTTTAATCATTCTAACCTAAATGTCATCATTAATGTAAACAATGAAACTCAACATAGAACAATTCAACTTACAAGTGAACTACTTGATCATGATTTGAACTAATCTAAAATCACTGATCCAAGTAATATCATGAGCAAAAGAACCTCAACAGGACAAGTGACAAGTTGTCAGAACCCTACATAGGAAAACCCTTTTTTGTGGAAATCCTTTTCAACCTTGGAGAGGCACATGGCCAGAGGTAGCTCTTGAAAGACAGAATTTCTCTCACCTTTGGTGGATTTGGCCATTTCAATTAGTAGTAACTGAATAAGATCTCCTGTAATCGAGAAGATTAGGAGAAACACTTAGGTGGATCTGTATTATTCCGTTCTCTAAAACGTGCTTCACTCCGAGACATCACTTTAGGCCACCCACCAGTGATGGTGGGCCACCACCATAGGTATGTCTATCTTAGTATCCTAAAAGGTATTCTTTTAATTATTGTTGTTGAAAGCATCGCTCATTACCTTTTGCTTACTCTAGAGGTTCTCGTAGAACTTGCTCGTATAACCGAAACGCTATTTCAGGCCTGTTAGTTCGTGTTCCCCCATATAACTGGACAATTGAAGACTAAGCTTTATCAGCCCATTCAAGCCTACTGTATTTCTGGAAGACTTGTTAATTACTCGCCATCTCCTCGAGGTCTCCTCGAGGTCTCCTCAACGGATGCCGAGTCTTGCCAGAGACGAGCGAACAAGAAGACATCTATAGCTATCATTCAGGCGAGCTCTTTCCATTTATTTGCTTATCCTCTATATCATTGACAATTATTGCTACCTAGCTTCTCACATTATATTGCTCGCTGCTATATTAACGGCTTAGCTAACAAGTATTGCTTACAGCTATTCTTTTAATATCCCCGCTTTGGTGCTAGTTTAAGGTGACGGGTTGGTGCTGGAAAAGATGTCACGATTGCTTATTTTGCTATTAACCAGAATTTGTAGTGCTTAAGTAGAAGTTGTGCACTCCTATGTATATATACATTCGGGTAAAGTAAGTACCTGGTATTAGGTGTATCAAACAATAGTTAAGCTTGCACTTATCTTGCTTCATGAGCAAAGCATCTGTTACTAGTATTACCAGTCCTGAACTATTATTCTGAATAATTCGCCCTCTCCTCCCAGGCTCTGGCTTCGGTTTATACCCCGAATCATATTGTGGAAATGTGCTGAAAACAATTACATACCCAGCGTTAGATTATTATTGAGTATTATTCCACTCCCAATCTACCACTGAACTAACCGGACATTTTTCTCGTTCCACCTATTTGTGTTGCCCCAATTTAGCTCTCCCTGTAGCAGGGATAAACGAAGGTAACAGTATCTTCTTTCGAATTCACCGCTACCTCAGGCGTTCCTCAAGGATCGATTTTGGGGCCTCTCCTCTTCGTGTTATTTGTTAATGATTTCTCCCAGTATATTGAGAATTCTCAATTTCTCCTAAATGCCGATGATCTCAAGGTATTCAGGAGAATCAAAAGCAAGAAAGACTCTGTTAAGCTTCAAGATGACCTCGATAATCTTTCGAATTACTTTTCAGTATCTGACTCACCTCTCAAGGAAGCTAAATGCAAAATAATGAGTTTCACACCAAAGAGGTCACCCACTGTCGATGACTATTACATTAATGGCACCAGTCTGCGGAGAATCGATGAGATGAAATATCTTGGTATCGTTTTCTCTGGTGTGTTCAATTTCTCTAGGCATATTGAATACTTAGTGTCTGAATGTTCTAGGAAATTGAGATTTGTTTTGAGATCTAGCTGTGAATTCAGTCACGATACTTGTTCAGTACTTTTCAATTCCATTGTTTGATCTAAACTAGAATATGGATGTGTCATTTGGAATCCAAAGACTTTTTTACATTCTGATATTTTTTTTTGTTTTTACGAAACTCCCAGGTTTTCGGAGAAACCCCCTCAAAAGCAGATCTTGTGCGAGCAAGGGAGATATGATAGAATAAATCCAAAAACGATATCTAAGAACTCTTTCCTTCAGAAAACACAAGGTCTGGCCCTTATTTATATGTTACTCTATCCATCTATCAGAATTTAATGTCCAACCATTGAAAGAGCGACGTGAGTCCTCGGAAGTAATTTTCGATTTTAACGTTCTTAGAACATTGAAAGCACCTGAAATTCTCCAAATCATTGATTTTAGCGTACCTGACATAAGACTTAGAAGAAGAGACCATCTATTTCGTGTCTCGAACAGTTCTTAACCGATTTATGGTATTCTTAACTATATTATCTTATCTCTATCTGTAGTATTGTATTTTGTATTTTTATTGTATCTTTTACTTTATAATTGTATTTTTGAATGTACCATTATATTAAATGAATTTTATGTATTGAGAAACTCTCAACAACTGTGTAACATGTAAGTGGAAATCATTCTGTTTGTTGCTCAGTATGAATACATTTCTATTCTAATTATAAATGTACTCATTAATTTGAGTACCTGTTACGGCTTATTTCTACCGCAGATCTCTACAAGTCGATAAGTAAGGATATTGTATTTTAGAATAGACCTTACTCGTGGTATTTCACTATGCATCGAAGAATTATTTTCGATTCTCTATAAAAAAATACCTCTTCTTGTCAGTGGTTATCTTCATAGTTGTTATAATTTTTCTCCAAAACTAAGGAAATTATGATTTGTTAGCAACCTGGAGATGTTTTTACTGCAGTTACGTATAAATGTAAACAGACAAACTTCAAACGGCAGTCTATAACCAACAAGCAAAGAGCAGCAATAGGCAACAAACAACAGGCAGCAAACAACCAACAGGCAGAAAACAACCAACAAGCAACAAAAACCAACCAGACACCACAGAACATCAACCACAAATAACAAACAGCAAACAACAAATATTAAATCTTTTTGTTATTCCACGAGCATGAAGAAACATTATTCTAACAATTTTGCACCAAAACTATGAAGTGTTTTTTCTAGTAACCTTCTATATGTAAATTTGTACTGCTTCAAGTTTAAAAAATGAATAGAGATCTTACGTCTTCCATTTGATTCCAAGGATCATATCCCAAGTATAATGTCATGTACTGCTTTTTTATGGCAGTTTTTCTATTCTTCAATTATTCAATTTGTTTTTCAAATATTCACCCTGTGCAAGTCAAGCAGTTTCGTCATGTCATACCAGGTATTGGAGGAACGGTATTTTGACATAGCTACATTTAATTCTACTATTTTTTCAATCTCTGGCTATCCTATATGTGCTACAATACCAAACTGTTGCCTCTAATGCCACGAACAGAAACAATTTTATCCCTTGAAATGAATTCCAAAAGAATTCGCTCGTATTCATGACACATTCTCAATTTCAGCGAGGAGTAGTATATGAATCAAGCCCCGAAACTCACCCTCACTTGAGGAATGAACGCCATCAAATCAGATTACGTTTTATCTTATTTCTAGTGTAAGCTCTCTTCATACTTTCCATTATCATAATTCCTTGCATGTCGTCTCAAGAATTTCACAATGGAAGCTATCCATTAAATCTTCATTTAATTTTCCAACAGCGCCGGAGAATATTCAACATGATATTCTTGGATGCTTTCTTGGTATGTTTCTAGTATTTATGCGCTTTTGGATGTCGTGTGTTGTCTTTGACATTCTCAACTCTCATGTAGAACTTAATATGAATATGTATTCAGAGAAGAAGCATAGGACAAAAGATATAGATCGAGACTATGTAAAAATGGTGGTTCTGATCACAGGGATCGTTGGTTTTTATTTGAAACAGAAATCATGACATGACATGACATGATGACATGATGACATGATGACATGATGACATGATGACATGATGACATGATGACATGATGACATGATGACATGATGACATGATGACATGATGACATGATGACATGATGACATGATGACATGATGACATGATAACATGATGACATGATGACATGATGACATGATGACATGATGACATGAAGACATGACGACATGATGACATGATGACATGGTGACATGACGACACGATATGTTTGTCAGAATCTTTCTATTGGCCTTCACTTGTAAATATTGGAATATTTTTCTCCAAATTTGGATACATTTTGAATGTTTTAAATAATGAAGAAGGTCTAGGAATAGCTGATGATTTCAACTTCAATCTAAATGAGAAGTCAATCAATAAATTCAGATTCTGAGATATGATCAACTCATTCAATGTTGTTTACAAAATGATGTGTAGACAATATTTTAACTAATATTGAAGACTGTGTCTCAGCTGTGGTTTTACTTACGTCTATATCAGATCATTTTGCTCAGAAATCAACATCAACAACTTTCCAAGAAAAATGCTCTTACAGTTACAGGAGTTAATGAATATTTCCCTCATATATAAAATTTCTCAGAAGAGAAATGCAATTATCGAAAAATTACAGAAGTAATTGCATTGCGAAAATATCCCGTTTATATAGACGGAAATCGAATTTTGCGAAAAATTTTATTTTTTATTTTTCGAAAAATCGCGAACTTCCCAAAAATGGAATTCGACAAAGAAGTAACTGGAAAAGGGCAATTTTTTCGACAAAAAAATGCACTCACCCGTAAAATCTAGGGTGGGTCGTCCAACAATAAACCATGTAAAGTTTAAAACATGATATTTTCTTTATTCCTCAATATGAAGGAAAATATTTTGGCATATTCACTCGTAATGTATTGAGTTATGGAAAAATTGAGGTAATATTCACTAGATATCTATATTCTAGCAGAAAAATTTAATTTAAAAAAAAAGTAGCAAGTGGTTCATTGTGTACATGGGTTGGTTCACGATGAACCAGGGTAAATTCAACAATGAACCAGATGGTGCTAACCAGGATTCAGTATATTCAGACTTGGCTGTCTTATGGGTGAATTGGAAAAATGCAATTATAGGTACTTCTTTAGTTTATTGAACAAATTGGTAACTGAAAAATTAAACGTAAAACAAAAATTAAATACTTCACACAGGACTTAATGCAAATTCAACCAACTTATATTAATATCAAAACGATATGTCATGTTTCTATTTTTAGTTCCATGAATTTTTGGAGGTGGAATATTATATTGGATGTCAATTTCTGATTGATGTTCACCTTGCTGAGGATCTGCATCTGCCGTATTACTTACAACAGATAAGGCATTATCTTTGGACATTTCTTCATCAGCTGTATTGATAACATTTTCTGGTTCATGTTCAGGTCGGTCGGTAACGCTTTTTGGTAAAAAATCTATTTCTGTAAAAATGTCTTGATTGTAGAGAAAAATTCCAGTTTTCTTGAAAGCATTTATTATATTTTCGGGCGTCATGGATTTTACATAGGCAGTTCCAACACATTCGGCTATATTATAAATGGTTAGAGGTTTACCAGGATTTCTAAGAAGCCAGGACTCTACAGCCGAGTTATAGTAAACCTTGAATGGAGCATACAAACCAACATCTAAAGGTTGCAATTTAGCTCGTGTGTGAGGGTGTAAGAATCATTACACCAGACTTCTTTGCTAAATTTAAGGCCTCAAGTGACAGATGGGACTCGTGATTGTCCATAATTAGTAAGGCAGGATTTTCCATACTTGCTGATGTATGTTTAATAAAATGCTTCATTACTTCCACAAATAACTCAGAGTTCATCCAGCCAGAAGGATTGGCAAGTCCAAGGGAACCTGAAGGAGCACCTGAAAGCATGTAATCTTTATAATTCTTTCGTGGAAAAATTAATACTGGAGGTAAAGCGTGTTCTACAGCATTGATAACACAGCATGTAGTAACCAGTGTCCCCTTTTCCCCGCTGGCTACTTTTCCAACATTAATTGCTTGCGGTCCAATCACTTTCTGGGGATGCTGAACAGTGGTAGTGGCAGTTTCATCTAAGTTATAGACACGACAACCATTACCAAATGTTACATGCCTATTCATGATGGTTTTGAGTTTGTCGAAAAATGATTTAACATTTTCTTTATTAAAGGAAGTTGTCCTTGCCAAACTACATGGTTCCGGTTTTTTGAGACTCAAATCTGAATGTCTCGCTCTGAAATATCTCAACCAATTTAAACCAGTCATTTCATCTCGTTTTCAACTTTCTGGGATCTTATTAATTTTATTTATAATTGCCATTTGATAAGCAACGCGACGGCACTCTTTCGTGGTCAAACCATAAAACATTAACGCACATTCTTTTACATATGTTTTAATAGCATCCTCTTGATCTTCTGTGAATACTTTATTGACCTCATAATTGAGTGTCAAGTCTTTATTTTTATCGATATAACGTCTCAATGTTGGATACGCCAAATCACATTCTGCAGCTGCTTTACGAATGCTCATTTCACTTCGATGCAAACTAACTGCTGTTATGATAGAATTAGATGTATGCGTCCCCTTGGTTCTTTGTTTGCCTTTACTTCGCGCCATTCTGAAAATAAAAAATGTGATTGGTATACACTGAACCAAAGTGTAGTACACAATGAACCACGGTTCATTGTATAACACGCCTTAATGGTTCAATTTTGTATAAAACCCTCCAAAAACACCGACAAACAACATAATAATTAAACTTTATATACGTCATTTAACAGCCAAAGTAACTCTTAATGACGTAGAATAGATAGAATAATATTATAGCTATCAGTTTTTTTTCTTTTAAATGTTGAAACTTTCCGGAAAAAGTTACGTTGGGGCATACAATTTGGATATACTTAAAAACACGTCTACACAATACGGCAGACAAGATAACTGAGGAGGTAAGAAATGATACATAACCGAGCCTAACGGTCAGCAATGCGACATTAGCCGAAGTCGCCCTTCGTCAATATCGTAATGGTTCAGTATACCATTGGTTCATTGTTGGACGACCCTTCACTTTTCAAAGGAAACAGCATAATAATTCGAAAAATAAGTATATTTTCGGATTTAAAAGGAAATTTTCTATAACATGGAATTCCGTATATTTGAACTGTCTGAGCGAAAATGCAAATTTTCACATTCGGATTTTTTCTTTCAAGTTATATAGGGACTTTTCACAATATCTTTCAGATGTATATCAATATCCAGCGTGGCTCTAGCCAAGATTGTAGTGGTTTCCTTTAGACATTACAAAAAAGTAATTTCATTTTTATAGTAAGTTTTTTGCATTCCAGAGGAGTCATGTTTGTTTTAATTTTAAATTGAGAATTTTTCCTATTTCAATACGAAGTTATTTCATCTATTGCACTGCACCATTTATACCAAGATTTATATAGGAGCAGCACTTGCAGAAATCTGAATCTATTTACTCATATCTGGCTTAATTTCGAGTTACAACTCAGAATTAAGATTTCGAGTTGTAACTCGAAATTAAGACTAATTTTGGGTTATCACTTAAAATTAGCTTAATTTCGAGTTTTAACTCGAAATTAGAAAATCGATAATTTCGAGTTATAACTCGAAATAAGGACTAATTTCGAGTTATAACACGAAATTAGCCATTTTTAGAAATATCGCAAACTTCTACCGGACGTAACTCGAAATTAAGAAGAAAAAAATCGCACGTCCGTTCTAAAATATTTCCAGGTGATCAAAGTCGAAAAATGCAATATGCTATATGGAAGAAAATATAATTTTACGAAAATTTTTATTTTCCATTTTTGAAATATCGCAAACTTCTACCAGACGTAACTCGACGAGCTGATTCTGAATATCACTCCAAAATTTGAATTGGAGAAAGGAGTCACTGGAAACGGGCAATTTTTTCAACAAAAAAATCCGCTCATCCTCAAAATCGACATTTTCTAACTGAATTAGAATGCCAACAAGTCCTTCAATCTGAAATAAGAATTGGAAGCATTACATCTGAGAGACAACTTAGAGTATAAATACGAAGGAGTTGTTTCGTGTTTCGTGATTTTAGAATCTGGTCCCACAACTCCAAATATCCACAATTTCATCATCATGTATTTTCTAATCAAATGGAAATATTTTGTCGAAGCCTCCATCCATTTATTTTATCCATCAGCCTCTTTACAGTCAAATTCAATTGACTTGATGAAAACTCTGCCGGTTAATTATACGAAAGTGTCAAGGGGTGCCATGGATAGACATAAAAAATGATACATCTCCGAACTTATGGTGTGACGTAATGGTCAATTGTGGATGGTTCATTTCGGTGAATTAATCTCCACAGGGGTGAGGTGACATAATGAATTATAGGGCAGTTCCATCATACGTATTGGCAATTTTTCATCTTTGTTTGACTTTTCCTGAAGGGATTAGTGATCGAAATTGATAGAATATACGTTTTCATGTTTAAATTCTCAGAAAAATAAAAGAGATGTTTATCAATTATTCAACATAATACTTAACCCGAACCTTTGATTTTATCAGATCTGGGATATCCAAGTGGATACAAAATGCAACTGAATTGAGTTTGAAATGAAAAATACTTTGAATATCTGCATTCATCACAAACAAAAAGTGATGATGGTTGTTCGATGAGGAAACGTCGGCCAGTAAAACTAATATATGCTCACAAAAATGCTCATAAAAAGTTTCATTAAAGAATTATTTTGTATCTTGCCACCCAGCTTCTTGGATAGTACCCAACCTGGAAAGTGGCTCGTCCCTATAACTTTTTCTTTTTTGAAGATAATGGAATTGAATTAGGAGGATCTATATAAGACATAAAACTGCAACTTTTGACAAATAACTCAATTTCATGCAACTTTTGGTTCCACCGAAGGTGACATAAACTTTCGATTTTCAAATGAGACACCCGGTATACTTGACTTCTCTTGCCTCCTTATGACATACTGAATACAACCATGTGTTAGTTGTCACTTTTTGTATCCGAATTTTATTTTTGTATTGAAATGTATTCTTTATTCTAGAGGGCTATGGATATTTTCAAATCACTAATGTCAGTCCTAAAATATTGAGAATAATACAACTTTAGTGTTTTTGATCAAAATTTATCTGATATGCAACATTTCATTTTAAAATTTCTATTACTATCTTTCTTTTGAATTGCAACATAATGGCTCGTTGGGTTAAGAAAAAAGAGCATTTGATTACGATTAATTTGACACTGCACATTATTAGGATTCAAACAAACTTCCGTTAAAAAACTTTGAAAGATTAAATTAGAAATCTCTCGAAATGATTTTAAGAGATTAAAATAAGATTTACATGCATCGAGCATCCTGTAACCAACACAACTTATGAAACAAGATCAATAATCCAAAATGAAATATTTCGTTGCATAAATATTATCATAAACATGCTCTTTAAATAATTACACAATAAATACCTCATTTATATAGTTTTGGAGAAGAGGGGTAAAATAAGAAGTCGACCTCCTTAATGGTTTTGTTTTATCAGTTGTGTTTGTCACAGGTTGCTCGATGCATTTAAATCATATTTCAATACCAAAAGATGCTTTATTTTATAAAACGTCCAACGTTGTTTTTTGAGTTTTTTATCGGAACTTTGTGTAAAATCTATCAGTGTGTGGTATCAGATTAATCTAATAAAATAATATTTTTTCCTAACACGACGAGCCACCATGTTGCCATTTAAAAAAAATAGAAATTTATATTTAAAAATTTAATTTCACACTGCACATACATTTTGACCGAGAACAGTGATGTTGTATTCTTCCCAAAATTTAAGGGCTGCAATTAGTGCTTAGAACGTATTAGCATTTTAAATTAAAAAATAAAGTACAAAATAAAAAAAAATTGGCTACAAAAGGTGACAAATGGTACAAGGTTGTACTTAAAATATCATGTGGAGACAAAAGAGGTGAAAATATACTGGATGTCCCATTTGAAAATCGAAAGTTTATGTCACTTCCAGTGAAACCAGAAGTTCCATGAACTTGTCAATAAACGCAGTTTTATGTCTCATGCAAATACTTTAAATTTCATTCCATTATCTTCAAATACAAAAAAGTTATTGGGGCGAGCCACCTTCCTCGCACACCCGTTATACAGGTCAGAATGTTTTTCACAATTTCTTCAGGATTTTTCCAATTTTCTTTTCGAGCGTGTTCAAATTTTTTTCGAAAATAAGGTGGTCTGAACGCTCCGACTGGCATTTTTTGCCAAAATTTGCCAAACTTCCGAAACCATCTGAATTCCTACGTGTTCTCTACCCACCCTTCTGGTGGGCAATAGGCTTAAATTATTTGAAATCAAATAATGAGGCATTCCGATGTTTTCCACTCTTTCAACGGGTTTTTTCGATTTTATTTTCTCTAGTTTTTGCAGCAATTTTCCACGTCTTAGGGGGAGTAGATGGAGCAACAATTTTTACAATCAAATTATGCGACTGTTTGTTTAAGAATAAAAAAAAAATCTCCGACTCCGAATTTTGCGATTACTACAGAATCGAATGCTTTAGACATGGTACAATTATTGCTAATAGGCCGAAGTGACTTAAAGTCTTCAGGATTGGGAATTTTGGGTAGAGGAACATTGAAAGTGTTTTTCGAAATATTTTTTAGATAGCGGGACTTGGTATATTTTTGAAACAATGGTTGGAGACAAATTATTACTAATTATAGGTACAAGGTTTATATCGAGATACATACAGGGTGATTTACCTCCACTTTCACAAAATTTGCCAGTGTGCTCTCCTCTCAAAAAGAAGTTGAAAACCAAAATGAATTACAAAAATGGAACAAAAAATTATCTGAATAATGTTTAGGAACGCGCCGCCACTGGATAGAAACTGCATACGTTGGACCGCACAGGCTCACTTTCCCTCCCTCTTGATTCTATATAGAAGGAAATCGAATTTTGCGAAAATTTTAATCTTACATTTTTCGAAAATTCGCAAACTTCCCAAAAATTGAATTCGACATAGGACTAAGTAGAGAATGCCATTTTTTTCTAAGAAAAAATGCACCCACCCAAAAAATATCCATTTTCAAATGAATCAGCATTTTAATTCGAAAATCAAGTAGGTATATTTTCGGATTCGGAAGGAAATTTTCAACAGTATTACCACAGGTGATTGAATTTTTGCGATAAGTCTGTCGATTCATTTCTGAACGAAACTGAATTGCTTCGAGAAAACACAACGAGTCCGCAGGACGAGTGGTTTTTCTCGATGTAGTTCAGTTGAGTTCAGAAATAAAAGACATACTTATGAGATATAAATTCAATCACAAGTGTAATTTTATTGGACTATTTCACAAACACGGTGAAAGGTAAGCAATCTGAAATTTGGCAGAATTGGACAAAATTAGCAAAAAAGTTAATCTGAGAAATTAATAGACCAATAAATAGGAAACATTGATTAATTCGATAGAATTTATCCCAATTCTGCTCGTTTTTAAATACGTTCGTAGCGTCATTACTTATATTTGACGAACTGTCATATATACGAAGCTGAAAACACCGAACTTGACAGACCAATCAGAGTCAAGGGTCAAGTTCGGTATTATCGATAATCCGAACTTGACTAGAGCTTCTGATTGGTTCATTTGGCTAGTGTGTGAAATAGCCTATGAGGTGGAATTCCGCATATTTGAATTATTTCCAGGAGATCAAAGTCGAAAAGCGTAATATGCTATATGGAAAGAAATCGAATTTTGCGAAATTTTTTATTTTCCCATTTTGAAAAAACTTCCATTAGACGTAACTCGGCGAGCTGATTCCGAATATCACCTTATAAATCGAATTCGACAAAGGAATAACTAGCAAAGGGCAATTTTTTCCTTGACAAAATCCACCTATCCACAAAATAGACATTTTCCTAATGGCTTAGCCTTCTAATTCGAAAAACAAGTACATTTCAGCAAATTCCATCGATGTTTTTAAACCCTTTGGCGATATCGGCCTTTTAAGACCATATAACCTAATTTGTATTTTTCGTGGGTAACTTTTAACTGCTGTGGCATAGCCAAACACTTGGAATAACGTTTGATAAATCTCATTATTGAAATAGAGATGAATCTCAGATGAGGCACAATGTAGTTGTAGTGAGGTTTTAGTTGAAAGGCGACCGAACGTTTTGAAGTCGAAGAAGGAACTGTGTCTATCGATTGTGACTTACTATTTCTTACTGGAAATTCCCAGTCGAAACCTTAGTAAAAAAGGTTTTGTTTCGCCTTGAAACCCGTAAATAAAACTGCATGCTGAAAGATCATCGTAGGGATTTCCTATCAATTACAAATTTGGAAAACCAGCCGAGCTAGGTAAGCTTGGTACCTATTAAATCGGATATAATGTTATGAGCTGGAAAATCCTGGTTTGTTTTTATGAGTTGTCAATTCCTGGTTTGTTTGTAAGATACGACATCTTCACTGGATTAAATTTGAACTATATACAGGAGCTTAGAAATAAAATTTGAAATTGAAATATGTGAAATATTGACCTAATTAATAATTCACATGTATTGAGTATAATATACAAATGGGATAATTTCCCATAACCCCTTTATCTCCGTGCCTAGTCCTTTCTGATTTTTCGGTCGATTGGAAGTAGGTGAAAATTAACCTTCAAGATCTCATTATATTTTTTATTAGTTTTTTTTCTTTGGTGTTTTGGCATCGACTGCTATGGTCATTAGCCATGTGTTCTTTATAGGCCTTGTTACTAACTCCATACGCCACTTTAGGAGCAGCACTGTTAATTGGAACGCAACAGTGAATCGTGCTTTTATTAGTTACTAGTGAACCTAATAAAAGCGTGTTAATAATAAAAATCAACTCATGAAATCAAAGTTCGGATTGTCCACTACACGTGATCAATAAAAAAAGTCCAATAAAATATTCTGCTCCCACAATTTTTCGTTTCAACTCGACAAAATCATTGGTCGCCGTTCCGCTGGAATGAGCTCTGTATATTCTCAGATCCGAGTATAGTGGCGTAAATATTCAATAGATTGCAAAAAGTAAAAAGCTTTCCAGCCGAATCGCCTTCCCTTCACCCAATATGTAATACTGACCCCTCAGGGAGCAGATTTTCAATGTAGACATTGTGAAACGAGAGTATTCTAGTATGCGATGGACTCAAGTACCTGTTCATCAATAATGCACTATATCCAATCTGATACATTTGTAGCATGTGAATCACTACTGTCGTCCAGCTGAAAACAGTTCAGAAGGGACAGTTTGCCGACGAATGTCATAGTCGGGACCGAATTTATTCAAAGAGGGTACAATTTGTGACATGCATTTTTGAGGAATAGATCACAAACGAATTTCTTCAGACAGATTTCCATCGATATTTGACAAGAGGTAGTTTGACTTCACGTGGTAAAACAAAAATCCATAGCAAATATATCCTTAAAATCATCAATTAGATCCTCAGTTTCCATTTTCTCCTGAACGGCGAGGTCAGTTCCCAAATCGTTACATTCTTCAATATCGTTCTCATTTTCTTCCATTTTGTAGGGTACCATATCCCAAGTAGCACACCTATATTGGTAGAATATTAGTACAATATTGTGAACATATTGGCAAAATATTTGAAATGCAATATTGGCGAGAAAAAAATGTGAACAATCGACGATATTGTTCCAATATTACTTGTATAATATTTGCAGAATATTCTCGAATCAATATTGTCCTCAAAATATTCAGCGTTATTGATACAATATCGCTGGTACAATAGTCTGAAAATATTCAAACGTTATATTGTCCAGAAATGAAATGTGGTTTTGGTCAAATAATGTTTAGACATTTCAAAAATTATTTTGGTGGAATATTCTTGAAGTAATAATGACCAAAAAATATTAATTGATATTGGAACAATATCATTTGGGTATATTGGTGCAACATATGCCTTGGTGAATTATTGAATGTCTTTTAGTTTAACAAGGTGACACCAGAGTCTGCCTTTTACTTAAAACAGTAAGCTGTCTTGAAAATAAATTTTGTGAAGTATTTAACATAATTTCATATGTTTCAGAAGACGTTCTGTATGTAGAGCCACCCGGCGGATTTTTATCTAGGTTTGATTATAATATAATTTTAATATGGTTAATTGCATATTCTGCCAATATTCAAAATTAATCATATTCTAGATGTCGGAAACAATATGGAGGCAATATTGTTCTAACGATATCGGTAAATATTATTGAACCAATATTGACCCGATATAAGTAAATCACACTTGGATTCACAATATAGTTTTTATTCCTAGAATCGATATGCGAAGAATATTGGGATTGCAATATTCATTCTAGATGTTGAAAACAATATGAACAAATAGTATATTATATAACAAGGAACTAAAGTAAATGTTTTAATCCCGCACGTGATGTTTATTGCCTGAGAGCTCATAGAGCCCGAGGGCCGATAATCAAATAAGGGATAAAATATCTCTTTAGTCCTGAGGCATATAAGCTATTTTTTGCACTTCCCAGTATCATAACTTTCAACATTGATACAATTAATAATTTTGATGAGTTATATAAACACGGTACTTAGATTACTCAGTAGGTAACGTTATAGCAACAGAGTCAACAAAATTTTTCAATTCAGGGACATTTCAATTAATACGGGACTGAAGTTGGCACTTTATTCCCAGAATATCATTCAACCAATATTGACCCAATATGATTTATTACAATTTGTTGGGTATAGTTGAAATTATATTCAACCAAGGTGCTATCAAACTTGGAAATACAATATAGTTTTCGATCCCTAGAATCGATATGACTGGATTATTGGGATTGCAATATTTATTCTTGATGTTGAAAACAATATGTTGACAATATTGTATTGTCGTAAATATTTAGTACTGCCCTTTGAATTGTTTTAGTGCATTGATCCATTCATCTTATTGTTTATTAATTCGTCCACGATATAGAAGTTCATTGTCATATGCGACCGACATTGAAATTAGCGAAGTCGCGTGACGAGCTAAAATCGTTGACCGAATGAAATAAACATATTTCCTTATATAAATACAAGAGGAATGGATCGAGGAGATAGTTAGTAATAGACTCCCATAGAGGAGAGAGCCCTAGCGCTCAGTCAGCCTTATAGGCTAGGCCCTTTTGGCCTTAGCTGTAAGTATTAGTTAAGTGATAGGTTTAGGTAAGAGTTTTATTTGTATCCCATATTTTATTATTGAATGTCCCTTATTTTAATTGTGTATATAACTTTCCCCAGTATCCCTGTTGTTCTATAATAAATATTTATATTCCTTTGCTACCACTTGCGTTTCAATAGCTACCATCTGTAGCTACACCCCAAGTCGCAGTTAGTATAAGGGAAACAACCCTTTATACGGCTCAGGATGGTACCCTAGTAGCCCTAGTCGCGACAGTATTATCGATATTGGTAGAAATTATTCAACCAATATTGACCCAATATCACATGTGACAATCTACATTCAGAACAGGTTCAACCAATATTCCACCTAAATGTTATCAATATAATACTGTTTTTTTAATATTCACCAATATCGGATCAATGTTTTTTATACATTTGAAATATGTCTATATTGGCCCAATATGATAGATTGGTGCATATAATTTTTGAGAAAAAAAAGTAACAGGCAAGGACCAGATGAAAAATGTTGTTGAGGTTCCAACTTTAGGGAAAAATATTTAAACACGAAACCACACAAAATGGTGAAATGGGGATGCAGTTTGGGGGTTGAACACGCGGCGACAAAACGTGACTTCTTAGCGGAAAATGTTCAATGGCCAAGTTTTGTTCTGTTCAATTCCGGGTGGTTCCTAAATGTCAACATCAACGATTCGTTGCTCTTGGGATTCCAATCTACAATAGTACTTCTATATCACTTTGCATTTAATTTCTCTCCATTTCTAGTTCAGCTGCAGGGTCTAAATTTTACAGAAAACTAGATCTTCCACTTCAATAGAGCTTTCGTCTGCATTCCTTTATAAATAAACCTCATTTTTCCTATTAACTTTGTGAAAACTTTTTTCAAATTTAAAAAATTTCTTCTTTTTACCTAACTTCCATTGTTCATTTTCCGTGTGTGTTCTGAATCTGGTTAAAGTCAATGACACATTACGGCTAGACTCCGTTATTTACGTTTCGAGGTGCGGTCACATTCTAAGCACATTTTTTTGCCGCAGAAAATAGTTGCCAGTCTACCCAAAAGTCGGCAAAACTGAGTTTCTGCTGAATTATCTGCTTGAATACAATGTATTTAAGCAGATAATTGCCGCGAAATATGCGGCAGTAAAAATTGTGTTTAGAATGTGACTCTGTGCTGACCGCATCTCGAAATTTAAATAACGAAGTCTAACGGTAATATGTCATTGGTTAAAGTAGGCCCCTTTTTGTTTTATTCATATATATTCCTCATTTTTCCTATCAACTATTTGGCTTATATTATATTTTCCTAATTTCACATAATTTTTTCTTCGTTTATCATTATTTCGCGATCTGAGCAGAGCATTCAACTGCGTTGATTACAGAAAAACTATTAGCAAAATTGTTATTATATGGTTTGCGAGGTGCATCCTTATCCTAGGATTAATCATATATCTAGAAAACTACAAACAAATTTTGAATTTTGAATGTGGTCAATGAAATTCAACAATTCAACTCGGATAGTCCAACTTTTTATACTTTATGTGAATCACCTTCTGGTGTTACTGTTGAAACTGTTTGAGAACTTGGATCATTCATATCACTTGACAGTTTTTTGGAAAGATATGGTTGAAGGAGTGAATTTACGAAATCATAATTGATACCATTTTCTCCAGTTTGCTCGACTAGAGCATAAGTATTATTGTGTTAATATTTTTGTGATTCTCCCATATTCAGACGTTCATTACTTCAAGTACCTTCCAGTTTGCCCGACATAACATTTGTTACAGTTATTGTAATTGATTTTATATACAGTGCGTCTTATTTTAGTCCCTTCCCCCTTGTTAACTATGAACGGTTTGACTCACAGACATGAAGAGGGCCGCACCGACCCTCGGCAGCGCCTGTTTGTTTTGGCGTAGTGTTTCGAGGCAAACAAATTTTGTTATTTTTTCTTTAGACTGAAATGAGTTCTCTAGTTTGATAGTATTCTCGTCAATAGATGAAGAACGGTTAGCTTCTGCTTGTTAATTACAAAGAAAAAGAATACTCGAATTAAATTATTCACAGTCTTTATTCAATTTATTTTCAAAATGGCTGTCTTTAATTTTCTAATAATAAAGTTGAAAAGATACAGGGAAGAATTATTCACTACATTGAAGAATTGAATCCGAGAGCCCAATTTGTCTTCTCTAACGGGGCTCACCTTTTTCACCTTCTTAATTTGGGAATCCACTCTGTCCTACCAAAGTTCATTTCTAACATTTTCATAATTTTTGAGACACTTCTTAGAGAGGTGAGTAGTTACTTGACGATTTCTCTTGCCTTTTCTATAAGACTTTCGTCCAAACGTAGCAGATCAGATAGAGCTAATTCTTCTGAAGATCTTCTGTATTCATTGATGAAAATATGCCATTCTGAGAGATCACCAGAAAAATGAGGTAGATCTTGCATTTTATATAGTAACAAAATTATGTTGATTGAATTCGTATTTTCAACATACTGCTTGAAACCATCAGTGTTTACTGGATTGTCTCCTCCACCTCCAACAGAATGTGGATAGACAATGTGGATAGACGAAGGCGAAATATTTAGTGAGCCTTCTTTATATTCTGATTGGATCTGCTTTTTCTCCACACATTGTTAAGATTCATCGACCCAGTTACTTGAGACAGAAGAATTTTCATAGTAACGTTTGGAACTAACAGCAAACACTAAATCTTCATTAGCCACACTGCTTGTTTCACTTTTCTCTACTAATTTTCTTTGTATTTCAGTTTCCTTCATCAAGTATTGACGTTCTATTTCCAATACTTTCAGCTTGTCTCTCGATTCTTTTTCGTCGAGGTTTTTTTGTTTCCCCATTAAGGTCAATTAAAGATTCAATTTGGAAATACTACAATTCTTCGACTGGGTAGACACTCACTCCTCTGCTAGATTTATGTGTTACTACTTTAGGAACAATTGTCGACTCCAGATTGTTGTTGTTGTTGTTAAAATTGTTATTTCCGTCAACCGATTGCACCCCTACGCGCAACCCTCATAAGTCTCCGAGAGACTTGTGTGAGCTAGGGAAGACGCAGCCCTTACCTTTTAACGTGTGATGCCATGCACGAGATCGGTGAATCGGTGGATCGAACCCACGACCCCACGCATGTGAGACGAACGCACTACCAGTTGACCATCACGGCCCATCTTCAGTGATGCTGTTAGGAACCTCTTCTTACAGATTTCTTACAGATGCGATTTTTCATACAAGACTTGTATAGCCATCAAAACTCAGGGCTACAATTGAACGAAGTTCTGTATTGTCTGAAACTGCATACTTTAGTGGTGGGTGCTTCTTCCACTCCTTCGTACTTTCTAAAGTTAGCTTGCTCCTGATTCGCTTTTTCGCTCTATAGTGGTTCAAATTTACTTCGATGGACCAATGTTATTGATTTCTTCGATGAAAAAACTTATTTGGACTGTTTTTCGCGCTTTCATTCAATAACTTTTTACAATTCAAAAGTAGTTGACTTTTTATCTTTACAACTGACCAATCAACAAATTCTTTTTTTTTCTTTATGGGACAATTGATATACAATAACAGAGTTCAAACATATCTCCATTCAATCTTCAACAGGAACAGCAGCGGTTACTTTGATGTTAACGCAGCAGAGCTCATAATTAATGTAAACTAAAACCAGAGACGAAAAAATTTGGTCAGTGACAGTCAGTCCAATTTTAAAAAAGGTTAATTTAAATCACAGACCTAAAAAATATTATCTTGCAGTTTTATCAAACATGACTATAATTCTAGAAGAAATCACACTCGACGCGCGTTTCGCCAACAAAGTTAGCATCTTCAGGAGCTAAAAGCTTGATGTAGCTTTTGGTGTTCGGGTAGGTTTTTTTTTCTTGAATTGTATTCACACCAAAGGTTCCAAAATATTCATTTACCTATTCGATACATGACTATGACTGATATACACGATGACCATGATCGATACACGACTATGAGGAATGCTATTGTGTAAAAATTTGTATTTCAGTAATTGTCGCTGGCATTTTAATAAGATTAAGGGCGCCTCCGGCGCCCCTAGAGCCCTTTCGCCTATATGCGCCGCACACTTCGCACACATGGGCGGCGCGGTACTGGACATGAATCAAACACCATTTTGATTGGTATCACCGATACTACTTACTGAAATAAAAGACAATGTGATTACTTGATAGAGGGGCGGGGGATCAAATCAATTCAAAAATATCAAATGGCTTGGTGGTCAAGTTACACATCGTTGAAAAGAGAATATCAAAAATCAAAAATTTTTTGGATTTTGTTAATATTTTTTTTTACTATATGCACTCGAAATATTGAGTATAAGATAAGTGCGAATCTAGAGCAATGGAACAAAAATTGTTTGAATGGTAATACCGATACTACGTTTTGGGAGAAGATACATTGCAATTACTTGACAGATAGCGCTGGGGACATATCAACTTGAAAATTTCGTAATGCAAAGAGATCGAAATTGTAGAAATACGTATTACCAAAAATAAAAAAGAATTGTATGATTGAAAAGAGAATTGAATTTTCTTTTCGACGATATACAGGGCAATTCAAATTCGACCCCCACCATTGGGATCTCCTAAACTACAGGAGATACGTCGGAGCTTAAATTGGGACAAAGTTGCGTATTCTGGTGCTTAACGAAATACTGTTTTGAAACTTGGAAAATTCCGAGTATTTCCGGAAATATCGGGAAAAAACTGAAAATCGGAATTTTCGCTTTTATTTTTTTCTATCGTTATTTGACAACATAGCTCAAATCCAAAAGTACATTTTCATTGATACTTTTTTTTCAGCTACACGTTTTCATGTTCAGATTTACTATCCGACGTTGATGTATAATTTGTTATGATTTGCACTTCTGAAACCACAGATATTAAAAAAAACAACTTTATCTGAGATGGTCATGACTCCATCGAAAAATTTTGTTTAATAAACAAAAGTTGTCAGAACTCATTAAACATCATAAGTTTGCACAAATACTTCAGTCGAAATGTCCTCATTCTCAAATGAAGAAAAACGAGATATGTTGAAACTTTATTATAAATTTGATAAGAATAGTACGAAAACAACACAAATTTATTTTGCATTATATCCGGAAAGACAACAGCCGGATAGAACATTATTCGGAATTTTGGGCAAACACTTGGCTGAGTGTTCGAATTGATGGCATTCCTCTTGAACACATAACCGAGCTCGTCGTCTCAAATTAAGAACAGCCCTAACAATATCCCTTCTTCTGATAGACCGGATTTGCGTGATGATATTGTCTCTAAGTTCATCTACTGTGTCATATTCTTACTCTCCATAGATTCTGTTCTTTTAAGTGCCCCACAAGAAAGTATCCAAAACTGTAAGGTCAGGTGACCTTGCCGGCCACCTCACTGGTCCAGAATTTCCTAACCACCTATTAGGAAATCTTTGGTGTAAATATTCCAAGTATTCGGTCGTCATAAATTCCAGCCCACACATTCAAACGAAACCGAACTTGTGGTCTGACTTCTCTGAAGTGTCGTGGATTATTTTCATTCCAAATGTGCTCATTATTTCTATTAAAAACACCACAGTTCGAAAAAGTACTTTCGTCGGTCCAAATAATGTTTTTCAAGAAGTTTGTAGGGTCTACCCTATTCGAGAGCCAGCTACAAAATTTCATCATTCTCTTAGGATCACCTGGATGTAATTTTTGTGAAATATGTATCTTATAACATTTCAAACCACTTTTTTTGAATTCCCTCCAAACGCTCGTCTGTGGCACATCCATTTCTGCCGAGACTTGATGTGTTGATTTGAAAGGATCTGCATTTATCTAAAAAAGTACCAAAAATAATTATACTCCTTCGAATATGGAATGGACAATTATTTTACCTCGGCTAATAAGTTACGTCTAATATTTTGTTTCATTCTGCTTCCATATTTCATTCTTGGTTTTTGAAACGCACCGTACTCAGCCAAGTGTTTGTCCAAAATTCCGAATAATGTTCTATCCGGCTGTTGTCTTTCCGGATATAATTCAAAATAAATTTGTGCTGTTTTCGTACTATTCCTATTAAATTTATAATAAAGTTTCCACATATTCTGACAACTAGTGTTTATTAAATAAAAGTTTTCGATGGAGTCATGACCATCTCAGATGAAGTTGTTTTTTTTTTAATATCTGTGGTTTCAGAAGTGCAAATCATAACAAATTATACATCAATGAATTCAGAATGAGAATCACTATTTTTCTGTACCTATAGAAAAACAATATGGCGCCCATAACTGAAAAAAAAGTTGATGATGAATGCCAGAAGACGAAACGTCGGATAACAAATCTGAACATGAAAACATGTAGCTGAAAAAAAGTTTCAATGAAAATGTACTTTTGGTTATGAGCTATGTTGTCAAATAACGATAGAAAAAAATAAAAGTGAAAATTCTGATTTTCAGTTTATTCCGATATTTCCGGAAATAGTCGGAATTTTCCAAGTTTCAAAACAGTATTTTGTTAGGCACCAGAATACGCAACTTTGTCCCTATTTAAGCTTCGACGTATCTCCTGTAGTTTAGGAGATCGCAATGGTGGGGGTCGAATTTGAATTGCCCTGTATAATTTGACCCCATATGATATTTAAAATTTTTAAATGATGTGCTCCCCAGTGCCCCCTATCTGGCAATGTCAATGTCTTCTATTTCAAAAAGTAGTATCGGTGATACCATTCAGAATGGTTTTCATCGCATGTTTTTTCGTTGAACCGTTCAAAAGTTTACAGGGAGAGGGAGACTAAAAAAGCGGCACTGTATAATATTGTAATGTAGCTATAAAAGAGTTGTTTCCTTATGCAGTGAAAAATAAAACAAGTTTTCCTATCGTGTTATCATTTTTAGCAGTAATTTTCAATTGTTCGTCATTCAACAATATTGCAATTCATCCCGAGAGATTTTTGAAATTTGATTTTTTATAATATTTTTCTGTTATTTTTGTTGCTGAATCATCTGAATCGAGGATCTTTATTCTCGTGAATGATTATATTGATAAATGATATTGGTTGATTATTTTTGCCAAGGTATTGTTTAATTAATTCTGAATTCTTCATGTGGCATCATGGTTCCAAATTGGAAAGTGCTCTCGTTTCAAATATCTTATAATAATGATATCATATTGTAAATTATGATGCAATAAATGATTCACATAATTGTCATTCATAATGATACATCGTGGGAGGTAAAAACTATTTCATTATACAGTGTGTCCCAGCAAAAACTTGTCACCCCCAAAATCTTCGAACTCGTGAAAAAAATTGAACATCGCTCAGACCCGTCGATTTTTATTTCAAGGGGGAACACTTTCACCAAATACACCATCATGGTGTTGTCAACCCCCTCATCCCAGATACTTTTATTTTTCATCACCTAAAATGTTATCATCGTAGGAAATGATTCAAAATATGAACCATCCAGTTCCATACAGAAGTATAAGCGAATTTCGAAATATCTTCGCACATCGCTCAACATTTCTGGAGGCACTGCAAGACACTCCACAACAATTCTCCTTCGTAAATCATTTAGCGAAGTTGGTTATGTAATATAAACTTTGGAATTCAAATGACCCCATAAAAAAGTCCCATGGTAATAAATCAGGAGATCTAGCCGGCCATTCCAATCCATCTCCCTGTGAAATTGTCATCTAAAAATTGACGTATAGGTGCAACAAAATGTGGGGGAGCTCTATCTTGTTGAAAGGTGAGCTGACCTACAATATGGTCTCCCAGAATACCAGAATGAGTTATCATGTACCAATGGAGATTTACGTCACTCCAGTATCTGCAGTTGTGCCTGTTCACATGTCGATTCAAATAAAAAGAAGATTTGTCAGAAAAGCACACATTGTAGAGGTAATTATTATCACCAATCAATAATTGACTCATGATTTCACAAAACTCTGTAAGTCTGTCAGGATCATCTTCATTAATTATTTTACATTTTGCATTTTACAAGGATGGCATTTTGCTTCTTTCAGAATTCGACGTACCTACACTGCTTTTAGAAACTCTAGAAATAGTCTCAAGTTGTCCTGAAGGTTGAATGTTGTCCATCACTGCATGTCCTACAACTGCAACAGCGACTCATTTCTCATAGGCTTCTCTCGTTCATGTTTTTCAATCAGCACTGATCCCGACTCCATGAACTTATTCATCAATTGAGGCACGTACTGATGTCGGTCCCACGCCAAAACAGCGAATGTGCAAATTTCAGGGTCTTGACTTCAATATGTTAAATACTAATTTTCTAACAAAATTTTCATTTCCAAACTCACGAATGTGCTATTAGGTTGTTTACTGTGATCGAGAATGAATTCGCAAATGTGAAAACTTACCAAGGTTTTCAAAGCAAGAAGCACGAATATTCTTAAAACTCTTCTCATTCGAAATGACAAATTGCACATTCGTGATTTTGGCATGGAACCGACGAATGATGTGGTTTTTTCTGGGTGAATTTCATTGAAAAATCTAGCCGTAGCTCTAGCATATCGTCCATTTTCAAAATACGCAGCTACAATGGATATTCTCTCTTGTATAGTATTAATTTTCGAAAGGTTTCAAATTGTTGAATACATCAAATACCAAGGCGTAAACAAATATATGCGTATACAAAAACACATTTTTTTTATAAAAACGTCCGTCTCACCTTCTAAACGATTATTTCTGACAGCATATTATTTTTCAATACAGTGGAGTACGATGATAACATTTTAGGTGATGAAAAATAAAAAAGTCTTGATAAAACTTAGTTTTCATTAAAACTTCAACAATACTTGATCGATCCTCAATTTCAGTACACCGATATATTTGGAACTGAATTCTTTTCAAAATGATGTATCAGAAGTATAGCAGTCCCATTGAAAATTCTGAAGTAGGGGGTGCTGGGGCTGAGGGGGTTGACAACACAATGTATGTATGTATGGATGATGTATTTGGTGAAAGTATTCCCCCTTGACATACAAATCGACGGGTCTGAGCGATTTTCAATTTTTTCACGAGTTCGGAGATTAGGGGGAGACAAGTTTTAGCTGGGACACACTGTATGAGAAACCCATGTTAAACAGCCCTGAGGATGAACTCATGCGAATTCGGTGGGCAAGAAAATACGAAACGTCGGCAAGAAAATAATCTCTTTTCTTCAACGTATAGATACTGATCCTTTTCCCTAACAACTTCCGACATAAATATTTATAATACTGGACATAGACTGGGGTCCTGTGGGAAAATCCGAGTATGGAGAATGTTCCTTCAGGAATGCGAAGCAGTTTCTGCTTTTTTGTCTATATTGAGGGCATAACAAAGAACTGTGGAAGAGTGGATTATGTTTTCGACAGTTATCACACGCTATCACCGAAAAAACCTGAGAGAATGCAACGACTAGGTAGCAGTATTGTCATACATATCGCCCAAATATCTGAAAATGTTCCATTGCCTGTACAACTCTGCAATTTCTGGGGGTCTTCGAAGAACAAGCGGAATTTACAATTGTTTATTGCCAATACATTGATAGCTTCTTGAACTGAAACACCATCTAATACCAATAACACTTTTGGCGCTATTTATGGTGATGAAGAAGATGAGGTCATCTTCAATTGCACATCTGTGCAAGGTGGAAGGCAAGTGAACCATTCAAAATTAAATTGTATGTCGATAGAGGAAGACTTCAGAATAATGATTAATTCAAAACAGCCTGAGTGGGTTTAATAAAGTCGTTTTCGTTATTGCAGACACTGACATGATGGTGTTATCTTCGTTTGACTGGGTCACTCTTCATGAACTTAGTGCTGAGGAACTTTGGGTGCGCACTGGAGTTGATGATTTCACGCAAATTTTGCCTGTTCATGATTTTCACAAACAAATTGGACAAAACTTATGCTCTTTATTTCCAGCTATTCACGCACTATCTGGATCAAATTATACGAGTAAATTTGACAACAAAAAATCAGCTATCAATGATGCATCTTTGCCACACTTGGAACTAGTGCTAGTATTACGAAAAGGGCCATCTTGTAAGTCTTTAGACGAACTCAGATTATTGCTGTATTACCAATGTCAAGAAAATGGACATTGAAGATTTGCCGCCAAGAAACTGAAGTGTTAGGGGTCATTTGTTGCGATCATATTCCCACACATATCTTCAGCGACATTGTATTGATGATGTGCTTGTTGGTTTAGACCCATGTGATTTCGGTTTTATATACTAATAGAAGATGACTTGGTGACAAAAACTTACAAAAATATCCCACTAATTTTATTGGTGCTTGAAACTGTGTAATATGCGCCAAACTCTCCTGCATTTGTAGGAAAAATTAATTTAAATGTTGCTTTTTTTGCAACTGTGGTAGTACAGGGTCAAACTGTAAAAAACCTTTTTAAAAACTCGTTTGAACATATTTCCATTGAATCTTTTTCTATTCATGATATTGTCGTGTATTTCTAGCCATGATAACCATCCTCATTTAATTTTTATTTATGTGGAGATGAAAACGACAACAGAATAAAAAATTTCGTGTGTTTGTGTATAGTGACAGTTGAACCACATTGCTATTCATCTTACCAATAGTAATACCAACAAATTGACCCAAAATACATGCAAGTCGGTCAAGTTTTGCCTGAGATATGATCAGTCCTATGATCGAACGGAGCCATCTTTAATGACGTCATAGCTCGAAAACGTACAAGATGGCAGATGTCCATCCACGTCCAAACTAGGACTCTTACTAAGCATTTCTGAAGAAAAATTCTCCATACTCGAATTGTCCCACAGCATCCTAGTCCAGGTCCTGGATTATTATTGGGTCACCAATTTATCGCGGTTTAATTTTATTATTACCAATCGGCAGATTTTTTTCCTATTACTGATCACCCAGTTGTCACTTTCTGAGTATTGACGACGATAATGAACTGATTTCAAGAATCGCGTTTTATCGGATAAAAAAGCTTCATAATTATATCTGTACCATGAAATAGCTTGGAAAACTTCACGATTACCGAGTCTCTTGTCAAAGAGTCATCATTCCAAGAATTAACCAATTAATCGAGAAAAAAAACGGTGAGCTGTCACAAACTCGAAATTGAGTTATCCGTTTTTAAACTAGAAATTGATTCGTATCATATTGAATGGAATCATCTATTCAAGAAAAATTCAATCAATATCGCTAGCAATTTGGATGATATGTGCATACTAGTTTGGTGTATCCAACCGTGAAGATTATTAAGTCGTTCCCAGATCTCTTGAAATATCCCATCAAATAAAATTAATGAATGGTATTATAACCAGCGCTTGATCTAATATAAGAACAAATTATTTATTTTAAATCGTTTTTAAGTTTTTGTGGTGGTATATCTCTAGAATACATTATTATATCTACAAAGGACGTTGATTATATTTTATATTATGTATGTGGAAGGTACTAGAACGAATAATATTGGTATACGCAACAAAGCGAGAACATTTTTTGTGGTATACGCACATCGTTTCCCGTTGAGTAAAAAAATATCGTTTAATTTACAATCTGAACTTTCATATTTCACTGAAGATTGGAATAAAATAAGGTGGGATGAGGTTGCGTTTTTGAAGATACTCTCTCACACTTAACATACTGAATCGTCACGGTATTGTAATGGAGAAGTCGATGGCCCACGATAGTTATGCTTCGAGTGAATCTATTACGGATGTATTATAAAGTGTTGGATTATATTTTGAAACGCATCTATGTTGAATGAACCGTTGAAGAAGACACCGATGCTGAAGTCCAGAGGAACAGCAACGAACAACACTCGTTATTTCAAAAAGAAACATCTATGTCATGATATGAAAAGAAACAACAAGTCGAAGTAGAAAACGCTAACAACCTTCGTTCCATTTCGTCATCACACATTGGGAAAAAGTAAATCTATGGTCAAAGAACTTATTATAGTGTGTAATAAATTTGTCTCATCTATATATGAATATTCCTTTGGGCTATTTCATTGTGTAGATCTGATATAAAAAAATACTTAAATAATATATGGCTCAAAATATTTAACACCATTTTGAAAATAGTAACACATTACCTCACTAGGAAAATAACAAAAATAATTGAAACACTAGAGCATACAGAAAAAACGTTTTGCAATCTGAGTAAAGCATTTGACTGTATTTCACAAGAAAATTTGTTGGAGAGATTATAAATATACAATTTGTCTGAAAACAGTGTAAACTTGTCGAACTCATATTTAAAAACTCATTTTCAAACTGTAAGAGTTGGAGAAAATCTATCATCACAAAAAATGTCTCAGCCTGGATGCAACCTGTATGTGATATAATGAAAGTAGTCGTGCCGTCAAGAAATTCCTTATTTTTCTGAATATATTACAGAAGGGATTTACTTTATTAATTACGAGTTCACAGTGTTTTCTCCAATTCAGGCATGAATCCAGAGTGATAGTTAACTAAAAATTTTGTTTCATTTCAATTTTCGACTATTTGGTTGTGTATACTGATTCGGATATCAGGACATTGATTCTGGTGATAGTGGAATCTTAACAATTGTGTGTCACTGGCGTCCAGGTAAAAATAATTCATTCCACACCAATTCGTAACTTTCTGTAGCTCATTTTTGCATTTATCAGACAGAACTGATTCTGACTTACCAGGCACGATTAGTGAAGGTTTGTTCACATACATCGTCAAGAAAGTTTATTTCATGGCGGTGTCCATTTCATTAATCTACAACAAAAATAGTACCGTACATCGATCCTTGAGGCACGTCCATGAAAATGTCCAAATAACTGAAGTGATGTCTAACAGTTGTACTTTCATTGATGATCTAAGACATGGTGAGAAGGTAACATCATATATTTAGAAAGCCGACGATACCACAATACCCAACACTCATTAAAATTCTTGATGAGGAACTTGAACTATATGCAGAGGCAAGAACAAAAACTGAAAAGTGGTTTCATGCCAACAAACTCTACGTAAATAAAAAAAAACTCAAAACATGGTATTCACTTCAAGAAATATTGAAAACTATATGAAGTGACATATTTTGAATGCCGACGATACCATAAAACCCAACAATCACTAAAATTCCTGATGAGGAACTTGAACTATCTTCAGAGGCAAGAACAAACACTGAAAATTGGTTTCATGCCAACAAACTGTACGTGAATTAAAAAAAACTCAAAACATGGTGTTCACTTCAAGAAATATTGAAAACTATATAAAGTGACATTGTTTGGATTCATGTGGAAAAAAAAATGGAATGCACATTAATGAAGTATCAAAAAAACTCAACAGAAATTTAACCTCTTCAGATATTTTCACCAGATGAAGGTATGCTACAGGCTGTGATAGAATATTTCTCCACTATTCAAAAACAATAAGAAAACTAGACTTCGTCAATTATAGAAATGATTGCCGGAACTCATTTATGACACAAAAAAAACCTTTTTCCTCCCCTTGATATATGTTTATTGTGCATAAGAATAAATTATTGTTGACAAAAACAGGAAATATTAGAAATAACACATATACAAACTCTTAAAATTTAAAATATAGCCAAACAATAACAATATAGGCATGTGGGTAAACAGGGTAAGTCAGGCTGAACGCCTCGGACTCTCGTGGCCATATGGTATTTTTTTTTCAGTAAACGGCATGGGGGAGTACATTTATGTCGATCTGAAGCACATTTCAAAAATAACGATTTTTATACAAGGTGTTTGAAATAAGCGTAACATATCAAAGTTATGTTTTTTTAATGGAACACCCTGTATTTTCTTACATTTTTTAATTCTTTGAGAAAAAATAAGCTGACTTTGCTAAAGTTTCCCTGTACCTAACTCTCTCCATTTATGAGATATTCAACTTTTTCTCAAAATGTAACGTTGTCAATAAAATTCAATATCATTTCAATTATCCACTGCATGTGTACGAAATTTTTACTGGTCACTCTTATCCCTTTCAGCTAGTTACTCCCACTTCAGACGACGATCAATATTATACAGTGTGTTTTATATTGTCAGAAACACTTACCGCATATTTGAACTCCAATAACTTTGTTATTTCAAATGGAACACCCTGTATTTTTCCAAGTAAAAAGATTCACCATTTCATTTTCTTTCGAACCATGTAATATGTCCCTATACCTACATATGGTGCTTCAGGAGTTTTCAAAGCCTTTTTTTAAACCAATATAAGTTTCAAAATAATAAAATTCCATCAACCGGCTGATGTCAAATACTGAAAAAAGTAGTTCTCCATTATCTTTAGTGAATTAAATTTGAACACTCTCTACTTACAGTTGATTTTCTTTGGAGCATTTGTTATATCGGTCCATCTGTATCTACTAATTTTGGGGTTACTGGTTAAAAAAAAAAAACAATATTTAGCAATTAAAGTTTCAGTGCAAATTTAAAAAATCATAAGGAATGTTCGCCGTGACCACCATCTACTTCAGTACAGCATCTAATTCTTTTTTCGAATGAGCTTCTGACATTGTTTAACATATTTGGAGTTACTGTTTGGAAGGCATTTCTAATCCTCACTTTCATATCATCAGGAGTAGTGGGTGGTGTACTGATTTCTCTCATATGAAAGGAAGTTTGATCAAAGAATTTGCAAAAGTGATCAAGAAACTATGGTCAGACGATTTACAAGATCAAGCTGTTGACACTGTCCCACTGAAAAGTCAAATTCAAATATTCGCTCCTCGTTTTACTGGTTGCGCCCAACAAGATTCTCATGAGTTTTTGAGATACCTGCTGGAGGGTCTTCACGAGGAAGTAAACAGAATCACTGAGAAGCCTCTAAATATGTTGACAGTGGTTGATAAAGAATTGCATGACGATGAAAAAGCTGAGGACGCATGGTCAAGACTCTTGAGGATGGAGAACTCCAAGTTTGTAGACAATTTTGTCGGCCAACTGAAATCCACATTCGATGTGGTCAAGTTTGATCAATTCTGGGATCTCTATCTACAGATTCCGAAAACAACAGGCCAACTAAATTTGTCTTAGTGTTTGAACTATTTTACTAGAGAGGAAATTTTGGATGATGACGAGAAACCTACTTGTCCAAAATGCAGAAAGAGTAGGAAGTGCACGAAAACTATATCCAGTAACTATGGTGATCCATTTGATACGATTCTCTCAGACAAAAATGTTTATTAGCATACCTTTAGTATTGGATATGAGCAACTACGCAACACCTTGTCGCTACAATCTGTATGCTTTATCTAATTATAGTGGAACAATATATAGAGGACACTACACGGCTTGCTGCAGATACTTGGCAAGAGTACAACGACTCTCTGGTGTCACCAACTACCATACCAAATACACTTTTGGGCGAAGGGGCATATGTTCTGATTTACACTTTTATTCATTTATTTTTATTTTTGTTTTATCATTTTAAGGTTTTTATCATTAGGAAAACCATGAAACCAAAAAAGAAAGAATGGATAACTAATTGTTAAGTGTTTTATGTAACATGTGTAAATATATGGTTATGGTTACTTAGTAGCTTCTGTGTCCGTTATTTGATTACAACGACTCACCCGTCACCCCTGGACTCCGACACTATGAATGAATCGTTTAAAAGGGTACAGAGTTCAATAACCACACAAATAACTATGTAGAAAAAACTAATAACAAAAAGCTGAGCTTGATGACGTAACGAAAACACTGATATATCTCAGCACAGAACATTGAAGTCGGACCTGCGCTTCACATCGATGGTCGTTTCTTGGTGCAGGCTCGTCAATCTTATAATCCGCCGTCACCATCTCGACATGACCACCGTCAGAAACATGTGCGAAAAAGCGGATGACTATACATGCCTCGATCTTTTGACTGACAACTGATGCTGTACGAAGAGTGCATCACGCCGCAGTCTGCGGAATCTAGTGGGCTGCGATCGTTGTTGATGATGCACATGCGATATGGTGTTTGCTATATACGTTCATGCGATGCAATGGTACTTCCGCGAAAAATGACAAAAATTATTGCTTGGTATATTCAGGATAATCTTTGACTCGTGATTCATTTACCTATTTTTACATTCCACCGAACACATGATTAATGAAAGTGTCAATGACAATTTCCCTCATATTATATAAACCAATCAAATGTCATAATTTTCTCAACCTAAACCAACGACAAGATTTTCTGAAAACGCTGCTTCCAGCTCGTGGTATTTTCAAATCTGTATTTCGACGATTCCTAAGTTCTACATTTCCATAGTTTCAACAATCACGGTAAATATAGAAAGGTCAGTTTAATGCCTGAAAGATGCCAAATACGCATAATTATATACATATATCATTATTCTGAATAAAATACAACTTCGTCTATTCATCCTTGAAATTGTCTCATCGAATATCCCTTCAAAATGCTGAATTTTCAAAATACTAGTAGAATTCTTCTGGACTTAAATTGTTTAGAAACAAAGAAAATATTTTTTGCATGTGTTTGAGTCACGACGTTTCAACAGTTAACATCTACTGTCGTTATCAAGTGTGTGAATGCGACTAGATATCTCGGTTACATTATATAGCATGCAACTAATGTTTCTGCTATATAGGTAATTATGATCTTCGTGAGGTCTCTCTCAGGTTATCAATGTTAATTAATGTGATACAACGACCTTTTTCTGGCGAGTGATATTATTGATGACCGGTCTTACAGGTCTTGACACAGATATTGAGAAATCTCAATCGATCTAGCTGAGTAATAAGTGGCTTCCACACATTCCGAATCTCTATGCTGGGCTGACTGAACTCGTCATTATTCTGAATATGGGCCGACTCTATAAACTTTCTCTTATACCAATATTGTTCTTTGTGGATAACTTCGGCTTCCGACCATGCGATGCTGTGCTGATTAGTCCATACGTAATTTGCTATTCCCGACTTCGATGTTTCTACTCGCTGAGTATTTTTCTTGTGTTCACCAATTCTCACATTTAGTGGCCTCTTAGTTTCTCCAACATAGTCTATCCCACATTCACACGGAACATGGTAAATGCAGTTTTTGGAGTCACTATTCTCGTTGGGTGGTCTCGTTTTTGTGAGTTGGCTACTAATGGTATTACTTGATCTGAAGCATGTTGCACCTGTATCCAATTCGCCTTATCTTATCCGATAAACCTCTCACATAGGGAAGACATAGGGTAGGCTGTGTTGGTTTATCTGATTTCCCGGTGTTGCCTCTTCTGTGGTTGAGGACCACTGCTATATGTTTGTCGGAGTGCCCATTCCGTCGCAAATCTTTCTTGATGTTATTCAGTTCGTTGGTCAAACTCACATCGGTGTTACAGAGGCTGTAGGCCCGGTCAACCAACGAGCAGATAATTCCTCTCTTCGTCGCTCCATGATTCTACACTGACGTTTGAAACTTGCCATTCGTTCTTTGGACTTTCACATCAAGAAAGGGTAACTCCTCCTGGGATTCATTTTCCATTGTGAGATTTATGGACGGTCTAATGTTGTTTAGGAGCCGCAGGAAGGCCTCGAGTTTTTCGTCTCCATGGTTCCATATGACAAAGGTATTATCAACCTCGCAGCCACATCCTTGGTTTCTTGTCGGCTTTGTCTATAGCAAAGGCCTCAAACCACTCCATATATATATTTGCTATGACAGGTGACAGTGAGGATCCCATCAGGACCGGTCATCAATGATAATAGTCTCCAGAAAAAGGTCGTTGTATCACATTAATTAACAATGATGACCTGAGAGAGACCTCACGAAGATCATAATTACCTTTATAAATGTCCGAGATATCTTGTCGCATTCACACACTTGATAGCGACAGTAGATGTTAATTGTTGGAACGTCGTTTCTAAACAATGGAAGTCCAGAAGTAGAAGAATTCTAACAACACTAAAACATTGTCAATCACTTTCAAAATAACTCCACTCGAGCAAGCTTTCGAGGTATTTCTGAGCAACACAGTTTTCGTGACAGCAAGGTGAAAGTATTTTTCGAAAATTCTGCATTTTGTCGGGATATTATTACTGACTATTTTCCTCATGTTATATAAACCAATCCAATGTCATCATTATCTCATTCGAAAACAATGACAAGACTTTCTGAATGTACTGCTTCCAACTCGTGGTACTCTCAAATCGGTGTAACGATGATTCCCGAGTTCCACATTTCCATAGATACGCTAAATATAGAAACGTCAAATACGCAAAATATTATTCATTCTGCTGCTGTAGATAAAAATAAGAGGCCCCTTTCACACAAAATAAAAGACGAAAACGGCCTATACTACTTTTTATAAGATAGTTCGTAAATGAAATCACCGGTTTTCGCCACAGCAAAATCGTTTTGTGGAATTTTTTTAAACAAAAAATAGTGAAAAAATTACAACTTTTTCTTCTTTTTGCGAAAAAATTGGAATAATCGTTTTACAGTCAATAGAACTTTTGTAGAAAATTATGAAACCTTCAAAATGATTTTTCATACTACCAGACCGGTGCATTTTTCACTGAGAAAATCCGGAAAAATCTCGAAAAAGAGACCATTTTTCAAAAATGCATATTCCTAATGGAATTTTTAATAAATGATTTTTTTAAATTTTTCAGAACGAAATGTGGTTTCAAAATTAGGTTGGAATGTGACAATTGATAATGTGCATGGCAGCTGTCAGCATCGATCAGAGTACAAATAATAGGAAATAAGTCTCAATAAATATTCAACATTCTGTGATGATTGAAGCATGAAGACCAAAACAAATCGATGGTTCATCTTGTCGGAGAGCAACTTAGTGAAAGTATCAGAAATTTAAGGAATTGGAAAATTGTATGCAATCATAATTAACCTGTTCATTCAAAGAGTTGGTGTTGACATCTTTCGATTTATTTCGAAGATTTCAAGTAGATTAAAAATGTACCTGTTGACAGGTGTAAAATTTCGAGGCCACTCCACTTTGAGCGCTGAAATGGTCTATATTATATATTAAACCAGGGTTTAATAACCAGAAATAGATAATATGAACTTTTGCAAAAAGACAATTCCTACCAAATATAATCTTTCCTGGGACACAGTGAAACAATATTTTGAAATTCCTACGAACTATTTACTTCTACAGAAATATTTTCAAGTTTGAGTAGTAGATTTAGTGGACGAGTTTAGCAACTGATGGATAGACGGCGTTAGAGATTTGAAAATTTGAAAAATATAGATTAGGAATTAGTAATATAAATAATTTAACAAAGTTGAGGTTGGTTCAATCACAGTGGGGGTAGAGGAAGTCGATTTAAATAAGTTCAATTTTGAGTTAACATATTGATTTATTTTTTTATCCACAATCACTTTATAATTGAAGTTTTATCCACACTTATGAACCGTATAAAGTACCACTTTATCCACTAGTGGAATAATGAATTTACTTTGTTCCACTAGAGGAATAATGAAAAATGCAATCTTGAATATCAATCACATTTTACTTATTTTCACCAACTTCACAAATTTTTACAAATGGAGTCGTTAAACAATCGGAAATACATTCAACACCTCCCGATATTTTTGTATGTTATTTCAATGATTTTTGAGTAGGTGACAGCCGCTGTCAAAGCAAAACGTCAAATCATTTTGGGGTGAAAAATTTCCGCGATTCTGATTCTAAATGAATGTGATTGTGAATAAAACGTTGTATTGCATGCGTGTTTTAGATACATCTTATTTGCTTAAGAAATTTAAACGCTCGAGCTTCGCTCTCGCGTTTAAACATTCTTGCGCAAATAAAATGATATCTAAAACACTTATACAATAAATAACTATTACTCATTTGCGTATCTTTATTTTATTGAAATTTGTTCTGCCAAATTATATTGATTATTTGAATAGACTACAGCAGCGTACTATTTCTAGGAATTCAACTGAGAGGGATTTCTGTTCTTGATCAGCTGAGCTGAAATGGAATAAGCAAGGAAAGAAAAATGTTTGTTAAAAGGTCAGGCAATAAATATTTTCAAATAGTAGAACTAAAAATTTAAATAAAAAATAAGATTCATTCTATCCTTTGAAATGAAAGAAATCATAACAAAATATATGTGTAACAATTTAACAAAGTACGGCAGACTTATAAATTAAGAAATCCATGGATACTATGTCATATGTCATAAACATACCGAGAAGTAATTAGAAGTTGTTTGGAATCCATTCCTGAATGTAGTAAATTAACAAGTTGTTAAGTTGTTACAAATCGATTATTGAACACGTTATTACTATCAATTCATTTTATACCCTCTCAAATATACATCCACCCTTGAGTTAATTCCACACTTTTCACTTTTCTTCTTATGTACAAGGAGATAATCAAAGTTTGGAGGGTTTCATCGGAGTTTGGAGGGATGCAGGGGCTTTGAATCATATGAAATGGAATTGTTTTTTCTCAGTTGGTATTCAAGAGTAGTCATCCAGAGACTCAATTGAATTCAAATTATAAACAAAAAAACACATTTTAAACAATTCAGAGATGTCACTATAACAAATTATGTTCAATGACACGCACCATGGATTCACGCGGTCTCCGACGAACCCCTTTAATCAAAGTGGAAAAGCGTAAAATAGTCAACAAACTGCTTACAGCTACTTGTCTTTCGTAACTTTCAAGCCGGCAGAGTAGTAAAACCGACAAATTATCAAAACAACGCCACTCGTTCATTTGACGACCGTTTTAGAGCTCCATTCGCTTTGTTTCACTCGTAAAAATCACACATCCTCCTTAAAAACTCAAACGTTCCACGGCTCTTAATGCCAAACGTCTATTAAGTCTATCTAATGACTTTTGGATGTTCTGGTGACGCCAGAATACACATTGTCGCGTATAGATCGTTTATTCCTGGAGGAAACGACAAAAAGTCCACTGTTTACTGTCAATGGCGATGAAATGTTGAGGTGGTCATCAGATTAGGTCCTATTCGGGATGTGGGTCATCGAAATAAAATACGAAAAGTTTACCAGAGAGTGACAGAATATTATAAGAAGAAACTCAGTAGGATTGAATCAATAGGGAATATGCAAGTGATTTAAATTTACTTGATTTTTTTACCTCCCATACTTTATTGTCTTGACATGTCTAAACCATTAGTTTATCATTTAGTTTGTATTTAACTCCTTGAAACTTTAATCAAAAAGTGCAACATAATCGCGCGGAATTCAAATTTGCGAAACGCTTCACCATTGGTCGAAACCAAGAAAGACATCACTTGGCAGGTTATGAAATTTATCTGTGTTGATATTCATACTGTCCTAGTCGTCTTTCATAGAAAATTTGTTTTTATTTATATATCTGTGGTGTTTTCCACAACATAGTGCGATATTGGTCTGGTGACAATTGTAAATTATGGAGAACAATGACTGGAAGTGGTTTTGTCAAAGCACAATCCGATAATCTACCAAAAATTTACAAAACGTTTATGCATACAAATCTTACTTCATGTTAACTATCGAAATACAATACACTAACATTAAAGTGATTTTCACAACAATGTAAATGTGATATTGGAGATACTTCGTCTTTTCTAATAACCTCACATCATTGTTTACGTATTTACGCATCTCTTGGACAGAAAAAATACTTTATTTGGTGTACTTATAATTGTGTTGTGGCATTACGGTACTAGACAATACCTATAAAATGGTTTTTTTAGCATTTTCCATTATTGTAATAGCGATTAAAGCTGCAAATCCCTAACCTAATTAATAACTGTCGATAGTGTCAATGCATATTGGTTTAGTGCGTAACTGACAGCTTGGAGGTACAACAAATTCAAAAGAAGAAAGAACCTCACTTTTCTGTTTGCTTTTGTAAATGAAGAAAGTTTTTCGAAGTTTTTTCTATTTCTGCCGTGTTTTAACTGTTTCTGCCGTGTAATAACTATTTCTGATGTGTTTTTTCTGTTTCTGCTGTTGAAATTTAGGAATAATGTATTTCACAACATATTAGTCACGTTTAGATGATGTTCATCGACAACGGTAAAGATAAAATATCAATAATCGGCATTGATCCATATCTTATAATTATAATTATTTAGTGGAAACGAAGAGTACTTTCACAATGAATTAAATGAAAGCACATGAAAGTTTAGAAGCACACAAAATAGCAATTTGTTTGTGGGTGAAAAAAATTTATGTGAAGGAGGTAAATTCGCATATTCTAGTGATTGGAAAGGTATTAACAATCATACTATGGAAATACTGATCACTTTTATTTTCGAAATTTTTCTTGGTGATGCATTCTCAAAGACTGAATGATAAATTTTTAACACCATGGATAATGTCTTGAAGATGGCAGTATTGTTATTGCTCATTATGATTGTACAGCAGGTTTGGGGAGATTTGTTCTCATGTAGCTACAGTGTTATTTTCTACAGACGAAATAACAAGAAAACATAAGTAAGTTATTTTGACAGGAATAAGAGCAACTAATAAGCCAGCTGAACCCTGCAGAGTTTTGGACTAAAATCTAGCAAATCCCTAGTGTCTGAACCTCACTGAAGATGAACCCGTACATAAAAGGGAGGCAAACTCACAAGATATATCTCCTGTTTCTGACGAAGAGAAACAAAATTTTCTGATGATTTGGTCGAGTCTGAAGTGCCAGTTCTTCATTGTATAATAAGACCATTTTCAGAAATCAGAAATCCAAGAAGTTTTGTTGTATTGAATTTTTATAGAGATATATAAATGAAGAAATTAGATGCTGTGTCTCTTCCTGCCCGATAATTGTACACGAGTTGCTCTTTCAATTTGTTTGAATTCTTTAATTGTTAATATGTCAACCTTTTCACCTACTGTTACATTTTAATAAATTGAATACTTTTCCAGACTTTATTCTGACACTCAAATCCAAAATGTTACAAAATCTGTGTGCCTAGCAACAGATGAATATTTTAAATATGATTATTCGTTCAGATCAATTTCGCTTTTGATGGAAATGATCAAAGCCTAACAAATAATATTACTAAGGAAACAGACATAGGTGAGTTCAAGTTACAGGTCCAGGCGGGTGCGGGTACTCTAGAGACTCTTGTCGATCTTTGAGTTAGTTCTGATGACACTAAGGTTGTGCTAGAGGAATTTCTTTCTAAATTGGTAGAATAAATTGAAGAACTTATAGGTGCATTAGAATTGCCTTCTTCACTTCAATACTACATGCTTTGTTGAAACCATTCTTCATGTACACTAAATAATTTATAAGATCAGGATACATCATTTTGGGAAAAAGTGGAATATCGGTTGATAATTCTTCAGCTTCCAGAAGATATGGATCAATGTCTATTATTGATGGCAAAGAGTAGCTGATAGTTTACTTTTATCCTGTTGTCCCATCATAACTTGAATAATATGTTGTGAAGTCCATTATTATGGATTTTTTAATTTCAACAAAACAGCAGAAACAGAAAAAAACACATCAGAAACAGTAAAAACAGAATAAACTGCGAAAAACTCATTTTAGTTACAAAAGCAAACGGAAAAGTGGGGTTATTTCTTCTTCTTTTTCTACGATTGAGTTTGTCAGTTACGCACCAAACCAATAAGGCTTGTTCATTGAAGACTGCTCTAGTTGATCGAGATCACTTTCTAATATGTTCATCTCTCTCTCTGACACTTGTACTTCATTTGTCCTTCTCTTTCGAAAATATCAACTTCAAGCAAGTAGAGCAATCAGAGTACGTCTTAACGAACGACACTATTGTAAACAACACTGTAAAAGGCCATAGAAGAAAAAGAACAACACTGATCACGCCATGTGACGTCATCCACAGCGCGCAGAAAATGGAGGCGTTCAAACAGGTCAAATTCCATCGGTATTTTATATATTATTTTAAAAATTAATTCCAAGACTTTCAACGGTATTTATATTTTTTACAATGTTATAACAAAGTAAAAAATTAATTAAACAAATAAAAAAATAATGCATATTCCCTATTGTCAAACAGAAAACAACTCGTTTCCTGGCTACTACCGCGAAAGATATCCAGAGAACAACATTACCAATCAATCAACGATCCGAAAGAACAATTATCATGTTACTCTGGTGAGTTATTGAAGGAACTCTCGAAAACTTTTAACATTCCTATGGAGATTGGTAGTTCTCGTCGAGTGGTCTAGTCTACAAGAACCATTTTGGTGAATTTCTCTTCAAGGGCACCGAAAATTATGATCCAGGGATCATTCGATTCGGAATGACCTCTTGAAACTTTTTGAAAAATTTGAAAGCGCACCGACAAAAATTGCAAAAGTTATTAACAAGTTAGTAAAAAAAGGGAAAGGTTTGGTTTTTTGGAAATATCTCAGAAACTATTACATATATCCAAAATTTTAAAGAAGATTCTGAAAGAGGAGGAAATTTCCTTCAAGTAATCTCAAGGATTGATTAATTTTTTCTCTCTAGTCTAGTCTACAAGAACTATTTTGGTGATTTTCTCTTCAAGGGCACCGAAAATTATGATCCGGCTCATTCGATTCGGATTGACCTCTAGAAACTTTTTGAAAAATTTAAGGGTGCGCTGGCAAAAATTACAAAAGTTAAAAATAAGTTAGTAAGAAAAAGGGAGGTGTTTGGTTTTTTGCAAATACCTCGGAAACTATTGGAGATATCCAAAATTTTAAAGAAGATCCTGGAAGAAGAGGAAATTTCCTGAAATAAATTCTTAATTTCGGAACTCTACCACCAATGTTTTGAATTTTAATTTAGAGGCGAAAATTGCGCTAAAAGCGGGTGATGCGAGTTCCGCGTGCGCTGACTGATACGGACCCTTGAACAATAAAAATAGTTTTAACCCATTAAATATCAATATTGAGAATTAAAAAAATTCATTCACTTTTTAGACACTTGAATGAACGAAAATCTATAGAAAAAATATTCTTTTCCACTAATTATTTTATTACATATGCTTTTGCAAATTAACAAGTTTTTACAAGTCTCAAATTTACACACAAACCCTGATAGTTGTTGAACTAAAAACCTCAAATTTGTTTCAATCCTTGGAGCTATTAGAGAAAGTCTTTAAAAAAGATCCCTATTGGAAAAATAAAAAAAATGTTGATTTTCCACTTTGTTATTAACAATCTAATCGACTAAAAAATTAAAAATGCAAATGAAGCTATGAAAAATTTTTTTTTTCTAATTTTTCAATTTATTCGTATTTTAATTATTTAAAGTTACATAAAAATGATTGCTCAAAATTTGTTACTCTGATTGTTTAAATAATTGTTATGAACAAATGCATTGTTCATAAGGTTTTTAAATTTTCGTTTTTGAAATTTTAATCAGCAATATACATTATGATCTTCATGAAACAAATCATTTAAAAAAATGTTTATTGGTTAAAAACGCATTTATTGATTAACTATTTTTTTGTATCAAATATTAATATTGAGGAGCCATTTTTTTAAAATCATTATTTCCATTGCTCTTTGATGTTCTAAAGAAAAAATATTCATTTATATATTATTTGTTCTTGTGATAAACAATTTGTTATAAACATTTTTTTTAAATACTGCAAAAAAGAACAAAAACAACCATGTGTCATCTGTTGTGTGATTTTATTTTTCTATTTACTACATAATTTCAAAACTTTTTCTGTTTTTACGTTTGGTTAAAAGCTGTACTCCTTTCCTAAAAAGACCTGAAGTGTATTTGTCCTTTATTCATTTGTTTATGAGTTATTTCAATAACAATGATTGAGAGCTACGAGGAAAGGCCAAATATAAAGATAGAAAAATATTAAAAATTATGTGGAAAATGGAACAAATTTTTTTACACAACAAATGATACATGGTTGTTTTTGTTATTTTTTAAATTATTTGAAAAAAATTGTATTGTAAAAATTCATTTGTTTATAACAAATTGTTTATTAAATAAACAAAGAATATCGAATAGCAGTGGAAATATGATTGAAAAATCAAGTGGTTCCTTAATATTCCTATTTGGTAGCAAAAAAAATAGTTAATCAACAAATCAAATATTTATTGATAATTGAAATTCCAAAAGCAAAAATTCAAAGATCTTATAAGCAATGCATTTGTTTATAACAATTATTCAAACAATCAGAGTAAGAAATTTAGAAAAATCATTTTTATGGTAATTGAAATTATTAAAATACGAACAAATTGGAATATTGGAAAAAAATATATTTTTCAAAGCTTATTTGCATTTTTTAATTTTTAGTCTCTTAGATTGTTAATTACAAAGTGGAAAAACCATTTTTTTATTTTTCCAACAGATACCTTTTTTTAAAGCCTTTCAAGAATAGCTTCAAGAAGTGAAACAAATATTAGGTTTTAGTTTGACAATTATCAGGGTTTGTGTGTAAATTTGAAATTTGTAAAAACTAGTTGATTAACAAAAGCATATGTAGTAAAATAATTACAGGAAACATTTTTTTCCATGGATTTTCGTTCATTCAAGTGTCTAAAAGGTGAGTGAACTTTTTCATTTCCTAATATAGATATTTAATGGGTTGAAATTATTTTTATTGTTCAAGGGTCCGTATCAATCAGCGCACGGCGGGACTCGCATCACCTGCTTTTAGCGCTATTTTTGCCTCTAAATTAAAATTCAAAATATTGGAGGTAGAGTTCCGGGAGTTAGAATTTATTTCAGGAAATTTCCTCTTCTTCCAGGATCTTCTTTAAAATTTTGGATATCTTCAATAGTTTCCGAGGTATTTGCAAAAAACCAAACACCTCCCTTTTTCTTACTAACTTATTTTTAACTTTTGTAATTTTTGCCAGCGCACCCTTAAATTTTTCAAAAAGTTTCTAGAGGTCAATCCGAATCGAATGAGCCCCGGATCATAATTTTCGGTGCCCTTGAAGAGAAAATCACCAAAATAGTTCTTGTAGACTAGACTAGAGAGAAAAAAATTAATCAATCCTTAAGACTACTTGAAGAAGCCATTGTGTGGCGAAACAATTTGTTTGTGAACTCATACTTCATTTAATCACATGTTTCGCAAACAGGATAGCTTCTTTAAGTGAATATCAATCATTTATATAGGTACCCTTTTGTTTGAAGGTTGTAGACGACGCATCCAGAGACTCCTGGTTGTTGATGCGGAAATGAACCACATTAAAAAGGGCCTACGCCAAAACGGATATTCCGAGGAACTCAGGAGAAGTACAAAAACAACTCCAAAGACCTTCAAGACGATCGGAAAACGACCACAAAACTCTACTTTTTTCCCTCACTACATCAGGAGTATCTCCGAGAAGATCAGAAGGATCGGAAACAAATACAACATCAAGAGTTGCTTCCAATCCAGCAGTACCTTACGAAGCTTCCTCACCAATACGAAACCAGAGAACAAGACAGAATCCAGCAAAAATTGTAATTACGAGGTCTCATGTGAATGTGGAGATTCCTATATCGGAGAGACCAAGCGACTATTATCTGTAAGAATAGCTGAACACAAAGAGTGGACTCAAAGGGGGGAGACATCTAAATCGGGAATTGCCGACCACGCATGGACAGAGCACCACCGAATTCTTTGGGACGAGGCTAGTGTTCTTCATAGAGAGGAACATTGGTTCAAACGAAAATGTATTGAAACCGCCTGTGTCCGAGTGTGGAAATTAAAAACGTATGGAGACCGCTAATGGACCGTTTTAGAGGGAAAAAAGAGCTAAAAACACGCGCGCCACAAGACCGCGCATAATTACAACTTAATTACACCTACCTGCAGATCTAGAAAACATCGTGTAGATTCTTAATTGGTCAGTATTCACCTGAAGACTATTACAGATTCAAGCAATTGAAACGTAGTGAAAAATTGGAAGAATTAGAAATCTTTCAACCATTAAGACGATGGAAGTCCGAAATGCAAGTAATCATTTATATATCCCTTTGCAATCATCAATTAGATCTGCCTATTCAATGTCAGTAGTTGAGTACTAATCAAAATAACAGAGTATAATCTACATTAATAAAATTACCTCAAAGATTAAAATTCTAATCTCTGCTTACAAGGAATTAAAGTCAACAAAGGTGAGTTATTCAAATCAAGTTGGTCGTTAAGCAATATGTTTGAGTTTTTAAGTCCAAAAATTTCTAATGATTCTAAATGATTCAACTTCAATCCTTCATTTTCTATATGCAAAATTTTAAATTATTTGTAAAAAGAGTGATTTCTTTTCAAAAGATGATTTGAATATGTTGAATTTGTTTGCTTGTTCACATAACTCATACGATGTTGATGAAGGCGATTTCAAAACCAATCAATTTTTCTTGATAATTTCACAGATGGTGCAGTGACAAAGGAAACTAAAGTTCTGATGGTTAATATTTTCTTTAAAAAGTAAATTTCAATTCTTCAAAAGGTCTTTCACTTGTTTATGTTACGAATTCGTGGGATCACGCATTGTATGTGAAAATCACTAATTTTAATTATAAATCGAAAATAACAGAACAATAAAAATAGAACTGGATTTCGGAAATGTGGATTAACTGGGGTTCGAACCAGGAATCTCTAGATTTCCAGCCAAGTGCGTTTACAAACCGTGCTATCGATCCTATTTCAGAAATCGGAGAAATCGGACATATCAATTTCAGTTCTGTGTTCGTATGCGAGGAGAAGACTATAGAAAAATTCTTGCATGGTATCAATCACATTTAAAATTATCATCGCCGACAACTATCAATTCATTATTTATATTTATTCAGAGCCATGTACACTTGAATATCGTTCTTTTTTAATTTTGTACAATTAATTTCATAGCCATTTAAAATTCACAAAAACAAATTTTCAGAACAGTCTTTATAGGGTTAGTTATCTGTGTATGGCGTTATGAATCTATATGAGCTGGGAGGAAGTAGCATACTCGTTTAAACCTGTTCAATCGAATTATTATTTATTTTTCGTTCTGTGTTAGGTTGGCAACCTAACTGGGAAGTTAGTTTGAAACTGATTACAAAATCTGTACTGAACAGACACACATTATTATTATAATATTGCCTTGTCATCCAGTACTGAGCTGCGGTAGAATCTTAAAATCGATTGCAAAATTAGTATCTGACAAACACTATTATTTTTATTAATATCATTTTCAATATATTA